>JARHVA010004190.1:190000-317500 GCA_037957365.1 Torreya grandis
ATATTGAATGGTTATTGGTTAGTATGATTTTATAAATACTTTATCACAAAGTATTAAAAATCACCATAGAGAGGAAATACGGGAAAAAGGTAAAAAAAATTAACAAATAGGAAAATAGTATTAAGTATAATTTGGAACATAGCACAATATAGATAAAATTATTAAGATGACTAATACATGGTCATATCCATATTAACCAATTATATTGGACTTTTTAATAATATATTGGTTAATGTATAAAGATTTAAGATGTTTAAAAGGATAATATGCCTAGATGGTATATATTATGAGTCATGCCAAGGTATTCATGAAAGTGTATTATGACAATAACAATTGATGAAAGTCATTGGTCAGAATTTGAAGGACTATTGAACTTTTCAATCCATGTTTGTATTTTTGGTAATTACTTTTGAAACAATTAAAGTGTATAGGGGTGTTCATATAGGCATTAGATAATATTCATAACTTGTTTATGGAATTAGATAATATTCTTATATCTAAATTAATATATTGATAATAAGATATAAATAAATTAGATATTTCAACCTTAAATACTACCCCTTAAGTTATGTTCCTATGAAGTATAATTTGATTTATAGTTATCTAATATCACGATAATTGTTACTGATTAATATGAATCTTATTGTAGTAGTTAATATGAATTATATTGGACTTTTTGATAATATTAAACTTTAAGATGACTAATACATTGCCATATCCATATGAACCAATTATGAAGTTGATATTATAATATTATTGGTACATTCAAGTATAGCATTTAAAAGTGCATCATGATGTGCATCTTAAAGTTATTTTTCTTTGAATGATAGTATGCAATTTGAGTGTAGAGTATACCGAGTGGTATAACCCATACTTTCTTGATTAATAATTATAGTATAAGATTGTTCATTTTTGAGTAGGGTTCTCATGCACAATTATCTATGATATTATGGGATATAGTATAATACTTTAGTTTAAATGTATATACGTAGATGGTACATACTATAGTTTTAAGTCTAGAGTATCACTTATATAGATTGATTAAATGTATGTATTGGTTATTACTTGAATAGTATGTTTTGTAACAATTAGTAGGACATCATGTATGTGTGCATACAACCCTCAGAGTGTAAATGAATGTGAGGATAAACTTTTATGTGTTTGTAAGACTTGATTTGTTATTTATACATGCTTGAATAAAAGCTTATGATTCCATGTATTTATGATTAATTATGGGAAAACTAGTAGTTATGTCTTAGAACACTAGATTATGATAATATGAGATATCATGGGGTGTATTTATTTGGATATTATTTTTGTAGTTGGGAATATGTAGTTTAAATGTGAATTTTATTCAAGTAGTATAAATTGTCGGTATTATTTTTGGTTTAGAATAAATAATAATGTAGGATTCATTCATGTGTTAATGGAATAAGTGTATATTTTGTTTACTCTTATGTTTATCATGTGATGTGATATGATTGCTAGGAGGATGTAATTAATATGAATCTTATTGTAGTAGTTGAGAATTTTTAATTTAAATTTTAATTTTACCTAGGTGGTATAAACTATAGGCATTATTTTTGGTTTGGAATAAATAATAATGTAAGATTCATTCATGCATTTATGGAATAAATGTACACTTTGCTTACTCCTATGTTTAACATGTGATGTGATATGATTGATAGGAATATGTAGTTAGTATGAATCTTATGGTTAAATAAGGTATAGTGAGATGATATCTTTTGGTATGGATGATTTACATGTCAATGTGATATCTTACAATAGAATGGGTTTTCTATGATACACTACATATTTAGTTTTAGAAATCATACACACTTGTCTACTTGCTTGTTCTCTATTTTTCCACACTGTCACTATCTACCTATATGTTAAGGGAGGGCCATTCCCTGATAGGGGATTATGTAGGGGATTGTTCATCTATGGTTGGTGTGTAAAATCACTCAAATGATGCTCTCCCTCCCCATAATATTACTACTTACCTAGATACCACACTTGAGATTGTTAAAGATACATGAGTTGGTTCGACTCAAGTTCTAAAGGGAATGGTATCTATTTGAAGAATTAAATATGAATTCCTAATGGAAATGCAATTATAATATATTTGTATATACTTAAACAATAGTTTTTATTTTATTAGACCAATCGTGGTTGATCCCTAATGTATTTACTTTCTTTACAATTGTAATAAGTTATATTGTATATCAGTATTTGAAGTTGGAATTGTTATTGTTATAAGTTATTGTTTGGATAAATATTTAATTTTGTTTTAGTGGAATTAATGTAAAGTATTTAGTTTTTTTTTTAAAATACTAAATTATTCTAATTACAACTTGAGGGGTTGTTACATTACATATTTATATCCTTAATGACATGGTTCCATTCCTTGACCAAATTATTGAGGATAGTCTCCATATTTTCCATCATCTTGTTGTTAATTCCCACTTCCTTAACTTTATTAGATATTCTAGTCCTCTTTCTCAAATAGACATTTGTATTGTCTTGTGCTATTTTTGGGATACATTCATCCTGTACTTGTTATCTATTCATAGTTATTTTGTTGCTTACTATTAATTGACTTGGTTTGTTTCTATTTCTGGCCTAAGGCATATTTTTTATAATGAGGTGAGACCCAATCAAAACATTTAATTTTACCCAAATATTATTAGATATGAATTAATTAATTAGTTGGTTGTGATAGAAAATATAAAAAATTAAAAATTATTGTAACTTAAAAATAAATTAATGAGTCTCATTCATTTCAAATATGAAAATATGATATATTTGATCCTATATCGTTAAAAATTATAACTATTTATAAATTATCATTCTCATAATCATCTAAGTGCCTCACTTTATATATATGTTACTTTAATTATCTTAAAAATCTCTAATGCCTTCTCAAGATATCAATTTTTTCATATGTTGAAAATATTATAGTCCACAAGAACATATCTTTTATAATCATATTGACAAACAAGTGACACACACATAGTGTATGTTTAAAAATATTGGATATAATGTGGCTATATTCCATGTCCAAAAATAAACTTTGTCATCATCAAAAAATTAAATTTTGTTAAACATTTCTTATCTTTCTCAATAAATCTTCATTGAATAATTTTTTCAAATACCAAAATTTCCATGGTTGTTTGTACTATATTATTAATATTTTAATAAGATATATATATTATGATGATATCATTTGTTTTTTATATTTTATTCATTCATAAATTTATGTTTAATTTTTAAAATCCTAGATGATCAAATTAACCCATTGTAAATCTCCGCTTATCCTCTTCATCATTTTGGTCTCTATCTTTATATATGTGAATTACATTTTCTAAAATGTTTCAAATGCCTTATCAATAAATTGATTTTAGGTATTTTTATCACTTTAAATTTCACCCCTTGAGGAGATTCCTATCTTTCCTCATCCAAGTGGCATAATTAAAACATATCTCTTGTTATGGGTAACAACTTGGTGAGGTAAATCTCTAGAAGAGTTAGTTCCCTTGATGCAATCTTTGAAGTACTTTCTTACCTTTAAAATTTGGATGAAAAGGGTTAAGATAACAACTAATAAAACTAAAGGTTATGAAAAAATATTGAATTCCCTCATATTGACTAAAATTATACTACTTAGAGCCAAACAAAGCTTTCTTCACACAAAACTCACAACACAAGATAGTTTGTTACATCAATGTTTCATATGCTAGGTTCAAAAGGCATTTTGATACTTAGAAGGGTAATGGATTATTATATGGGAGAATACAATCATGAAACACTTATAAGACACTTATACACTTAGAAAATAATACTAACAAATACCTATAACAATTACTCTTCTGCACACTTGGTGAACAATCAAGGATAACATGCTAGAAAAGATCGTGTTCTACTAGACAAAACCAAAAATATTGAAATAACACTCAATTTTACATCATTTAAATAGTAAAAATAATTTATTTATTTATTCAAGATTCGTTCAAGTAAAAAATTGGCCAATGTTTCACCATCAACCAATGGAGGCTGCTCAAAAGAGCCAAAAGAGTCAATATTTATAGCCTTTGGGAGAAGAGCAAGACAAGCAAAGTACAAAGGTCACTTGGACACTTGTTAATATGATAAATGAGGTTACATGTGCATCAAAAATATATTTTAAATGAACCATGAAATGCCAATAGGTCCAAATTTCCATACAAGTCATGAAACTTATGAAAAATGGCATGAAACTCCTCATTCTAGCTCAAAAAACTACCTTCATGATTTAGACCTATTTGAATGTCTAAAAATAATTATGGATAGGTTTTATTATTAGGATTAGAGGTAAGGATTTTGTCACCCTTCACACTTAGCCTCAAAATTAGCATAATTTTTCCATGAAAATACATGGGAGGTATTTTATGACACTTTTAAATACCATACATGTCCTTATACTACTTACGTGTACCTTAAAAGAACACCCACTTGATGTTTTCACACTTCTCACCCTTATGTTCACAATGCCAATTTTGACTGGCTAAGTTGAGATCTCTATTTTGGATACTTAATAATTTTTAAATTGAATAAAATGACAATATGGAGTTATTAAAATGACATATCTTCTACCCAAACTTTATTTCATTTTTAGACCTCTTTTAACACCTACAGAACACATAAAATGGTCAAAAATACCTTGTTTTACACCCTGTCTATATAATTTTATATATCTCAGAAGTATGAGAGGGAGCCTAAGTGAGTCATATACAATTTAAAATATCTTTAATGGTTAAAATATATCACTTTTATATCTTTCCAATCTTTTTTTCTCCATCGGGTCTTGACTAAGGGTTTAGTAGGGTTTTAGATAGTTTTTAGTCTTAAGCATTGTTCATAAAATTATGACAATTAAATTTTCAAAAAAATATAAAAATTATTATTTTGATGGACCCTAATAACCCCTAAAAACTCATTTTTTTCCCATGCAAAATATTAGAGGATATATGAACACTTGAAGTCACCCCATCGAGCTTGCTTATACCTTTTTTGCATATTTGGACTATTTTAGAGTTAGAATTAGATTTCATATAGGTTATTTTGCATAATAAAAGTTTAAACATGTCTAATTAAATCTCACTAACATGTTCCAATCATTTTTATAACCCATAAAGAGTTGTAAATGAATATGGACCCCCACTTGGCTCTAGGTCCCTTAAAGGCCTATTAGGCCTAACATGCGCCCTACTAGATATATCTACTTGGAATAATTTATCATGTTTGGGTTGGTGTATTATGAATTTTCACACCTATTTAAAGCTTATAACATCACCTGACCACCTCCCAAGCACTCCTCTTCTTCCTTTTCTCCCATTCACCAACTAGGCCTAGAGAAAGCCTGCCTAGTTAGATTGTGTATAAGGGTATTTTGGTCATATTGAGAGGTATAATCCTTAAATTTTGTTATTTATCACCTATTTGAATTTAATACACATAAAAACATGTTTATATATGTTTTAGAAACATTCCATCAAGCTATTTATCCCTTTTTGACCTCATTAGCTTGTTTTACTAAAAATTGATTTTCCTTGACTGGCTTACCTCTTAGACAACATAGTTAAGTATATCCCTATTATACATGGAAAATTGAATATTTTGGGATTTTTTAAAGGTAATAATTAGACTATTTACTGAATGGTTTATCTGGATTCCTTGATTTAGGTGCCTAACCAGCTCAAAATGCCCAGAAAAAGCCTCTAAAAGCATGTTTTTTTATATTTTTCTCAAATCCACCTAAGAGTGACCTCTCCAATCCAAACCAATGATCATAAGATAATTAAAAATTTTATTCATCATAAATTAATTATTATTAACCTTTCAATTTACTCAAAACATTTCTCTTCTTTAGATTCCTCATATTCATTTAGTGAGCAAAGAGGTTTCTTGGAGCAACTAGATGGATTGATAAATTTGATTAGAAGAAAGAGTGGATGATTAACTTTGAAAAGTATTTAGGATTTATAAAAAAAACATTTTTAATGATAATGATCCATTTTTTATTGATTTTAACCCTCTTCTTCTCCCTAGATAAGTTCATCTCTAACCTTACCTTCATTAAGATTGTACCCTACTATAGGTGCATATAGGGTTATAAGGGACCTGTGTAGGCTTATTCCACATTTATTAAAGATTATTAAGCTCATAATTTCTATGTATAAGGTTTACATATTTTTAAATCAACATTTTAATCTCTCATTGGCCTTTACCTATAGTTTGAACCCACCAGATTGAGTTTTTCCTTAGATGACTGAGAAAACTTTCTTTTGACTATTATAGGTGTGTGTGAGCTTCTTTGGACTTGGTCATGATATGGAGAGACTATTAATTAAACCATTATAATAATATTATTACCTATTATACATTTTAATCACCCTATATGCTCTTTGGATTCACAAACTGGGTTTTCTTGCCATGAATGAGAAACCTACCCTTAGACCTTGCCTATAGGTGCACATTTATTCATTTGAACTTGGTTATGATACATGAGTACTTTAATTTGGATTTTTATGGTCACAAGGTACATTTATGAGATATAATTAACCTTTTAAAGTCCTAAATCACCATTTGGTTATTAAGTTTGTGGTCACTATCCTATACCCTATTGTACGTGTGTATTTTCCTATACAAGGGACACCTGTAGTCACTCATGAAGCTTGAAAATTATGAATCAAAACTATATTGATGGTATACATGCCATTTTTTTCACCAATAAATACATTATACTAGTTTATCCATGATGGAATGCTTTATTTGATTGTGGGATGCAAATATATTTTAAACTTCTAAACCTGTAGACAAGAATGCAGACTTTCAGTGATTTTTTAGGCCACTTTAAGACTCTAAAATTCCATCCTCTCCTCACTTTCTAACTTTAATATTTGGTATATATATTATATATTATAGGGGATACATGTTTTACCAATCTATATTTTTTAGATCACTTTGTACGCATGTTGTATAAGGTCTAAAAAAACCCCTATAGCTCTATTTTCATATTTTAGGGAAGTTTCCCTAAACTCAGTCTTTGTTTCTTTCAAAGTAGCCCATATCTTATTTTTTTCCATTATTATTATTAATATATATATATATATAATGGTCTAGTTACATATTATAATCCAAAAGGAGGCCTCTTCCATGTTTCAATCCTCCACACAAGAATCCTCAAAGCTCTGTTGATACACATGTAGATGAGCATTCTTACACAATTAGTAAAGCTTCTCTAATTGTCATGGAATGAGTAGTATGCATTATAATTTGATTTAAATGGTCCAAGGCCTCCATAAATACCATAAAATGAACCTTAACATTTAAAACTGATTGAAACTAATACTAAGGCATTGATTATGTCATCATGAAGTGCTTGTATGTGTGTATGTGCTAAATGTGCACAGTGAGTATCTAGAATGGAGAAATAAGGATGGAAAAAAGTCCTCATGGGAAGATAAAATCAACATAAACCTTCAAGTACATGATTTAAACCAAGAAAACCTTGAAACAACTCCCAACACATCTTTTCTAATATGAAAACCACTTGCACATATATGGAATAAAGCAGGCAAGGGTCTCTATAATGATTGATTGGCATGGTGAATGAGATTATGACCACACTTGTCTCTTATTTATAATAAAATTAATTCTCATAATATTATAATGGTTTTTAAAATTGATACACCGTGATTAAAATTCCATGAACAAGATGGGCAAGCTCATACATGTGACTGTAAGTGAAGTTAAGCATGGAGTTGACTATGAGAGATGACAAGGTTATAAGTTGTCTAAAAGATGATATGGTCAAACCAAAACATGGAAGGAGGTGTTCATATTAACCTGAGACCTATGTGACATCATTTCACAACTACATGAGACCTCTATAGGAAAACAACACTCTATAAATAGGAAGAACTTTGACTGAGACTACACATAATGGTACATTCCTTTAACATGGACTAAATTTCTCATAAAAACATTATTAAACATGAAAATAAAAATAAATAACATTTGATAAGGTATCCAACATCATTTTGAGTTAATATCACCAACTAGTTCATATGTATTTGACCAAAATGGAGCAAAATCTATAGGGTGCATGAAATAACTAGTAGAAAAGTATAGTCAGCTTTATGAATATGGTTAATAAATCAAAATTTATCAATAATTACAATATTTATATGTAAATTAATTTATTTGAGTGTAATATCACCTCCCAAAATACTTTTTCCTAAAACCTCTTGATTTGTCTGTACTAAGCACCAACTTACAGGTCACTTCTATGTGTCTAAGAAATCAAGAATGGAGCATAACAGTTTTGAATTTAAAATGTAACTTCTAGAGAAAAATAAATATTTAGATAAGTGTTAGGAAGTTAAATATGCCTTTCATGATCTTCTCCCATGTGTCACACTTCCCCATGGGCTATACAAGTGCTAAATGCTCCCTTTTTCAATTGGTTTCTTAGATTTCAATTAGATAACCTACAATATTCTGATGTAATTGACATCCTTGATAGTTAAACTAACCTATTATACATTTTAAAGTAAAATATGACACCTGAGAACCTTGTGAACTATTCTACTTGCATTTATGACTCATAAAATCCCAATAAAAGCCTTAAAATGACAAATAAACTAATGAAACCATGACTAAGGCTAGAAATACATTAGATAACATAAATTGAATCCTAATATAAACTATTAAAAATATTATACCCTTAGAACATCTTAAAAACTAATTTTTTAACCTATAGGGGTCCTAATTTGACTTTAAAGTCAAATTTGGTCAACAAATTGGTGACTCATAGGGGTAGTATGCCTACTATACTAAGGACCAATAGCCTTATCCTATCATGATCCAAGGGATTCAATGAGTTCTTGAAGAAAACTAGCAAAAAATTTCCTAAAACACACACAAAATAACCACAATGCACCAAGAAAACATAAGGCAACTCAAGACACAAACAAAACTCACACATGCATATAAGCACTTAGGGAAAACAAGGAAAACAACAACAATGTAAAAGGGGAGAGGATAACCTTAGTAAAAGTGTTTGAGATATATCCCATTGACTAGGATATGAATCTCCTCTACATCCAAATTTGAGAGTTGGAAAGCATTGTGTTGCTTGCATTGGGTGATAACATAAGGGCCACTCCATAAAACATCAATCTTTATGTGTTTTCTAGGTTTAGCCCTATCTTCATACCACTTTAGAACAATTTCTCCCTCTTGGAATATTTTTGGCATGGATTTCTTGTCAAAGTATCTCTTTGTTTGATCTTCATGAGCTCTCATAGTTTGCATAGCTTGATCTTTTATCTCTTCAAGCTCCATCAACTCACACAACCTAACTTCCATGCTTTCATTTTCCATAAACTCCATCTGATAAGTAATATCCAAGGCTGGTAGCTCAAGTCAAATAGGTAGTCTAGCTTCTCTCGTATAAACAAGTATATATGGTGAGTTTCCAATGGCTCTTTTTGGGGTGATCCTATTAGCTCAAAGAGCTATCTTCAACTTGAAATGCCAAGTCCTTTAGTTTTCCTCCATTGTCCTCTTTATGATTATAATTATATTCTTATTTATGGACTTGTCTAGTCCATTCCCTTGTGGATAATAGTTTAAGGAAGCACCAAGATAAATGCCATGTTTCAAAGCCCACTCACTTATCTTCATTTTAAGGAAAGCCAATGCATTGTCTAAAATTATTATTGAAAGAGCCCCAAACCTTATCACTATGCCTTCATAGAAGTCTAGAACTGAACTTTAATTTAATTCCTTGAAAGATACAACCTCCACCCATCTTGTAAATTAATCTGTAGTAGTCAACACCCACTTGTGGCCAACACTAGAGGGTGGGTTGATTAGAACTATGAAATCTAGACCCCATTGCATAAAGGGTATATCAACTTATATTGGATAAAGAAATAAGGCTACAATATTTGTTTTACCATCAAATAGAGCACATTTTTGACACTTCCTTACCCAAGCATGGGTGTCTTTGAATAAACTAGTCCAAAAATATCTAGCTCTCATAATCTTAGCAGTTGTGGTTCTTAGAGGAAAGTGACCACTAACTAGTCCATCATGAAACTCAAGCAATATTTTCTCAACCTGATTTGATTTAACACACCTCAATAAGACCCTTGAGAAGTCCTTCCTAAACAACACTCCATCAATAAGTACATAATGAATAGATTGTCATCTAAAGTACCTTCTTTTAGTTCTATCTAGGCCTTGTGGACACTCACCGATTTAAATAAAATGGATCATATCTTATGTCCAACTCCTCATTGATAAAGATGTAACTATCATAGGGTCATCATTAATTGATAAAAAAAACCTCCTTTTGTTCCTTCAAATTTGAATAAAGGTGCTCACATAACCCTTTTCCTTTCACTAGCTTCATTGTCTAGATTTCCACATCATATTCCATCACTTTTGTGATCCAACCAACCCTTTTTTATTTCAAATATATGATCAAAAGGAAGTATTTAACACTATGACGAGGTATCAATATGTGAATCTTGTTGTTAGATAACATATGCCTAAACTTCTTTAGACTTATAATAACTGAAAGTACTTGCTTCTCCACATAGGTGTATCTTACCTCATAACCTTCCAAACCTTTACTAAAGAAGGTAATATGCTACTCCAAATTTTCTTCATTTGCTTCAGTGATCATGGTAGAGATTATTTATTCATTTCTAAATGTTTACAAGTTTAAATCTTTTGATAAATTAGGAATTTCAAGAGTTAGAGCTTGAGCAATAGCTTGCTTGATCTCTTTAAAGCTTTCTTCCCTTATCCTTGTCTAAGTAAACACTTCATCTTTCCTTAGCATGGAGGTTAGATGCTTGAAAAAATTAGAAAAATTAGTAATAAACCTCCTTATAAAATTTATTTTTCTAAAGAAGCTTTGCAAACCTTTCTTGTGTTTGGGCAAAGCCAATGCCAATATTGCATTCACCCTTTCAAGATCTATGGATAGGCCTTTCTTTGAGATAATGTGTCCTAAAATTTTGCCTTAATAGAAAAAAACACACACTTATTTGGGTTAATAGAGATTCCAAACTCTCTAAATCTCTCAAAATTCTTCCTAAGGTGTGTCAAACTATCCTTTGTATCTTTAGAAAAAACTATCATATCATCAAGATATACCAACACTATATCATTTATTAGTCCTTAAAAGCCATATCCATTACACTTTGAAAGGTTACACCTAATTAGAAAAACCAAAATATATTTTTCTATAAGCATATGTACCCCATTTACTAGTAAAGGTTGTATTATATTGGTCACTTTCCTTTACTAAAATCTGATTATACCTAGAATATCCATCAAGGAGAGAAAACCTTTCACTGCCTGCTACAACTTGCAAAATATGCTCCATGGAAGGAAGGGGATAATGGTCCTTCAAGGAAACTATATTCAAGTCCCTAAAATCAACACATAACCTAATTTACCCATTATTCTTCTTCTTTATAAGGACTAAGTTTGCCAACCAAGATGAATGATTAATAAGAAAAATGATCTTAGACTCAATCAAATTTGTAAGATCCTTTCTCATGAGAGGCTCAATTTTATGATTGATTGATCTTTGTCTTTACTTTATAGGCTTAGCATTCTCATCTAGCTCTATGGTATGTTGAACTAGGTTTGGATCAAAACCTTTTATATCACTATACTCCCATGTAAAGACATCAGAAAATTCCTTGCATAACTCAATGAAAGCATCTTTCTCTTCACTAGTACATACCTTCCCAAGAGAAAACAACTTATCTTTGAATATTTGTACTCTTTCATATTTTTCTTGATTATTAGACATGCTTACCTTTTATTTCTTCAACTAATCAACATAATTGAAGATACTCTCAAGTGTGACTAAGCCTTTAGGGAGCTTGTTTATCTTTAATTTTAAAATATACTCTCCATATTGCTATTGTAGTTTGGATTGATTCTTGGAATAAAACTCAACCTCCTCTTGTAGAAAAAGTACTATTTGTTAGTCACTATCAAAATCTATCCAATTAGTGACATTATTAGGTATGGAGAGCCTTACAATCACTTTGAGATGTGGTTAGTTCTTATCTTCTCCTATCGTCTTTGGAACATCAAATTAAGCTCTAATTAATACCAACCTATTAGTATGTTTTTTTTCCTCTCTTAGTATAGATTGGATGTTTAATGCTTAGAAATATTCCACAAGATCACATAATATATTCTTATAGGACTTAATCAAAGAGTTATTAGTCAAATTTTGGCCTCTTGCTTGATTCACAATTGACTCATTATCACCATACACTTGAGACTCTTTCACACCTCTTTTCCTAGCCCACTCAAGGCCATGAATGAGGGCCTCATATTCTACCACATTACAAGTATAAGGAAGTGAAATATAAAAGTGGAATAGTACCTTTCCTTGGATGGAGAAACCAACATTACTTCACCACCTACCCCAACCTTGTTTCTAGATCCATCAAAGAATAAATTCCATAAAATATCCATGTTTTGACTTGGATTCATCAAGTTTGGCATGAAAGAGTCCTCCTCATGAATGAAATACACTCTAAGAAAATATTTATCTATGAATTTATAAGGATCATGCTCATAATGCTTAAATCCATGTTTATCTAAATACAAATCATAAACTCCATCAAGAGAAGAGGTTTGAGATTGGTCCATGTGAAGCTCTTCCTCATCAATAATTGCATAATTGACATTTTCAACTTTAGGCATGTAGGGTTATAAATTTTTGTGATTAATAGGCTCTAATTCAACCTTTACCTTAGTACCATACTTTTTTCTAAAAACCATATAGGACCATTTGGCTACCAAGTATCCACCTATCTTGGATGTAAACTCTCTCAACAAATAAAGAGTAAAGTATGGGGGTAAATATGCCACAACCACATCATGAGGGATGAAAAAAGTAGGACAAGCATGTAAAATCAAATTCAAATCCTAGACTACTCCGAAGGTCTTTATTGGTGATCCATCCAATTGTAAGACTCCTTTAGCCATTAGTTCATACTTGAGGCCTAGTTTATCCACTATTGACTTGGGCATAGCTAAAGTACTAGCCCCACTATCTATAATGTAATTGTGAACTAGGAAATCACCAATGATCAAGTATAGATAAAAGGGAGGAATATTATCAATTTTCTTCACTTGTCCATCAATGGGTTGAGTTCCATTCACCAAGACAACATTTTTATTCCAAAATGATCCAACTTGCTTACCTAGTCCTTGAAATTCATTTTAAAGCATACCTTTTTATCCTAGTATTGTCAATTAATCCAAAAATTAAATATTAATGTGTAAATTCTTCATCTGATCCACAATATTGATAGAATTATTGCTCACCTTAAGAGGCTCTTTGGAAACACTAGTACCTTATGGTGTAGCTTGTGAAGGTGGATGTCCTTACATTCTAAAAATTTTAATTTTATTTCACCTTAGGAATTGAGTTAGACCCACCCACCATTGGAGATGATGTAGGAGTCAAAACAAGTCCTTTATTATCCCCTTGTGTCTCTTCAACAACCCTCTTCTTAGACCTAGTGTTATAAGATACACTAGCATTCACATTGCTTGAATTTCCCAAATGATTGATGGCACAAAACTCTCCCTCCAAATTATTTATAAGATTAGAATTAGATTGTGTTTGTATATTTTGTATTATCACCTCAAAAGTGGAAACTTGAGATGTTTTATTACCTTGCATTGTCATGGATTGATTATGCATTTCATTGGCATATACAACTTGGTCTTGATTTTGGTCATAGGAAGGATAGCATGGTTTTTATTGAATAATGTTATTTTGAGTGGGAATAAGAGATTTATAAGATGATGGGGAATTAGTATTGTAACTTTGGTAAGGTATAGATTGATTGATTTGACTTTATCCTTGAGCATTACCTTGAAAAGGAGGCCTACTTGTTTACCCAAACTGATTGTAGGACTAGTATGGCCTATAACTTTGATCATGTTGCCTTTTGAGGCCAACCAATTCATTAGTAACACTTTGGAGAAAACTTTTTATTTCATGGATCTCATTGGTAGGGGTAATGGTAGAATTTTATTAACTATTAGGTAAAGGAGCCAAAGTAGGTAATGGAACATGATTAGGAGGCTAAAAATTAGGGAATAATGGCATTGGTGGTCTAGGAGAAATATTCCTTGCTTGAACAAGATAATTATTAGCATTAATGGTTATGTCATAGGAAACAAGTAGTGCATTCCCACCCATGGATTGGATAATCATGGCTATATCACTATTCAATTCTCTTAGGTAGTACAAAAAGGCATAGTTTGGATTAGGTCTCACAAGGGCTAGGATTCTATCCCATGTATTTTGAGATCTAGTGTTTAAATATTGCTTAAAATCTTGTGGTACATCCTTGATATTGTTAAATTACTCATCTAGTGATTTATGATCACTCTTCTCTTCAAACCTCTTATACAATAGGTCTCCTAGTTCATCCCATGAAATAATATAATTATGAGGTAGAGTCTCATACCAATCTAAGGCTTTCCCTTTGAAAGACAATACTAATAGCCTAATGGATACATTCTCTTGAGTGATGTTATAGATGTTACATAAGTTTTCCATGTTCCTAATTTGCTCAATGGGAGTGGTAGAACCCTCTCCACTAAAATATGGAACATTCTTAAGGGATACTCTAGGAATTTTGTCATATTGAGCAAGATTCAAAGGGGATAATCTGATGAAAGATAAAAAATGAAAAGGCCTATGTATATTTAAATGTAGATTATGTTTATTAGGGGTTAAGCTAAGTATAAACTTTGACTTCTTAAACACCAACTCCCTTGAATAAGGATGAGTATTCACAAATCTAAACCTTTTAGTAGAATACAAAGGCAATTGCATAATCTCAAAAGGTATACCTTTAGCAACAAACCTAGTGGTCACTTTTGGCATGAAAATTAAGGCTTGATCAACAACCAAAGAGATGAAAACTTAGTGGAATCACCGGGTACTAAATTTAAATGTTCTTGTAGCTAAAAATATGCCAAGACCATCACCAATCCTGGATAATATTCTAGGGCTTAGAGTCTTATCAGACATTTCAAAAGAAATTGTCACTTAAAATTTCACCCCTTGAGGAGATGCCTATCTATTCTAATCAAAGTGTCACAATGGAAACATCTATCCTATTATGGGTAACAATTTAGTGAGATGAATCTCTAGAAGGGGTAGTTCCCTTGATGCACTCTTTAAAGTACTTTCTTACCTATCAAATTTGGATGAAAAGGGTTAAGAAAACAAAAAAGAAAACTAAATATAATTCACCAATATTTAATTTCCTTGTATTAATTTAAATTATACTACTTATATCAAAACAAATCTTTCTTCACACAAAACTCACAACACAAGACATATTGTTACATCAATGTTTCATATGCTAAGTTCTAAAGGCATTTTGATACTTAGAATGGTAATAGATGATTACTTGGGATATTATATTCATGAACCACTTATAATACACTTATACACTTATAAAACAACACTAACAAAGACCTATAACAATTACTCTTCTGCACACTTGGTTAATAATCAAGGATAACATGTTAGAAAAGATCGTCTTCTACTAGACAAGACCAATAAGATTGGAAAAAAATCAATTATACAACATTTAAGAAGTAAAAATAACTTATTTATTTCTTAAATATTAATTCAAGTACAAAATTGGCTAGGGTTTCACCATAAAACAATGGAAGTTTCTCAAAAGAGCTAAAAGAGTCAATATTTATAGCCTTTAGGAGAAAAGCAAGACAAGGGAAGTCCAAAGGTCACTTGGACACTTGTAAATATGATAAAATAGGTTATATTTGCATGATAAACAAATATGAAATTAAAAAATAAATGTTAGGAGGTCCAAATTTCCATACAAGTCATGAAACTTATGAAAAATGGAATGAAATTCCTCATTTTGGCTTAGAAAATTGCTTTCATGATTTGGACCTGTTTGAACATCCCATAACTGACTAGGGATAGGTCTGATGATTAAGATAAGAGGGAAGGATTTTATACATGCCTCTTCATGAGTTTTTTTTAGTCCTACTCATATGGAAACTCATAGAAGAAGGCCATCACTACATGTAATCTAAAAAACTCCTCTTTTATGTTACCCCTCACACTTAGCCTCAAAATTAGCTTAATTTTTCAATTTAAATCCATGGGATGGAGTGAATGACACTTATAAATATCCTTAATGGCCTCAATTACTTATTTTTACCTTAAAATGATAGCCATTTGAGGTTTTCACACTTCTCACCCTTATGTTCACTATGCTAGTTTTGACTGGTTGAGAAGAGAGCTCTAGTTTGGACACTTAGAATTTTTTCCTTGGAATTAAATAACTATAGGGAGTTATTACAAGTACATATATTCTTCCCAAAATTGGTTTCATCTTTATACCTCTTTTAACACATAAAATAGTAAAAAATAACCTATTTTTCATCCAGTTCATACAATTCTATACAACTCAAAACTATGGGATGGAAACTAAGTGAGTCCTCTATAAGGTCTAATATATTTCATGGTCAAAATATGTCATTTGTATATCTTTCCAAGCTTGTTTTCTCCATCAGGTCTCAATTGAGGATTTAATAAAGTCTTAAGCATTGTTCATAAAGTTTTGATGTTAAATTTGACAAAAAAATCCACAAAATTAATTTTAAGGGACATTAATAACCCCTCAAAACTCCTTCGGTTCCCATTCAAACTCTTAGAGGAGATATGAAAACTTGAAGTCACCCAATTGAGGTTGTTTCTACCTTTTTACATGCTTGGACTGTCTCAGAGTTAGAACTAGATTTTACTTAGGTTAATTTTAATTATATAAGTTTAAACATGTATAATTCCATGTCCCAATCATCTATATATCCCACTAAGAGTTGTAAATGAAGATGGACCCCCAATTGGCTCTAGGTCCCTTGAAGGCCTATTAGGCATAACATGCACCTAGCTAGTTTTGGCTACTTGGACTGATTTATCATCATTTTATATGTGTATTATTAATTTTCACACCTAAATCAAGCTTATAATATCACCACACCACTTCCCAAGCACTCCTCTTCTTCCTTTTCTCCCATTCACCAAATAGGCCTAGTGAAAGCTTGTCTAGTTGGACTGTGTGCAAGGGAATTTTGGTCATATTGAGAGGTTTGAGCCTGACCTAGTGTTATTTATCACGTATTTTATTTTTTTACACATCAAAAAATGTTTTTATAGGTTTCCCAAACCTTCCATCAATTTCTTTAGCCTTTTTTGACCTCACTAGCTCGCTTTGTTAAAACTTGATTTTCCTTGACTCATTGACCTCTGAGATAAAAAAAGAGGTATATCCCTCTTCTTCATGGAAAAATTTAACATTTTTTTCATTTTTAAATGTCCTAATGAGACATTTTTACCAAATGTTTTAGCTTTATTTCTTGATTTAGGTGCCTAACCAACTCAAAATAGCCAAAAAAGGCCTCTAAAAAGCTTATTTTCTTACATTTTTCTCAAATCTACCTAAGAGTGACATCTCCAAGATAAAAAATTATATTAATATCCTTAAACATGTTATTAATCATTAATTAATGCTTATTAATCCTTTAATTCACCCAAAACATTTCTCTTCTTTAGATTCCTCATATTCATCTATTGAGCAAAGAGGTTTCTTGGACCAATTGTATGGACTGATGACTTTGGTTAGAAGGAAGAGTGGATGATTAACTTGTAAAATTTTTTAGTATTTATAAAAACACATTTTTACCAATCATGATCCATTTTAAATTTATTTTAACCCTCTTCTTCTCCCTAGATAAGTTCATCTCCAACCTTACCTTCATCAAGATTGTACCATGTTGTAGGTGCATATAGGGGTATAAGGGACCTATGTAAGCTTATTCCACATTGATTAGATATTATTAATCTAATAATGTATATGGAGAATGTTTCCATATTTTTAACTCATCATGTTAATCTCTCATTAGCCTTTACCTGTAGTTTGAACCCACCAGACTATGTTTGTCCTTAGATGACTGAAAAACCCTATTTTTGATTATTATAGGTGTGTGTGAGCTTATTTGACTTGGTTTTTATATAGAGAGACTCTCCATTAAACCATGAGAACCATTTGATAACATATTCTACATTTTATTCACCCTATAGTCTCTTTGGATTGACAAATTAGGTTTTCTTGCCATGACTAAGAAACCTACCCTTAGACCCTGCGTATAGGTGCACATTTATTCATTTGAACTTGGTTATGATACATGAGGATATTCCTTTGGATTTTTATGGTCACAATTTAAATTAATGTATGATCTATAATTCACATTTTAAATTCTTCAAGTACTATTTGGGTATCGAGTTTGGGGTCATTGTCATAGACCTTGTTGTAGGTGTGTATTTTTCCATACAAGGGACACCTATAGGCAATCATGAAGCTTGAAAATCATGCATAAACCCTATACAGATGGTATCTATTCCATTTTTTTCACCACTAAATCCATGATAATAATTTATCCATGATGGAATGATTTATTTTCTTATGTGATATAAATATATATCAAACTTCTAAACCTGTAGACAAGAATGCAGACTTTCAGTGCTTTTTGAGGCTAGTTTAAGGCTCTAAACTTCCATCCTCTCCTCGCTCTATAAATATTATATTTGGAATAGGTATTGTATATAATATAGGTTACATGTTTTACCAATATATATGTTTTGAAACACTTTGTAATCATATTGTAGGAGGTCCACAAAAATCCCCTGGAGCTCTATTTTCACATTTTAGGGAAAGTTTCCCTAAAATTAGTCTTTACTTCTTTCAAAGTCGCCCATCTCTTCTTTTTCCCCATTATTATTAAAAAAATTATAAAATGGTATATTTACATATTATAATCCAAAATTATTCCTCTTCTATGTTTCAATACTCCACACAAGAATCCTCAAAGCTTTGTTGATACACTTGTAGATGAGCATTCTTATACACAATTAGTAAAGCTTCTCTAATTGTCATGAAATGAGTAGTATGCATTGTAATTTTATTTCAATGTTCCAAGGACTCTTTAAATACCCTAAAATTAACTTTCACATTTTGAAAGGATTGAAACCAATACTAAGGATTTGATGATGTCATCATGAGGTGCATGTATGTGTGTATGGGCTAAATGTGGACAGTGAGTGTCTAGAATGGAGCATCAAGGATGGATAAAAGGCCTCATGGGAATATAAAATCGATTTAAACATTAAATCACATGATTTACACCAATAACACCTTTAAAAAGGTTCCAACACATCTTCTCTAACATGAAAACCACTTGTACATATTTGGAATAAAGCAGGTAGGGGTCTCTAGAATGATTGATTGGCATGGTGAATGAGCTTGTAACCACACTTGTCTCTTATTTAAAATAAAATGAACTCTTCCAATATTATAATGATTTTGAAAAATGATACACCATTATTACAACTCCATGAATAATATGGACAAACTCATACATGTGATTGTAAGTGAAGTTAAGCATGGAGTTGACTATGAGAAACGGTAAGGCTATAGGCTACCTAAAAGATGATATGGTGAAACCAAAACATGTAAGGAGGTGGTCATATGACCCTGATCCTTGTGTACCATCATTTACCAACTATATGAGACCTATATAGTAAAACAACACTCAACAAATAAGAACTTTGACTGAGACTGCACATGGTGGCACCTTCCTACAACATGGACTAAATTTCTCATCAAAAAATTATGAAACATGAAAATAATAATGTATAAAATCTAATAAAGTATCCAACATCTTCTATATTCAACACCATTAATTGGTTTACATGGATTTGACCAAAATGGAGCAAAACCTATAGGTTGCATGAAACAACTAGAAAAAAAGTACAGTCAACTTCATGAGGATGGTTCATAGAGAAAAATTAATAAATACTTACAATATTTATATGTAAATTAATGTCTATAGTTTTAATATCACCTCCCAAATAATATGTCTTGAAACCTCTTGATCTATCCATACTAAGCACAAACCTACAAGTCACTTCTATGTGTCTAAGAAAGCAAGAAAGGAGAATAATGGTTTTGGATTTAAAATGGAACTTATAGAGAAAATAAAAAATTGAGATGAGTGTTAGGAAGGTGAAAATTCCTCCCATGATCTTATCTTACATGTCACACTTCCCCATGGGTTGTACAAGTGCCAATTACTCCCTTTTTTAGTTGGTTTTTTAGATTTTAGTTAGAAAACCTACAATATTCTAATGTAACTAACATACCTAATATTTAAAATAACCTCTTAGATGTTTTAAAGGAAAATAGGACACTTGGGAACATTTGTAACCATGTCAATTGCATTTATGACTCTTAAAAGCCCACTAAAAGCCTCAAAATGACAAATAAACTAATGAAACCATGACTAATGCTAGAAATACATTATATAGCCTCAATGGAATCATAATATATCCTATGACAAATATTTAGACCCAAAAAACATCTTAAAAACCAATTTTTTTACTTGAGGGTCTAAATTTGACCTAAAAGTCAAATTTGGTCAACAGGTATATTGTGTGTTTATTTCAATCCACAAGACCACAACTCTTTGAATTTTGTTTCAAAATATTTCCTGTGCTTATATTATGTTTCCATATAGTGGATATAATGTCTCTAGATTCATCAATATCATCTTTCTTTTTGATATGTTTAATGTCATGTCCCTCAGTAGTCTAGGATCATCCTCCTCCTCATCAAAGAATTTATTTTTCATTGAATTTTCATTTCCTCTCAATAAACATATTTTTTAATATCCTAAAATATTTACAAACTACTAGAACACATGCATTTCAATCAATTTGTCAAAAAATGCTATATGTATAGTGTATGTTTTATAATATTAAATAAAATGTGTTTAGATTAATCATCATAATATTTTTTTATGTTGGAAACAAAATTAAATAAACTATAAGGTCACCCAAAACTAGTAAAAACATGATTTTGACATAGGGGGCATGGTTTTTCTCTAGCTACAACCTGATTAGAATTCTTATTTGAAGGTGAAGGGTTACTTAAAAAACTAGCACCCAAGATTTATGGACTTTAGAAATTCCTTTATAATATTGGTCTTATGGCACATAAGTTTGACCTATCCTCTTCTTCTAAGATCTTATTGTCTTCTTGAAGTGCACCCTACCAGGTCCTAAGATCTACTTTAAAAGACATGATGGAAATATCCCTAGGTTGTGGGTGACTTATGGTAGGGGTAAATATCTATAGAAGGCTAGCTCCTTTCAAATCATAATGCAACTAGTTTAAGATTATATTATAGACTTCTAACCTACACTAGAAAAGCCTAATCTAAACTAAAACTAAGCTTTGGTGTGAAAATGGAGAATAAATAGACTAAAAATTGAAAATAAGGTGATGCACCAGACTTGAATGTCTCCTCTATATACCTGTAAAATCAAAATAAAACTAAAAATAGATTGAATTTATCTTATACACTCAAAATCAAGCTTCTCATTCATTAGTGTTTCATATGGATGTCATGATCCATACTTAACTTGAAGGGATAGATGAAAGGCCCAACACAAGACATAATTAGCTAAGGTTAAACACAACATATGACCTATATAAGACCAACCCACTTGTATCAAGGTGAAATGAAATGGACATACACAAAGAAAAATGACTTTTACCACAAATGTAGATCAACAAAACACTGAATCATACAATAGTACAAGCTTGAAAAAGGTAAAATTTAGTCTTTTATTTAATTCAAAGACTTAAATATATTAGTAAAAATATCTAATTGAGTGGATTTTTATCATACCTAGGAGGAGGGATATAAAATGAGGCATTTCTACCTCAATATATAGAAAATGGGAGACAAGAGAGAGGAAAAAGAACTACTCAAATACATAAATGCAATTATTACAACATAAATCAACCTATTATAGAGAGAATACAAACAATAAATAAGGAAATTAGACCTTCTTAAATGCATTAAAATTCCATCTTGATGGCCTTCTCATGAAGGGTGGTGTAGGAGTGAAATAGAGGGCTTAATTATTTTTAATTTTCATCTCTTTGAGTGCTTGAGATGGTGAACATGCTCCTACAAGGCTGGTCCTCTTTGAAAACTCCTACATTTGTTTCTCCCACTCACATCTCTCTTCATGTTTGTATGCCAAAACTAAAACATGGTTGATTTGGAGGAAGACTTTCAAAGTCATGTTTATCCTTGAGGGTCTACCTACCTTGATGAGTACTTCATAGAGGAATTACATATTTAGAAGGTCAATTTTTGATTGCTTCCATATCTCATTCATTCTCTTTATGGAAACTCACTCCATTTGGAGTCATGGAAAATTATTTAATGTACCTCTCATGCTTAGGATATGATGGATCTTGAAGTGTTTAAAATAAAACTTAATGCCTACTAGAAGGCCTCTTGGAGAGCTTAAAAACTTAGATCACTATCATATCGACCTATATGAGTCACTGAAGAAGAAAAAAATCTAAATTTTCATGTTTGACAATCCTCTTATCCTTTGTACAAACCTAAAACAAGATTTTCCACAACTCAAGATGGCCTACATCCTAGTCATGACCACTTCATAAGCTCACTGGATTGTATGCATCTCATGGCTTGAGAAGTCTAAATTTTAAATTTGAAATCATGTGCATTATCTATAATAAATTTTTATAAAATGGTTGTAAACCCACCATAGATATTTCATAAGAGTAATATTACAGGTATCATACTCTTGAACATATGAAGTTATTCAAGCTTTATTGTAGGCCTTAAATAAACTTGCTTTTTGGGGATTAACCCTTTGAAGGTAGTATCAGGTTCACTAGTCCTCTTGGAAGGCTTAACAACTATTCACTTATTGTTTTGACTATACTTATTTATTTTTAAAGATTAAAATATTGACCAAGTAAGAAAATTTATTCAAATTTGATTCCTCAAGAAGCCTTATTTATTATTGACTTGTAGTTTTATTTAGAGGTTTAAACCATGTTGGAGGCTTGACATCATTTGCATCTTCTTCTTATAGGACCAAAATTACTCCTTTGTTTTCTTGTATTTATACGTCACTACTCATTAAATTTGTGGAAAAACTTATTGACTTGCAATCACCATAAATCTACCTAAAACTTAGGTCCCTACTTGTAATTTTGTGAGACAAAGAACTTGTAGCTCCCTACTTGTAATTTTGTGAGACAAAGAACTTGTAGCATGAAGGATAGGCTTGTAACATTGGTTTAGAGCTCCTTAAACCTCCATCTATTACACATGATATTCCTTTGGTATACTCTATATATCAATATATCCTATATACCTGTAGGTTAGGTTTTGAGAGTTAAAAACCTTCTCTCTTCATTTTAATCATGAACAATGTTTATCAAGTTGTTATAGATGGGTATGGAGCTTAAGTCAAGCCTTATACCTTCCCAACATTTGTTTCATCTCTTGATCATGATCTCTCATGCTTCCAACATTAGGATTATGTATGGAAACCTTAATTTATAGATTTATAAGCCTATGATGATATCAAACTTTCAATTCCTACTCCAAAACCTCTTTTTCTTTATTGGATTGAAACTCAATTTTGTATTTTTATCCTCTTGAGGAGGTTTATTAATCCACACTTTATCTAAATTACTCTCAATATATTTGCATCTATCAAGATTATGTTTTGAGATTTATATTAAAGCCTTTAATTCCACCTAATATTTTTTATCACCCTATTTCATCATCATTTGAATAAGTTTAATACCACCTTCTCATCCTTGGATGAGACAAAACTCAGGGTTAGCAGGGTTTGGACTATATTTTTGGGTTTGTTGACCTTGTAACTCACATGAATCCTTTGGTAACCACCTTATAATCCTAAAATCATTTTTTACACCTAAAAAATGATCTCTCCCAACTCCCTCTTTAGTTTCATCAGCTTTCACATGGTAAAACAAAATATATGAGGTTCTCTTGGTCTCTAAAACCCTAAGTAGAAGACACACCTAGACATAGGCCTAAGAGAAACATTCCTTGGATGCATCACTTTTTGTGTACTATTATGAGGGATTTTATGATGGTATGTGGCTATAAACATGCCTATCCCACTCTTAAAACCATTTTACCACTTGGGCAATCCCCAATGATGGATTAAGTCTCTCATTTTGACTATCATAATACCAATCCAAAACCTAGACCCACAACTACATTAGAAGGATCATGAGGTTTAGATATAAAAATTTTATGAGATCTTGGAGAATTCCCATACCTATAACAACCTCTTGAACAATTTCATAGGCTAAGAATAGGCTCTATAGGCCTTGATAGATAATGTAACTCTTTGGACTTACAATTGTCATCGTCCCCTTCTCCACATGCCTACAACCTTATTGATGTTTGAATGCATTGTTAAGACCAATTTAAATTGACCTTTCTTGAATTTAAATCATTAATAGAGCCTACACATGGGTTATTTAAAGTTTGTATAAAATTTAGTCCTCCTTTATACATGTTTTGAACCTTGAATGTGGAAGCCATCAAGTACATCTATATTTTTCAAAATCATCTAAAATGTTTGTATAGGAGAAGAAGGTTCAATATAACCCTTGGGCATCCTTGTAATCTTTTGGGATTACAAATACCATCTCTTTTCCTTGTATATGTTTAAAACTTAATAAACTTTCTTCACTTACCTAACTAGTTTTGGTAGGGGTTTGGATGCATGGATAGTCTCTTGGCTTGCTTAAGGATTCTCTACCAAGACATAAACCCTTAAAAACATATTGAATCCTCCACTCTTTATTTTAAGCCTATATTGATCATCTTCAAGTTTGAACCTTATAAAAATTAGGAATATTCATGGTTCTCATGGATTACCACCAAGTTGTTTAATATTTAAACCCTATGATATTTATCAATAACCTTTGAATTATGTTGGTAAATTCATGATATGTCTCATTATTTTACAACTTTCAAGTATTGCATACCTTTTCTCTATGCAGCCTACATAGCTCCTTAATCAAGATTGAAATTCATTGAAACATTCTTCAAAACATTTCAATTTTTACTCTTATGGGTTTACATTTGTGTCTTGATAATCCTTGAGATATGTAGTTTTATTATGACCTTATTTTGAGAGAGAAACACCTATAACTCATTGAAAGCCTCTTCTGTATGTTTGTAGCCCTATGCATCTCCCTTAATTTTAAAACCTCATTAAAACTTTAAACATTGATTTAATAATATTTTAACCATATTAAAATGGTATTGGATGTATATGGGAGTTTTTTGGCTTATTTTAAGCCTATTGATCAAGAGTAAAATACTCCAAAACACCTTGTAGACATTACCTCTTTATGCATGCCCATATGGGTAATTTCAATATCAAGCCTATAGACTCTTTGAGAAAGGTTTCAAAGAATATTGACCTTTTTTTTTGGGTATTAAAATGAGGAAGAGGGTTTCTAAGATTTTTTATAATCTCCTCATTGAGGGATAAACATATTGAAACACATTGAGGACCAATTATTGCCTCTATAAACCTACAACTCCTATTCAAGATTGAAACCTTCTCTATTTTGTCCTAAGGATGACTCCCATGAGACTATACCCATGTTTATATGATATGGAGATTAAGAGGGGATGTTTTTAGGCTTGGTTAATCTCTTCCCCTCATGAATACCTTTTGAATATACATTGAAAACATTACTTCCTTGCTACATAATTGTAACTTCTTCACTTGCATGAAACATTTATTTAGGACCTTGATCATGGAACTCATTACATGGATAGGGAATGAGATGTAATTAAAAATTATTGTACTTTTTTATCCTTTTTAATGAAGTGACAAACATTTCAAACATGTTTCATACTCTCATTTTTAACATGTAAACCTATAGGTCTTGCTTGCTTGGAACATGTTTAAAACCATTAAAATTATAATTATGGAGGATGTAAAACTTATATATAGTTTTTCTTAAATAAAAATTTAATTCTATTGTGATGCATTATTACCTTTCACTCAAGTGAAAATAACTCAATAATCATTGAAAAACTTCATATTCTATTATGCAGGCCTTTGTGAGCACTTTCAATCCCAAAACCTTATAAAAAAATGAATAATAGCCTTTCAAAAATTTGATAATTTTCATGAACATTTAATGAAGATATTTTAATATCATTATACATTTAATCATCATCTATTTCACTTGATGAAGCACCAAAACGTCATGAAGGTAGTTCATGGGTTTGAGAGGGTTTGAGAGGGTTTAAGACTACCCATGATATTTTGGGTGGATCCACATGATTTAAGGATTTTAAATAAGTTTATTTATATTGTAATGATTTTATATAAATCCCATAACCCTCTTAAATATCCAATATTTTCCATGTAATAGGATAAGTGAAAATAAATCCCAAATCGTGCCTCTATGGAGCTCATTTGCATGTTGTTTTGAACTCTTAACAATGATTCATATACATGTTTTATTATTTTTAATTAAAAAAACATGTAATGGGATATTTATGACCTCATTATCCCTCTATAATGATCTTAAATTCCCATGCAACTCCTCACCATTTCTATCATGTCTTAGAAAATAACTTGTAGGTGCTTGTGAAGGAGAACTAAGGTCATTTTTGGTATGTTTTGGAGTTTGAGAGTATATTTCTCCTCCTTTAAGTCCTATGAAGGATTTAAAATGATTTAAGGGACTCAATATTACCCTAATCTATTTTCTGGAGCCACCATATAGTTTGTAAACTCTTAATAATGCCTCATAAACACTTATTTTTACATGTAAAACCTCATGTTTTAAAGATTTATTTCCTCTTTCTACCTAGAATAGAAATTAAGGAGGGTGATATACCTGATAAATGTTTTTATAAGGATATTTAACCTAATTATCATGCATAATACTTGACAAGACCTCTACAAATTTGCATTCATGGCTAAAACTTGTAACTTTTAGGTCTACAACTTTCATGAAAGATTGTTCCTCTTTGATCCTTAACTAGAATATGTGATTTTCATCCATGAATGAATCTAATTTTAATAAAATAAAATATAAATAATATATAAATCCATTAAATATCCATTATCATGCTTTTATTAAATGGTTTTGTGTGATCAAAGCACTCTTCCACATTGAAGGAGACATGAAAACCACCAAAAAAGCAAAATGGAGGGAAATAGCTATCCTTAACACCCCTTTTACTTGTTTTTTTGGATTATAATGGGTTATGGATGCATTTAAAACATTATACAACCTTTTATGAGACGTTAATAAGTCTTATTCTCCAAAAATGACTTAAATGGGCTCAAATGAGACATTTTGACCTTTTTCATCTTCAAATACAATTTCAAGAACCTATTTGTTGTGTTCAAGATATTTTCATGTTTATCAAGAAAATTTTTGATCTATTTTCCCATTTAAAATCACCTTTTAGGACAATTTTTATTTATATATGATACATTAAACCTCTAATTAGATATTGTATTAACATCAACTTGAATGCTTTAAGTCATGAAGTGAGGCCTAATAAGGTCAATCAGGGCTTGAACAAGGTTTTGAAACACATTATTTTACATGGATAATTCATCTAATAGGCATAATAAAAATAATTCCTCTAACAATGACTACAATATTTATTCAAGTTAAAAAAAGTAAAAGAGACCTTGGTGACTTGTGTAAACATGATCATGAACCTACCTAACCATCATGAGATGCTTGTAAGGAAGAGTATTCAACTAAATTTTTAAAGAAAAAAAATCCTTTCTAAGTTTCTAAGTGATCTATGGACCAAGGGTGGATAGAATAGCGAACATTTTGGTTACCTCTCATGGGTGTTTGCCTATCTAAACACTTGGACCAACTACCTTATCAAATCCATTGGGTATGGAGTCAAGAAATAACTAAATATGAATATGATACTCTATTAAAAAAAGATTTAATAAGACTAAAATTATCTCCAAAATAGAAAACAAATAATCAATACATGTGTAACAACACTTAAGGGAAAAGGAGAAACAACTAGATTGTTGAAAATAATGTGAAATCATCACGTGGAAGAAGTAAAGACAACTAACCTATTATGTACAATGATATAAAAATGACCTCAAGAATATTAGTTCAAATTAATCCTATTGAATTGGATTGGTAGCTCTTCTCCATTCAACTTGGAGAGCTAAAAATCATTGGATTGTTTGTATTTTACTATGACATAAGGGCCACTCTATATGGAATCAAATTTGGTGTGTTTTCCATCTTTAGCCCTATCCTCATCCTAATTAAACACTAAGTCTCCTTCCTATAATAATATATCATCCACTCTTATATCAAATGTATTATTCACTTGAGCTTTCCAAATTTACATAGTGTACATAGCTTTGTCTCTAACTTCCTCTAACTCTATTAGATTTGTTAGTCTCATAGTCATAGTATTATTCTCCATCATTTCTAGCTGATGAGTGAGATCAAGGGATGGTAACTCAAGTGATAATGTAATCTTTATTTCTATTCCATAGAGCAACATGAAAGGAAAATTTCCAATATCCCTTTTGGGAGTGATCCTATCAACCCATAAGACTATTTTTAGTTTTATGTGCCAAGCTCTTTAGTTCTCTTTTATAGTCCTTTTGATAATCCTGTTGAGATTCTTGTTTGTTGACTCTAATAACCCACTATATTGTGGATATTAGTTATAATAGGTGCTAAAATATATTCCATTATTGACTACTCATTCAATGATCCTAGTGCTAAGAATATCCATGGCATTATTAGATATGATGGTAGTTGGAGTAATAGACCTAGTGATAATACCTTCATATAAATCAAACATAGATGTATCATTGGCTTGTTTGAGTACCACTACCTCTATCTACCTCATGAAGTATTCTATAGTAATCAATACCCACTTGTGACTAGTACTTAAAGCTAGATTGATCATCTTAATAAAGTCTAAGACCCATTACATGAAGGTCTGCTCTACCTAGATTAGGTGGAGAGTGAGGGATACTAGTTTATGCTTGCTTATAAGGAAAGCACATTTATTGCATTTCTTAACACACACATGTGCATCTCTAAATAAGTTGGGTCAATAGTAACCAATCCTCATTATCTTGATAGCAGTTGTTTTAGGAGAAAAATAGCCTCCTAAAGGGCCATCATGAAATTCTTCTATTATCTTGTCAAACTAATTTGACTAAATGCACCTAAAAAAACCATTAATATCTTTCCTAAATAATATGACATCTACAAGAACATATAAAATGGACTAAATTCTAAAATACCTTCTTTTATATTTGTCTAAACCATGTGGATACTCACTTATTTCAATAAATTAGATCATATCTTTAGTCTGAATTTTAGGAAGTGGAGGTGGAGTTAGTTGTTGGTCATATTTTATAATTAAGATAGCCTTTCTATCATCTTGTAGGTCTGATGCTAGATACTCACACAACCCTTTACCTTTTACAAGTTTGATAACATTAATCTCTACATCAAATTCCATTCCCTTGATTATCTAATCAGTTTTTTTTTCGATCAAATCTCTGCTTAAAAGGAAGTCTTTGACACTTGGATGTGACACCATTAACTGATTTTTTTTTTGAGACCATGTTTCTAAACTTCTTGAGGCTCCTTATTATAGCTAGTGCTTGTTTTTCCATAAAGGTTTACCTCAACTCATAATATTTTAGGTCTTGTCTAAAAATGAAATTGGTTATTCCAATCTTTCACCATTATGTTGTGCCAAGATTTCATATATAACATTATCACTCCTGAAGGCATATATGATGAAGTCTTTCATAAAATCAATATTTATGAGAGTATGATATTGGTCTATAGCTTACTTTATTTCATCAAAACTATTTTTCCCTTCCTTGGACCAGCTAAAATTATAATTTTTCTTCAACATTATAGTTAGAGGCTTTACCAAAGATGCAAAATAAAGAATAAATATTCTCACAAAGGTAATCTAACCTAGGAATATTTAAAGGCCTTTTCTATGACTTGGAAGTGAGAGAGAGAGTATTTCCTCCACCCTATCTAGATCAATTACTAATCCATTATTAAAAACCACATATCCTAATAACTTCCCTTCATAAACATCAAACACACACTTGTTGGGTTCAAGGACACCCCGAACTCTTTGCATCTATCAAACAACTACCTCAAGTGGTCTAAATGATCAACAACATTTTTAGAGAAAATAGTTATGTCATCCAAGTAAACTAATATCATGTAATTGATAAGGAATTTAAATTCCATATCCATGTCCTTTTCGAAGGTTTCACCAGTATTGTTCGATCCAAAATTAATTTTACTATAGGTATAAGTACCCCATTTTCTTGTAAAAATAATCTTTTATTGGTCACATTCCTGCACAAGAATCTAATTATATATGGAATAGCCATTAGGAAGTGAGAATATTTCATCCCCTAATATAGTTTGGAGGATTTGTTCCATAGGAATAAAGGGGTAATGATCCTTAATGGAAGATTTATTCAAGTCCCTAAAGTCAACACATAACTTAATCTACCCATTATTCTTCCTAATCAGGACTAGGTTGGCTACCCATGATGAATGCTTGATAGGGAATATGATATTGGTTTAAATCAATGTGGTAAGATATTTTATCATTAATGGATGAAGTTTTGGGTTAATAGGCCTTTTTTTTTATCTTACAAGTTTGGCAATTGGATCAATTTCAATGGTGTGTTGGGATATAGTAGGATCAAATCCTCTCAAATATTGGTAGCTCCAAGCAAAAAAAATCATCATACCTCCTAAAAAGGTCAAAAAAATCACTAATTTCAGATTAATTACATATATTACTAACCTTTATATATTTGTCATCTGATATGGCCACTAATTTATAGCTCTTCTTTTTGATTTCTAGGTTCATCTTCTCTCCTTTGAGCTAGTATCTGAGTTAAACATGATCTTTAAGGTGACTAACCCTTTAGGTAAGTTTATAACCTTCAATTGGATTATTTGGCCCTCATAATGATCTTGGAGCATTTTCTAATTTTTATTTGATAACTCAACTTCATATTACAATAAATTATGATTTATGTATCACTTTCAAATACTTACCAACTAGCATGGTTATCAAGAACTGTAGGCCTAACAATCAGCTTGACATGTTATTTTGAACCTTTTAAAACATCATTGGGAAGGTCATATTATTATCCTATTATGATAATTATATCTACATAAACATTCATATTTATTATCATAGCTTGTATACTGAAGGCATTAAATACTTTAATGAGATCCCATACCCTATGTTTATAGGCCTTTAACAAGTTATTTTTGGATGCACTTTTTCTTCTAATTAAATTCACCCCTGGATCACTATCTCCAAGAACTTGAATAAAATTTATTCCTCTCTTTTGAACCTTTTGGAGACCTTGAATAAGATCATCATAATCTATCACATTTTTAGTGAAACTAAATTACAACATGTATGAGAATAAATACTTCTCCCCTTGAGGAGATATTAATGCAATGCATACTCCATCTCCATTTCTACTCCTAGAACCATCAAATAATAGTTTCCACATGCCGTCAAGGGATTCTTGTCCCTTGAAAATATTTGGAAAAACAAAAATCTCTTCCATAATGCAATAAGTGCCCAAACCAGTCTCTTCAATGCATTCAAATGGATCAAATACATAATGTTCATTTTCCAACTCCTCTAGTAAGCAATCAGGAAATCATTCAAAATGAGTGGTGGCTTCATGACTAATAAATTATTCACCTTGATAAAAAATGATACAATTCACACTCTTAGGTTCGGTGAAATAAGGTTCAATGTGGTTCTTAGAAATTGGCTCACATTTGATGGTGACTCTAGTACCATACATTGTCCTCAACAACATATGAGACTGATCAGAAGAAAAGTACCCACCTATCATAATAGTGAAATAATGTGATAGACATATAGGAGAGTATGGTGGAAATTCAATGATTTAAATGTCTTAGACAATTAAGATACTCATATAAGCTTATAGGGTTAAATTTAGTCCTTTTATGATTTTAATAGTCAATAGCTAAACCATGCAATTGGACTACTCCTTTTGAGATAGGGGCCTACTCTAGACATAATGAATCAACTATCTTATTAGGTATGACAAAATTTATTTCCCTTGAATAAATCATACACTTATGGACAAGGTTGTTTCTAATGACCAGGGAGATGTAAAATGGAGGGGTTTTACGAATTTGACAACTAACTCCTTCCTTAGGTTGGCATAGACTAGTAGGTAAAACTATTGTATTTACCTTATTTATTTGACCAATATATTTCAAATCTTATTTTAACAAGTATCTTTTAGGTAGGATGGATAAATCTTCTCACATGGTTACATTAAGGTTGGTTTTCTTCATATACTCAATAATGTTGAATGAAAATGGATCTCCCTTTGACTATAATTTAGGTACAACTACATCCTCTTTCTGATGTATGGTGGTTTGGGATTTTATTTCCTTAGGATTATCTTGATTTTATTATGCTTTGGGTGGATTATTAGTTGTCTTTTCCTTGGCTACCTATTGAGACGCATGTGGAACTACAACTTTTTGAGTTGAGGTAGAATAATCTCCCTCTATTGCCCTCTTATTGAGCCTTGTATTATATGCTATAGGGGTACCAAATTTGTTTGAAGACTCAATATAATTTAAGCCACAAAATTATCCTTTTTACCAATTCACCAAAATGGACTCACACTATGCTTAAATTATTTCATGTCCTCCTTCCACTTATGGAGTGGATTCACTAGAATTTACTTGGTAATATGACACACTTTAGACCATTAGAGATTGATTTAACACTCCATTAGGACAATTAGTTTTATTGTGTTATTGAATACAAGGATAACCCCACTCATAGTCCTACACCAAGTTATTTTGTATAGGTACAATTAACTTTGAGGTGAGTGAAGCATTAGGATTATAACTATTATATGGACTAGCATGGGTAACTTGACCTTGAGCTTGCATATTTCTTTAGTATGGCTACTTAGGAGGTTGATATAGATGGTTATAGTGTTTATAAGGCCTGGTATTCTACACTTGATGCTTGTTCAAAGCAACTAACTCATTACCAAATATCTATAATAATGACTTAACCTCATTAATTTCATTAGGAGGGGAAATAAGAGTTACTTGTGGGCTACTTGTAGTTGGGATAGGTGCTATAGTAGGTTGTATAGGTGTAATTATAGGATGTACATGTTGTGTAGAGGGTGGAAATTTTGGAAAGAGTGGAAAGGTTGGCCTTGGAGAAATTTTTCCAGACTATATGAAGCATTTCTTAGCCCTACTATCACTATCATATATATCAAAGAGGGTTATAACACCCATGGACTGAATCATCACTGCTATGTCACTATTTAAAGACCTCAAATAATATAATAAATATGTGTTGGGGATAGTTTTTACTAGTTGTGGGAATCTATCCCATGTTTTTTGAAATATAAAATTAAAATCCACCATATACTCATGTGGATCTCTCTTGATGGTGGCTAGCTACACCATGAGTGAAAGGTGGTCACTATTATCCTCAAAATGTTGACACAAATTCTCCCCCAACTCATCCCAATTATGGATTTTACCTGATTATAGATTTTTGTACCATTGAAAAGCTCTCCCCTTCAAGGATAAAGCTAGTAGCTTAACGATTATGTTATCTTAAGTGACATGATGAATGAAACAAATATTTATTATGTCTCAAATATGCTCAATGAGTATTGTGTAGTTACCAAAAATGAAGTATGGGATGATCTTCAAGGCTAAAAATCATATACCATCATATTGATGTAGATCCAATAGGATACCTCTATCAAATTCAATAAAAAATTGATTCCTTTGGGTATACATATGATGATGTTGATTGAAACTCCCTCTTGGCCCTTGGAAATTTTCCAAATGGAGGTATTGAATGTGCTCTTATAGAAGGTTACTATAAACTCTGTCTCTTCTTTTAGGGGATTGTGATGTTGTATTTCTCCTTCTCCTAAGAGTGAAAGATATATCAACAAACTCAAAAGTTATATCTCTAGTAGAATATCTTGTCTCCTTTAGCATGAAATTGATGGAATGATCTAAAACTAGTAATGCTTAGAGTTTTCACGTGCCTCTACAAAGTATTTAATCTACTATAAATTTTTGAGGATAACACCAAATCCTCAACTGAATTCTTCCAACTCTATGGAAGTCATCCCACTAGGCATGCTATAAATTTTTATCTTTTTGAAGTGCACCATACCAGGTCATAAGACCTACTTCAATAGACACAATGGAAATACCCCTAGGTTATGGGTAACCTATAGTATGGGTAAATCTCTAGATAAGGCTAGTGCCTTTAAAATCATAATGAAATTGATTTATGATTAGATTATAGCCTTTTAACCTAAACTAGCAAAACCTGATCTAAACTAAAACTATGATTTGGTGTGAAAAGGGAGAAAAAAGAGAATTAAAACTAAAAATAATGTGATTCACCAGACTTTAATGTCTCCTCTACCTTCCTATAGTAACACAATCAAACTAAATAAGGATTGAATTTATCTCACAATCTCCAAATCAATATTCTCATACATTAGAGTTTCATATGGAGGTAATGATCTATGTTTAGAACTTGAAGGGATATTTAAAAGGCCCTACACAAGACATAATTAACTAATATACACAACAAATCACTAACATAATCAGCTTCAACACAACATATGACCTACACAAGACTAACCCACTTGTAGCAAGGTCAAAAGAAATGGACACACATAAGGGAGAATTACTTCTACCAAAAATGTAGATCAACAAAACATTGAAACCACATAATGGTACAAGATTGAAGAAGCTTAAATTTAATATTTTATTCATTTTATTGGCTTAAATATAGTATTACAAATCTCCAATTGATTAAAGTCTTATTATACATAGGAGGGGGGATATAAAATGACTCATTTCCATCTTAATATATAGAAAATGAAAGATAAGAGAAAGGATAAATCACTAATTAAGTGCATAAATACAACTGTTACAACATAAATCAACATATTTAAGAGAGAAAACAAACATAAAATAAGGACATTATATCTCTTTCAATTCATTATCCTACCATTTTTATGATATTCTCATGAAAGGTGGCATAGGATTCAAAGAAAGGGCTTAATTGTTTGTTATTTTTGTCTCTTTGAGTGATTGAGATGGTGAACATGCTCCTACAAGGCTTCTCCACTATAAAACTATTACATATGTTTCTCCCACTCACCTCTCTCTTCATATTTTCATTTTATAACTACAACATGGTTGACTTGGAGGAGGAGTTTCAATGCCACTTTTATCTTTGAGGGTTGACTTGCCTTGAAGAGCACTTAATGGAGGAGTTACATGTTTAGGAGGCTAATTTTTATTATCTACATATCTCATTCATTATCTTTATGGACACTCATTCCATTTTGAGAAATGGAGACTTATTCAATGTACCTTTCATGCTTAGGACATAATAGAGCTTCAAGTGTTTAAAATTAAACTTAGAGTGTATTATAAGGCCTCTTGGAGAGCTTAGAAAATTAGATCACTATCATATCTTCCTACATGAGTCTTTGAGGAGGCAATAAATTTGCATTTTAATGTTTTAAAATACTCTTTTCCTCTGTATAAACCTAATACAATATTTTCCCCAACTCACATTAGCCTGCATATTGGTCATGACGCACTTCATAAACTCACTAGCTTTTATGCAACTCAATGCTTGAGGAAGTAGAATTTTGAAGATGAAATCCTCTGCATTATTTATGATAAATATGAATAACTTGGATTCAAACCCACCATATATATTTTTAAGTCATAATATTAATATTTTAGGCCTCATACTCTTGAACATATGAAGTATTTCTTTAAAATTTGTTGTAGGCCTTGAAGAAACTTGATTTCCCATGCTTGACCCTGTGAAGGCATTGGAAGGTTCACTAATCCTCTTAAAAGTCTTTAAAACTATTCAATCCTTATTTTTACCTTGCTTCTTTTTATTTTTAAGCTTGTAATACTGATTAAGCAAACAAATTTATTCAATTTTGATCCCTCAAAAAGCTTTCTTTCTTATTGATGTGTAGTTTACTTTGGAGGTTTAAACTATGTTGGAGGATTGACATCATTTACATATTCTTCTTGTAGGCCTACAATTTATCCTTCATTTTCTTATATTTATCCCTCACTACTCATGAAATTTTTGGAACAACTTATTGACTTACAATCACCATAAATATGTTTGTAACTTAGGTCTTGTTGAGGACAACATACCCCTGTTTATGAAAAATAGGGACCCATGTGTCAAATTGTGCAAATTTATACCTTGAAATTAAAACTTCACTTGATCAAAGTGTCACTAGCATGTCTACACATTATTTTTCATTTGAAGCTCATCCACACTATGGTCTGATTGACTTATTAGTTCATAGTTCTAATTTGACCTTGTCCAAGTTTATTAGCAATTATCCTTCATGTTTCAAGTTACAAGTTTAATGAGGCCTTTATTGAATGATTTGTGTCTAAATTTCATGATTTAATCCTAATTTAAACTTTTACTAGCCTTTGGTCTATAGAAAGTCAAGTTAAATCCATGTTTAAAGTGTTATTTATCAATTTATAAATACCATGGACATGCTACAAAGACCTTATGGGGTGGAAAGAGTGCTTGGAGTAAGTATGGAAGTGCATGATATTCAGCTGGTTCCTCATTGTGTCCATCTAGACATTCTAGTCTAATGATGAAAAATCTGAGTGAGTATATTGGTGCAGTGATATCTCACACGTGTGGATGAATCAAGAGAAATGGTTAAATGAGTTGGTTAACCTTTATGCTAATACCATATGTGCTAAGTTTTATCTCACATGATCAAGTGTAGAAAAAGATAAAAGTGTGCAAAGTTTCCATCCAAAGCATTTTCCACTATTTTTTCTACAACCATTTTTCAGGGAATGCAAACAAATCCTAGTGAGCATCTTAAATAAGACACATCTCACATGTGTGATAGTTTTAGGAGAAATGGTCAAATGGGTTTGTTTATATTATTTATAAGACCATATGTGCCAAGTTTCAACTCATCTTCCAAAGCGCATCAATAGTTATGGACATCCAAAGTTTCCATCTAAAGTATTTTCCACTATTTTTCTATAGTAATTTTGACTCTGATGGTCTGTGAGACATCAAATTATAATTGCATAAACATTAAATTTAAGCCCAAGAATAAATCCATATGATCCTACATTTGATGGTCTTCGAGACATCAAACACATCGTTGCAGATGTCTAATTTAAGCCTAGGTAACAAAAATATGACATTCACATGGATGCCAAATTTAATCCCAAGAAAAAATTTAGATGAGCTTAAATTTTATGATCTTTACATTGTCAAATATGTCTATGTGAATTTCAAATGGGAGTGAAAATAGAGCCACGTGAGTATATTGGTGTAGTCATATCTCTCACACATGGAATCTTCAAGAGAAATGATTAAATGAGTTTGTTCATCTTCATACCTAAATCATATGTTCTAATTTTCATCTCACATGATGAAGTGCGTCAAAAGTTATGGAGATTCAAAGATGTTCTCTTAGGCAAATTTAACTATCTTTTCCATAGCCAATTTTTTAGGCTGCAAATAGAGTCAAGTGAGCATGTTAGTAAGGATATATCTCACACGTGTGGAAGCTTTAGGAGAAATGGTCCAATGAGTTTTTTAATCTTTATACCTAGATTATATGTACCAATTTTTAGCTCACATGACAAAGTGAAGAAAAAGATACAAATATGCAAAGTTTCCCTCCAAAGTATTTTTTACTGTGTTTTTCAGGTCCAAATTGAGTTGAGAAGACATATTGAAGGTGTTATATCTTGAAAGTGATACAATTTTAGGATGGTCAAATAGGTTTTTTCATCCTCATACCAAGAACATATGCACCAAGTTTTAACTCACGTGAAAAAGTGCACCAAAAGATATGAGGATGCAAAGTTGGCCTTTCAAGAAAATTCTATTGTTTTTCCATACTCAACCACTTTTTAGGGAGTGCAAATAGAGCCAATGGCTTTTAAATGGAGGGTTACAGTAGTTCAATGGTAAGGCTACATAGATTTTAAGATTTTTATTAATGCAAGTTTCTAAATGAAAAAAATATATTTTAATTGGTTTTTTTATATATGTCTAGGCTAAATTAAAAAAATAGTCACTCAATGTAGATACAACCATGAGTATTCTTCAGTAGTAGTAAGGGGTTTCATCAACATAGGGCCTACCAGTCAGTTATAAATATTCCATTTTTAAAAAAAAATTATAATATTCAAAAATAGAATATTATTTTATAAAATCATGTGCTAGTTTGTTAGCACATTGACCTAGAGGTTAGATCATTTGGAAAACTCTAGTGTATTCTATAAACTTTGTAAAAAGGACAATTATCCTTAATTTTATATATTTTTTGTCAATATGACTAATTAGTATGTTGCCTTGGTATTATATAAAAGGGTGAAGTATCACCATTTTGTACAAGGGGGGAAAGTTTTAGAGCCAAAATTACTTTGTAAACTTGAAGCAAGCAATACAAGCAAAGAATTCTATAAAGATTGTCTAGTATTTGTTTATGTGTTTGCTATCATGGCTTATCTCTCATTTGCTTGTTCTAATTTCTAGGTTTGAATGGTTCTTATGGATTCTTGGTGTCCACATTTGATTGTAGAGCTGTCAACTTGTGCCAATTCTAGGTTGGCTAAAAAAATTTAGGTTCATTTAATTTTTTTGGTCTTCTTACATTTGGGCTAATGTTGTTTACTTGTAGAAGTAAATATTTAAAGTGAGTTTGATTCTTATCTACATCTTTCCATACATTCCTTATAACTTTGCCTGATGTGTGATGTGATTTGGGCTAAGTTTTTTCACTTCACATGTTGGTTTAAAGTACATACTTGGATGAAATATGAACTTTGTCATGATGTTTGAAATGAAGATCAACAATATTTCATTATACCCTACCCTTCCTTTTGCTCTTTTTTTGACCTAGATCAACTTAGTTTAGCTTGTCATTGTAAATATCCAATCTAAATTAATTATGAATTTATTTTTTATCATAATTCACTATTATTTGTCTAGTTACTGCATACTTTGCATAGATTTATTATTTGGCCATGATGGCTCCCAATTACCACTTAATATAAATATTGTGAAACAGTCACTTTTTCTACCTTTATTCCACTAAAAAATAATAAGATTATCACAACCTACAACTCATGCACTGAATTCTCTGAATTATAAAATGAGTTGTATTTTTTAACACTCTAGGAACTTGTGGTACAGATTTAGGCATCAACATGATGACCTTAGTTGGTGCTAGAAAGAGGGCCCTCAACAAATCTTTGTGAATGTGTAGGATCTTTGCTAGTTTTGGTGTATTTTGATAAAAAAAAATTATTGTATTCTTTACATATTTGTGTTTATTTTATCATAATTGTGTAAAGGTAGGTGATATTCATGGTTGTAGACTAGTCTTTGGGCTTATTTAGACAAAGATTGACATTCTTTGAATACATATGCTTAGTTATGGTAAATATGGATTTATAACTATTAATCCAATTAATTTGACATTAGTAATGGCTGTTTTGATCAAAGATTCATAAATACTTTGAAATTTTGATTTTAATTGGACTTGAACATGTAAAGATCATTCATACTAGCATATTTGGACAATTATTTGAGCTAACTTAGTTAAAGAGTGTTGTCCTTTATTGTTATTTATATGAATCTTTGCAAAATTTGCTTAATGTGAAAATCTCATCATTATTATTTATAAAGATTGATTTGACACACCATATTTCAAACAAGATTTAAAATCCTTAAGTTAGAATTACAAAATCAAGACTAGGGTGAGTGGAAATACTCAGGCTCCCAATCTACTTCATCAATTCAGGATACTCATGTCTTCAAGGTATGGCTTGGTTAGGTTGTTCTTCAATCAACATACCATGTATAGTGTATGATCTTCCTCAAAATTTTGAAAAGTATTTGCCAAATTTTAGTCCTAATGGTATTGTAATAGTAGAATAACATGTTAAATCATTTAAATCTACATTAAGATTATTAAATATGACTTATGGAGATGTAGCATGTAGATTATTTTCCTTTTACTTTTAAAGATGTCACATATGAATAGTTTCTCAATTTACTTGAAGACTACATTACTAGTTAGGATGATTTTAATAATGTATTCATTGATTAATTTGGAAAAATCATTACTCCCTATGTCCTATATTAGATATTCACCATAATTAAAAGGGATGTTAATGAAACTATCAGAGCATTTAATGTTCGGTTTCAAAAAATATTTTAAAAAAATATAGCCCCTTATAGACCTAATGAGGCTTTAGCCTTATAAATTTATAAGGATGTTATGGATCCCATAACCTTCATGATCCTAAAAAGGTCTCTTCTAGTCATAAACACATTGACCCAGGCCTACTCTATAGTTGTGATCATTAATGACCAAATTTAGCCTCAGGGTTAGATGGCATATTCCATGTCTAATGTTAATTCAAATTGGCCCATCCAAAATGTCATTCCTAATATGCATACTTAAACACTAGTTCAAAACCATTTTTCTTTAAGTCATGTATATCCTGGCCAACACCTAGAGCTCTTGAATACCACTACAAGTAGATCCCATCCACAAAACCATAGAAATTTAGTGCCCATAACCAATAATAATGCTCTAATTCATGAGCCTGAGACACCAAAGAATTCAAATGACTTGATATTAGAAATGGTCCAAAAACTAAGCACTAACTTTCTTCAATTGCAAAGAAAATAGGAAATATAGTGGAATGATCTAACAAAAACTATGCTTCTCAAGGGTTTGATAGGCCTCTAAGGAGGTATCATGATGACAACAATAATGGATCATCTGAAAACATACAAATAAGTTTTCATGATATTATTTTTGTTAATCATTGTAATATTTTTGAAACCTCTTAAATTATGCCTCATCAAGAATTTACTACAAGGACATCTGGCTTTACAGGAGCATCTCAAGGTTTCAAGAAGGCCATTGATTTTTCATTTGAAGATGGAGATGAGCTAATTGAATAAGTTACATCTGAGATGACTTTCATTCTTAAATATGTAAGATAATGCAATTGATGATCAACAAGATGTCATCATTAATACATCTACAGATGAAGAAGAAAAGTTTTAGAAATGGATATGGATCAAATAAAAGATGATATTTCTTTAGAAGGTAGCCAAAAAGATAGTCCATGTAGGTTTATTTATAAAATGGAGAATACCCTAAAGAATATGATCACTGGCAGTAGTCATACCATGATTTCTTGAATAAAATCAAGGAGTTGGAGACAATAAATGAGGGGATAGAATAACACATTGATGCTTCCTCTAAAGATTTCACCAATGATCTAGAGTTCCCAAGAGGTGTTATTATTTTGGAGAACCAAACGAAGATAAGTTGAATCTTGATTGGATAAAAGAGATGCCCCTCTTCACCAAAGATGAAGATGAAGAAGGTGAATTAGATTAGGAATTATCACATGACTTCATTAAGAGGCCAGTAGTATGGGACCAACATGTTTCTCATGATATGATTCTAGATGAATATCATTCAGTTGATCAATATGAAGAAAAGTTATATGATGAATTTGAATATTTTTGTGCAAATATTGGTAGTCCACTTCTACCTTAGAAAGAACCTATTGAAGACATTAGTCTAAGGATAAAAATTGAGATGCCATTATTGAGTGAAGATGATATAGTTTAATACTTATTTATGGATAACATAGAACTATCACTCTTACTACAAAGTAAAAGGATTTGGGAGGATATGATTGGATTTTAGACTCATATCTTTGATCCATGTACTTGATAATGAATATGGGAGCCCAAGTCACACCATCTAGAAGACCTAGGAATCGAAATGCTCTTATCTATAGAAATTTGCCTTCAAAAAACACTCAAGTTTCAAAGTTTTGTAGTATACTAAATAATTTCCCATTTGATCTTGGAGGTAAGTATTTTATGAAGTTAGTATAGGGCTTAGATTAGTTTATTTCTTGTTATATCTTTCTTATTTTTTCCTTCATGTTCATTATTTGTATATAACACCTATACATATTTGTTTGCCATTTGTGTTTTCCTCCTTGATTCTAAATAATTTATTTTAGATATCCCTCAGCTTGAGATTCATCTAGGTTGTTCAAGAGCTTCAAATTTCAAAAATTAAGTTATGACTTCTCAACATTGGTTGATCATGGGTTGTTGAAGTGTGACCTTAATGTTTTAGTTTAGAGAAACTAGTAAAGACTGGTAGATAAGTTAATTATTCCTTGAGATTTTAAACCTTGTTCTGATCTAGGCTTGGTTTTAAGATAGATTGCACATGTAGGATGAAATATTAAACTATTAGAACGTAGTCCTGCTTGGACTTAAAAAACATTAATTACCTAGGACAGTTTACAACCAAGGATGATTGTCTGAAAATTAAAAACTTGACTAAATACCTAAAACTAGCTAACCTAGTTCCCAATATTTATTGAAAGACCAAAAAAATGATCTAAAAAAATACAAAAATAAGAGCTTATTACAAGATTAAAAGCTTTCCAAGAAAATGTGATTTTGGTAATCTCTATCGGGGCTATGGATGTCTAGCTGGTAGTGGATCAAGGCCTTAAGTGGATATAAAAGCATATCTATTAGGGATATGAATACCTGACTAGTAGTATAGAAATGCCCAAGACTTTCTTGAGCTAAGTCATGGTTCTTAATGAATATTAAAACATGTTGAACATTGGTGTTAATGATTAAAGCCATTAACTTGGAAGGTATTATCTAAATCTTTTGGTAATCAATAAGTGGAATCAAAGCACACACACCATGGTTAAGTTTTAATGTTTGATCCTAATTTTGCATATTTAATATCTCTTCCAACCATAAACTAATCTTAAAGATGGTTCCTGATCAAATAGAATAAGTAGCTTAATTATTAGTCTAAATCAGAGTCTTTGAATTCTAACATATTATTATGTTTCCCCCAAAAGTTGCCATTTGTTGAGGTTAACATACCCCCATTTATAAAAAATGGGGACCCATGTGTCAAATTATGTAAATTTTTATCTTGAAATTGAAAATTCACTTGATCAGAGTGTCACTATCATGTTTGCATATTATTTTTCATTTGAAGCTAATCCACACCATGGTCTGGCTAACTTATTGGTTCATGGTTCTAGTTTGACCTTGTCCAAGTTTGTCAGTATTTATCCTTCATATTTTAGGTTATAAGTTTCATGAGGCTTTTTTTGAATGAGATGTGTCTGAATTTCATAGTTTAATCATAATTTGGCCTTTTACTAGCTTTTGGTTTGTAGAAAGTTGAGTTAAATCCATGTTTAAAGTGTTATTTATTAATTTATAAATATCATGGACATGATGCAGAGACCCTATGGGTTGAAAATAGTGCTTGGAGTAAGTATGGAAGTGCATGGTATTTAGCTGGTTCCTCATTGTGTCCATCTAGACATTTTGGTCTAATGGCAAAAAATTTGAGTGAACATATTGGTGCAGTCATATCTCACATGTGTCGATGAATCAAGAGAAATGATCAAATGGGTTAGTTCATCTTTGTGCCAAGACCATATTCAAAAATTTTAAGCTCACGTGAAAAAGTTTAAAAAAAAATATAAATGTACAAATTTGTCATCCAAAGTATTTTCCACTATTTTTTCCATAGCCATTTTTTAAGGAATGCAAAAAAATCCTAGCGATCATCTTGAAGAGGCCATATCTCATATATGTGATAGTTTCAGAAGAAATGGTCAAATGGGTTTATTCATCTTCATGTTAATACCATATTCACCAATATTTATCTCATCCACTAAAGTCCATGAATAGTTATGAACATCCAAAGTTGCCTTCTAAAGTATTTTCCATTATTTTTCATCCTCATTTTGAATTTGATGATCTACAAGATGTCAAATGACATTCACATGGATGTAAAATTTAATCCAAAAAAAATACATATGATCTTAAATTTGATGATCTTTGAGATGTCAAATACATCTACACAAATGTCAAATGACATTCACATGGATGTCAAATTTAAGCTCAAGTGCCAAACTATGACATTCTTGTAGATGTCAAATTTAAGCCTATGAAAAAATTCATATGAGATTAAATTTGATGATATTTGAGACATCAAATACATCCATGTAGATTTCAAATGGGAGTGTAAATAGAGCCGAGTGAGCATATTGGTGCAGTCATATATCTCACATGCAGAAGCTTACGAAGAAATTTTCAAATGGGTTTGTTCATCTTCATACCTAAATCATATGCACTAAATTTTAGCTCACATGATGATTTACATACAATTTTATTTGGATCCAAAGTTGGCCTCTTAACCAAATTTTTCTATTTTTTCCATAGCCAAATTTTTAGGGTGCAAATAGATTTGAGTGAACATGTTGGCAAGGCTATATCTTGCATGAGTGGAAGCTTAAGGAGAAATGGTCAAATTAATATTTTCATATTCCTACCTAGATCATATGCACCAAGTTTCATCTCATGTGGAAAATCATAGAAAAAGATACAAACATGCAAAGTTGCCCTCCAAAGCATTTTTTACTATGTCTTCCAAGTCTAAATTGAACTGAGTATACATATTGAAGGTATTATATCTCAAAAGTGCTGTAGTTTTAGGATAGTCAAATAGGTTTTTTCATCCTCACACCAAGAACATATACACCAAGTTTCAACTCACACAATAAAGTGTGCCAAAAAATATCAGAATGCAAAATTGGCCTTTCAAGAAAATTATGCTATTTTTCCACACTGAGTCACTTTTCAGAGAGTGCAAAGAGAGTCGATAGATTTTAAATAGAGGGTCCCAAAAATTTAGTGAAAAGGATATGTAGCCTTTAATATTTTTATTAATGAAAATTTATAAATGAAAACTAATATTTTAATTGGTTTTTAATATATGTCCAGGTTAAAGTAAAAAAATAGTCGCTTAATGCAGATACAACCATGAGTATTCTTCAACAGCAATAAGGGGATTCATCAACACAGGGCCCATTAGATAGTTGGAAATATTATATTTTGTATAAAAAAAATTTAATAATCAAAAATGGAATATTATTTTATAAAGGCAGGTGCTAGTTTGTTATCATATTGGCCTAGAGGTCAGATCATTTAGAAAACTCTGTTGTATTTTGGAAGCTTTGTAAAAGGACATATATCCTTATTTTTGTACATTTGTTGTCAATATGACTGACTGGTGTATTTCCTTGGCTTCTATAAAATGGAGAAGTATCACCATTTTATAAAAGGGGGGCAATTTTAGAGCCAAAATTACTTTGTAAACTTGAAGCAAGTAATACAAGCAAGGAATTATGTAAAGTTTGTCTAGTATTAATATGTGTGTTTGCTATTATGGATTCTCTCTCATTTTTTTGTTCTAATTTCTAGATTTTAATGGTTCTTATGGATTATTAGTGTGCACATTTTATTGTATATTTTTTGACTTGTGTCAATGCTAAGTTGACTAAAATTTCTTAGGTTCACTTAATTTTCTTACTCTTTTTGCATTTGGGCCAATATTGTTTACTTGTAGGAGTAAATATTTAAAGTGAGTCTAGTTTTTATCTACATATTTCCATACCTTCCTTATAAGTTTTCTTGATGTGTGATGTGATTTGGGCTAAGTTGTTTCACTTCACATGTTGATGTTAATTTCATGTTTGGATGAAATCTAAACTTTGTCATGATGTTTGGAATGGAGATCAACAATATTTCTTTCTACCTTACCCTTCTTTGTTCTCTTTCTTGACCTAGATCACCTTATTTTATCTTGTCATTGTAAATATCCATTCTAAATTAATTCTTAATTTAGTTCTTGATCATAATTCACTATTCCTTGCATGGTTACTACATACTTTGCATATATTTATTGTTTGGCCATGGTGGCTTTCAACCACCACTTAATATAAATATTGTGAAACAGTCACTTCTTCTACCTCTATTCAACTAACAAATAACATGATTATCATAAAATACAACTCATTCACTAAATTCTTTGAATTCTAAAATGAGAAGTGTTTCTTAATATTCTGGGCACTTATGGTACACATTTAGGCATCAACATGTCTCTATTTGTAATTTTGTGAGATATAGAACTTGTAGTGTGAAGGATAGGTAGGTAACATGCTTAAAAATCCCTATATTTCATATTAGACTCATTTGGTATACTTTAAAGCTCAAGATACCCTAAAGAGATTTAGGTTAGGTTTTGAGAGTTCAAAAACATTTCTCTTAATTTTAATCATTAATAAATTTTACTAAGCTATTATAAATGGGTATGGAGCTTAGGTCAATCTTTAGACCTTGCCAACATTTGTTTCAATTCTTAATCATGATACCTCATGTTTGCAACATTAGGATTATGCATGGATGCCTTTCTCCATGGATTTATAATCTTATGATGGTCTCAAACTTTCACTTCCTACTCCAAAATGTCTTGGTCTTTTCTGGCTTGAAACTCCTTTTTGTCTTCTTGTCTGATTGAGGAGGTTTATTGATCCACACTTTATCCAAACTACTCTTAAGATCTTTGCATCCATAAAGACTATCTTTTGAATTTTATATTAAAGCCTTAAATTCCACCTCATAGCTTCTATCATCCTCTTTCATCATCCTTTGGATACCTTTAGTAGCACCTTTTGGTCCTTGAATGAGCTAAAACTTAGGTTCAGTAGTGTTTGGACTACATTTATGGGTATAAAAACCTTGAAAATAACATCACTCATTTGGTAACCACCATATCATCATAAAATCATCTCATACACCATAAAATTATCTCTCCCAAAACCCTCTTTAGTTTCATCAACTTTCACTTAGTAAAATAACAGACATGAGGTTTTCTTGGTCTCTAAAACCCTAGGTAGAAGGCACACCTAGATAGAGGTGTGAGAGTAACATTCCTTGGATGCATCACCTTTTTTGAAATGTTATATGGGTCTTGATTATGGTATGTGGCTCTAAACATTCCTATCAAACTTTTACATCCATTTTACCACTTGAAAAATCCTCAATGATGGATTAATGATCTCATTTTGAAAAGCATAATACCAATCCAAAATCCAAACTTGTAACTCCATTGAAAAGATCCTGAGGTTTAGATATAACCTTTTTATGAGATCTTGGAGCATGCCCATACCTCTCTTAACCTCTTAACCAATGTCATAGGATAAGAAAAGGTTTTAGAGGTCTTGAGATATAAGGTGACTCATTAGACTTAGAATTGTCATCTTCACCTTCTCCATAGGCCTACAACCTTTTTGATGTTTCAATGCATTCTTGAGACAAATGATAATTTACCTTACTTACATTAAAATCACTGACATAACCTTCACATGGGTACTTTCAAGGTTTTATAAAACTTAGTCTTGCTTTACATGTGGTTTAAACTTTGAAGGTGGAATTCATGGAGTACATCCACTTCATTCATTACCATCTAAAATGTTTTCATAGGGTAGAGAAGGTTTAATCTAATCTTTGGGAAGCATTATGATCTTTTGGGACTAAAACTACCATCTCTTTCCCTATATATGTTTAAAACTTGTTAAAATTATTTCATTTTCCTAAAAATTTGTTTTATCATGGGTTTAGATGCATGGAGAGTCTCTTAACTCACTTAAAGATCCTCTAAAAAGACATAAACTCTTTAAAACATATTGAATCCTCCACTCTTTATGTAGGAATGTGTTTATCATCTTCAAGTTTGAGCCTTATAGAAACCAAGACTATTAATGATTCTCATGGATTACCACCATGTTGTTAAAGCTTGAAACCCTATGATTTTTAATCAGAACTTTTGAAGTATGTTAGTAAATTTATGATATGTATTATTCTTTTCCAAATTTCAAGTATTGCAGACCTTTACTCCATTGAGTACCTTACTTCCTCTATGTAGCTTATACAGTGCCTTCATCAGGCTTGAAGCTCATTGAAACATTCTTAAAAATATTTAAATTTTTACTCTTATGGGTCTACGTCTATGTTTGTTACTTTATGATCCTTGATCTATGTAGTTTTATTATGACCTTGTTTTGAGAGAGTAACACCCAAAACTCATTGAAAGCCTCCTCTTTATGTTTGTAGGCCTGTCTATCTCCTTCAAGTTTAAAACCTCATTAAAACTTTAATAAATGATTTAATAATCTTGTAATTCTATTAAAATGGTCCTAAATGCAAATGAGATTTGTTTTTCTTGTTTTAATCATATTTATAAAGAGTAAAATTCTCCAAAACACCTTGTAGATCTTCACCTCTTTGTGCAATTCTATGTGGGTACTTTCAAGCTAAATCTTATAGACTCTTTAATAAATATTTCCATGAAGCATGCACCTTGTTTTTGGGGTATAAATAAGAATAAAATGGTTTCTATTTTTGTTCATAATCTCCTCATTGAGGGATAAACATATTGGAACACCTTGAGGACCCATTCTTACCTCTATAGACCTACAACTCCTATTCAAGATTGAAACCTTCTCTATTATGTCTTAAGGATGACTCCTATGAGAATATACCCCTATTTATATGATATGGAGAGTAATATGGTAGGTTTTTAGGCTTGGTGAATCTCTTTCCCTCATGAATACCTCTTGAATATGCTTTGAATACACTAGTTCATTGTTATAGACCTATAACTTATTCACTTGCTTGAAACCTTACTTTAGGACCTTGATCATGGATATCATTATTTGTATAGGGAATGAGATATAATTACAAGGTATTTCACTTTATTTTCTTCTTTTACTCAAGTGAGAATTTTTCAAACATATTGCACACTCTTCTTTTCAACATGCAGACCTATAGGTCTTTCTTGCTTGGAACATGTTTAAAACCTTTGTAATTGGAGCTCTTGAAGACCTAAAAATTTAGTCCAATTTTTTTAATTAAAAATGTGAGTATATTATGATTAATTAAGACCTTTCACTAAAGTTAAAATAACTCAATAATCATTTAAAAAATTAATGTTCTGGTGTACAAGTCTTTGTGAGCACTTTCAAGCCTAAAACCTTATCAAAATTTGAAGAATAACCCTTCTAAAACTTTAGAATTTGTATAAAAATTAAATTATTATATTGGAATAAAAATATACCTTTAATAATAATAATCCATTTCACTTGATCAAGAACCAAAATTTCAAGAAGTTAGTTCATGGGATCTTAGGGTTTGAGAGGGTTTAAGACTGCCCATGATGTTTTTGATCGATCCACATAATTTAAGTATTATCCATCAAGTTATTTAAATTTTTATGATTATATATATACCCTAACCATCTCCAAGATCCATTATTTTCCATTCAATAGGATAAGTGAAAACAATTCCCAAAGCGTGCCTTTATCGAGCTAATCCATAGGTTGTTTTGACCACTTAATAATGATTCATAACTTGTTTGAGTATTTTTCCTTCCAAACACATGGAATTTTATATTTATTAACTCCTCCTCCCTATTTAGTGGTCGTACAATCCCACTAAACTCCTCATCATTTCTATCACATCTAAAACATAGACTATAGGTACTTGTGAAGGAGAATTAATGACCTATTTTGGAGCCTTAAAGCATAGTTATCATCCCTAAAGGCATGTGAAGGCTTGGAAATGATTTAAGGTTACTAAATTCGACCCTAATATATGTTTTTAATCCACCATAGTATTGTACAAATCCCAATAATGCCTCTTAAACCCCTATTTTTTCATACAAAACCACATGTTTGGAAGCTTTGTTGCCTCTTTATACCTAGAACAACCACTAAGGAAGGTGATATACCTGATAAATTTTTGAATAAGGTTATTGAACCTAATTATAATGCATGAACCTTCACAATATCTTTATAACTTTGCATTCATGGCTAAAACCTACAACTTTTAGGTCCATAACTTTCATGAAAGCTTGTTCCTCTTTGATCCTTCCTTGAAATTTGTGATTTTCATCCATGAATGGATCTATTTTTAGTAAAATAACTTAAAAATAATCTTTAAATCCATGAAACCTCCATGACCATGCTTGGATGAAATGGTTTTATGGTGGTCAAGGCACTCTTCCACATTGAAGGAGAAATGAAAACCACAAAAAAGTAAAATGGAGGGAAATAACTATCCTCAACATCATTTTAAATTGTTTGTATGGATTAGATTGGGTTATGGAGGATTTTACAACATTAGATGACCTTTTATAAGACATTAATAAAACTTATTCTCCAAAAATGACCTAAATTGGCTCAAATAAGACATTTTGACCTTTTACACCTTCAAATGCACTTTTGAGACCCTTTTTGGTGTGTTCATGATCTTGTCATGTTTCTCAATTCTCTTTTTAAATATATTTTACCATTTAAACTCACCTTTTATGACTTTTTACTTTGTTTATGACCTCAAGATGACACATTAGACCTTTAACTAGATATTTTATTGATATTAACATGAATACTTTAGGGCATGAAGTGAGGCCTAATAAGGTAAATCGAGTCTTGAACAAGGTTTTGAAACACATTATTTTTCATGGAGAAGTCCTCTAATAGGTGTAACATAAACATTGCCTCTAAAAATGACTGTAAAACTCATTCAAGGCAACAAAATTACAAGAGACCTAGTGACTTGAGCATACCTTATCATGAACCTACATAACCATGATGAGATACTTGCAAGGAAGTGTATTCAACTAAATTTTGAAAAAAAATCTCCTCTCCAAATATCCAAGTGCTCTAGGGACCAAGGGTGGATAGAATAGCCAATAGGTCCATCATATTTTTAATGTAACTTATTTAAATAATTCATTGGGAAACATGTTCAAGTTTATACTACACCACATGAGCTTGATACTAACATATTTATCCTCATGGAACTTGTGTCTATCTTATACAAGAGATCATAATGTTCCAAACTCATACTATCATAAATATTCTAGTATAGTGTCTTACAATGTATTAAGGAAAATGATGAATTTTTATTATATGAAAAATATGATATATTGGATGGTATTAGACATAATCATAAATTTTTTAGATGCATAAAATAAGAATATGAGGTGTTTTTTGGTCCATATTTAATTATTTCTCAGACATCATCAAAATTTCCCACTCAAACAAGTACATAACCACATAGTAATTTATTTTGTACTGCATTGTTAATTGGGAACTTGAACATGCAGTGAAAAATTCATGGTTGATAATAGATAAAATGTAAATATTTATGTATTAATTTTGATTGTCAATTAACTTGAAGTTTTGAATAGTTAAAAATATCTTATATCTCATATATAACATATAACAACAATCCAATAGTTATCAGGAGGGAATATAATTCTCTAATTATTCCAACTTTTATTTATCATAATAAAAATGTAATGTGTGTTTTTATATTATTTTTATAGTTATATTTTATTATAATAACTATTAATTTTTTTTATAGTTGTCTTCCAAAGCCTGGAGGATAGAAGGATAATCTTGAGCAACAGTAATTTTTTATGTTTGGGTAAATATCCTCTCATGGCTAAACGGTGGCATATGGATTTTAATCCGCTGATGGAAACCTTTAGCAAGTTCCCTATCTGGTTTCGGCTCCCAAATCTACCAATACATCTTTGGCATGAATCAGTTTTTAAAACCATCAGGAATGCTATAGGAGACTTTTTATTTGTGGATACTTTGAATAGTTACCATTCGACCTGTGCACGCTTAATGGTTGAGGTGGATGTTTCTAAGGGCTTACCAGAGTTGATTTGTCTGGACTCCCCAAGGGGTACTTGGACACAAATGTTGGATTTTGAGGGCGTACCTTTTCGGTGCAAAAAGTGTCACTTGATGGGTCATACTGCTGCTCGTTGTATGGCTGGGAAATCTAAGTCCAGACGACCACCTTCTTGGTGGTCTAAGGCTTCTTCCGAACATTACGTGGTTAAACAACCAGTGGAAGATCTGGTTGATTCTGAGAATGAAGATAGTATCCATTCCAAGCCGATGATTGAGGAGGATTCGCGGGTGAAAGATTCAATAGATGGTCCTGTGGAGATTGGGAATAATGATCATTCTAAGCCAGTTGTTGAGGAGGCTTTGGTCTCTCCCCTTGTTGTGGAGGAACTACCTAGGAGCCAAAATGTGGCTGGTTTTCAAAAGGATGTTGTTGAGTCATCTGTGTCCCCTTGGCTTCATGGATCACTGTCTTCTGAGGTATGGATGACTGAGGCAGCAAAGGTAGAGCATGGATGGACAGCTGTTAAGAGGAAGAAGTCTAAGCCATTGGTCCCCCCTCTAGATATGAATCTTCAGTCGTGTAATAAATAAATAATTTTTATAACCTCATTTGTATGGGAGGTTGTAGGATGTTGATCCTGTTTGTAGACGGTCCGTTCTGTGTTGTGTCAGCTATTTCTTCAGGGCTTTTCTACTGTTTTCAGGTTCCTGTTTAACCTGGTTTGGTTTGTTCCGGTTTCGGGTTCCTTTTTTGAAAATCAGTTATGCTTTATGGTTTATATCTTTTTTGATGTTTAGGGTTTTGGGGTCCCTTCAAAACCTGTTTTTACCTTAATCTAAAACTATTAATTTTTTTATTGTATGTGTAACATGTGTATTTATACCATTTCAAAGAATAATAAAAATGGTAAAAAAATATCACAATTAATTAACCTTAATGTATATATATTTTTTAATTTTATATAAATAAGAATAAATTAATTCATTTATTAATTTAATTATTAATGAAATAATTAACTGGGCATAATAAAAATTCTAAACAATTAACAATTGTCCTAAAATTTTAGTTAATGATGTCACTAAAATGAAATATTATTATATATGAATTAATTAATTAATTAGTCATGATATAAAACCCAAAAAAACAAAAAAAAATGTCATAAATTTTAAATTAATAATTCATACTTTAAAAAAATATTTTTAAAGTATTATTGAATAGTAGAGATTAAATTAATGATCCCCAATCATTTTAAATTAAAAATTTATGAGATATATAATCTTAAATCCTTAATAAGTCCCCTTTATTAAAAATGCTCCTTCTTGTAATCATCCAAATATCTCTCTATATATGTTAATTTAATTTACTTAGAATTTTCTAATGACCTCTCACTAAATCCATTTTTTCACATATTAAAAATATCGTAGTCCATAAAATCATCTCTATTTCAATCATTTTGAAAAAAAAAGTGACATGCACATAGTGTATGTTTCTACATTTTGGATACAATGCGGCTAGATTTATTATCATCACATTTTTATTAATAGTATGATTCCATGTCCAAGATAATCCTCATCATCATTGACAAAGGAAATTTTATTAAACATTTTAAGCCTTTTCAAGAAACTTTTTTTGAATTTTTTTTTTAAATATCGATTTTCCATGATTATTGATGTCTTAATTTATTATTAAACATTTTAAGCCTTTTCAAGAAACTTTTTTTGAATAATTTTTTAAAATATCAATTTTCCATGATTATTGATGTCTTAACTTATTAATATTTACATTTAGTAGATATATTATTATTGTTTATTATTTTTTTTAGTTTTTTTATTCATTTATAAAATAATTTTTAATTTTTAAAATTTTAAAGAGTTCAAGTAACTTATTTTAATCTTTGATTATCCTCTTCATCATTTTGGTATCACTCTTTATATTTATGAATCACATTTGATAGATAATTTTAAATATCTTATCATGAAAATAATTTTTTGTAAATAATGTATTTATTGAAATCTAAAATACCACATATCTTTGAATATATTTTTTTATAAAAAATTATAGACTTCTATTCTATTTTCACATACTAGATAAAATATGTCTAAATTTATAAACATCATCTTACTTTTTGATATTTTTAATGCTATGTCCCTATGTCATCTACAATCATCTTCATCATCATAAACTAATTGAATTTTAATTAACTTTTCCTTCCCTCTAAGCAAACACATTTTTATTCATATCCTAAAATCATGTAAAACTACTAAACCACATCTATTTCAAGCACTTTCTCAGAAAAGGATATATGCATAGTGTATGTTTCAAAATATTAGATAAAATGTGTTTAAATTCATCATCATAATATTTATATATTTTTTATTTTAGATGCAATGTATTTAATAAATATAGCATAATTTTCATCAATGTTATAAATTTACATTTTATTCAACACTCGTGATGTCTTCTCAATAAAGTGTGGATGTAAAATTTTATCAAATTCATAATTATCATGCTTTTTTATTTCCTAATTTATTATGATTGACATGTCATATAAATTATGTTTATTTATTTTATTTTATATTATTCTTAAAACTTTTATACAACTATCAAATCCTCAAGGTTACAATTAACCCACTACATTCCTTAGGTCATCTGATTATCATGCTATCTTGATTTGTATGTGTGAGTTCAAGATAGAAAAAAAAAAATTCAATGCATTCTCAATATTTTTTTCAATATATTTTAATCATGTGGTCCATGAGACCATTAATCTTTAAATAATTCATTAAAAAGGTCACACACATAGTGTATGTATTTTAACATGGGATATAACGTGTCTAAATTTACCTTCATTATTGATAGATTGGGTACCATACCCATACCTGTAAGTAATATAGGATCATAGTCATTATTAAACAATTAAATTTTATTATAATAAAATTTAAGGTTTATGAAGAAATATTAATTGAATATTTTTTCAAATATCTATTTTCCAAGATTGTTAATGTCTTTATTTTTTAATACTACCATATAATAGATATATTATATTCATTTCATATGTTTTCAATTCCATATTTACTATGAAAAACATGTTTGTAACTCTTAGAATCCTAAAGCATCCAAGCAACATATTTCTTACCAAAAGTCATCCTTATCATCATCCTAGAATCTCATTTTATATAAATGAAATATATTTTATTAAAATTTTCTAATTCATCTACAAGAAACCTATTTTTGTATATATTATAATCATTATAGTTCATATTATCACATCTCTTTTAAATGTTTGTTTTAAAAATGCCATGCATATAGTATGTGTTTATACATATTTGGCAAGAAAATTATTAGATTCATCATCTTCATCTATTTGTTTCATATTTTGGATTCCATATTTCTAAGTATTCTAAGATCATCCTCATGATTGATGATGAATTTTATTTATTAAACATTTATTAAGTTTTCTAAAAAACTTTTTTTAAAGAAGTTTTTAAAATGTTGTTATTGTTGTTTTTGTATAACTTATTAATATCGTCACTCTCTCTCTCTCTCTCTCTCTCTCACACACACACACACACAATATATATATATATATATATATATATATATATATATATATATATATATATATATATATATATATATATATATATATATATATATATATTTCATCTTATTTTAACTCCACATTTTATTTTAAAACTTGTTTACAACTTAGGTCTCCATTGTCATTGTCCTAATATTTAACTTTGTATCTTAAAATTTTATTTGCTTTAGTTTTTATGATGCCTTTTATAAAAACTTATTTTTTGTATATCTTGAAATAATTTTAGTACACAAGGCTAGATATATTTCAATCATTTTTTCAAAAAAACATCCTGTATATAGTGTATATTTTCTTATATTGGATAAAAGGTGTAAAGATTCATGGTTGTGATATTTGTGTTTGATATGTTAGATTACATGTCCTTAGTAATATAGTATCATCTTCACAGTATTCAATTAATTATATTTTATTAAAACATTTATAAATCCTTCTAAAAAAGAACCATTTTGTAAATATTTGCAATCATTGCAATCAATAAACCACATTTATTTGAAGTTTTTTTTCAAAATGCCGCATGCATAGTGCATGCTACCACATATATGAACAATATGTATATACTCATTATCATAATTATTTTGACATGTTTGATTCCATGCCCCTAAGTATTCTAATATCATCCTTGTGGTTGTTAGTGAATTGCATTTCTTAAAAATAAGTTATGACATTCTAAATAAAACCTGATTAAAATATATTTTCAAATACATAATGTCCATAGTTTATTATTTTTTTAATTTATTAGGATTTAAATATGTTTTAAACCATAAAAAATTTATCTTAATAATTTTATTCAACTTAAAAAATCTTATATGATCCATATAACCCATTATGTCCCTTATGTCATTATCTTAATAATTTTATTCAACTTATAAAACAATGTGGGTTATGTCCCTTATGTCATTATCTTAATAATTTTATTCAACTTATAAAACAATGTATGGTCTAGATAACCCATTATGTCGCTCAGGGCATCCTCATCATCATATTGATATATCATTTTGTGTATGTGAATTAATTTTTCTTGTAATTTTTAAATTCCTTCTCAAAAAAATTATAATTTATCTTCTCAATAAATAGAGTTACATTATGGGATTGGGAAATTAGTTTGGATATAGGAATTTAAAAATGAATTTTGGAATTATCTCAAGCCCTAGGATGGGAATGGACCTAGTTGATTATTTTATAATGGGTTTCGATATCATGGTTGGTAATGGGGTTAGAAAAAGGTTTGAGATCAATGTTTTTGAAATGTTCTAGGATCAATGTATGGGAATGGGGTTAAGAACATGGACATGGATGGTTATAAGAACAAGGTTGGGACCTTTAATCTTGAATGGAAAATAAAAAAGGTTAGGAATTAGAATAAGGAGGGGAAGATAAAATGTTTTTTATTAATGGGTATGTGAATGGGAATGAGGTTTGGGGAATGGGGTTGGGAACTGATGCTAATTGGGGTTATGCATAATTTTAAGAATACTTTTAGGTAGAAGGTTATGAATAGGGTTTGGGTTATGGTTTGTGGAAAAGGTTTGAGAATATACGTGGTTTAAGTAATGTGTTTATTTTTGTTGTTTGGAATAATTAAAGGGTTAGAGAATAAGGTTTCATAATAAGTTTAATATTTTGAATATGGTTGTGAATGGGGAAGTAGTTATGATGGGGGAGGGTATGGGGATTAAAATTAATGGTGTAGTAATAAAATGGAAAATAAATTTGGTAGAGGAATGAAAATAGGGATGACTTTTGTGAATGAGAAAATATTCATAGTTTATAAAAATGGTAGTGAAGTAGAATAGGCTTGAGATTTTTTAATAAGATAGTGAATGATATGGCACTAGAACCACATATCTAGGTTAGGAAGGGAACATGGATATGAATAAAGAATTATGTTTGTAAAATTCATGGGTATAATATTTAGCATTAGGTTTTTAAAAGAGTACACACCTAAACCTATAAAATTGAGTATGGAATTGGATGAGATTTAATGTTTCCAAATAGGGTAAGGAAAGGGTGCAATTATGGTACTATGGAATGTGGTTAGGAAATTACACACACATATGCCTTGGGAATGGATTTTTTGTTAGGGAATGAGATAGTAATTTTTTTTGGGAATGGTCCTAGGCTCAAGGTTAGGATATTATCTAGTGTCATAGGTTGGAATGATAATGTGTATGAGTTTTGGATATGACCTAGTATATGGGTTGGGCCATAAATTTTTGAAGGGGTACAATAAAATTAATAATAAAAATTTTGGGTGATGAGAAGGTGATGAAAAAACATCCAAGGTTAATTAGAAATATTACATCACCAAAAAATTAAAAAAATAGGTATTTTAATTTATGGTTGCATTTTCTATTGTTAGCATTTTAAAAAAAAAATAAGTATATGCAAAGTGTTGGTGGAAATTACTTGGTATCCCTTTAAAAAAATCATATGAGGTTTTTTGGTTCTATAAGGATATGATTTAGCTAGACCCATTTAGAAAAATAATTCCCAGATTAGGCATTTCAAACACAAGCAAATGGTCTATAAAGAAGCCAAAAAGGTTTTCAACGATGGTATAAATAGTTAGAATAATAGAGTAGATGAAAAATAATCAATAAAAATAAGAAAATAATATATTTTGAGAGAATAATCAATAAATGGAAAGAATGAGTAAAAAAAATAAAAATAAAAAAGAACCCTTCAAATGAAAGTGGTTGTTGGTAAACAAGGAATTATTAGTGTAAGAACAATGGAAGAAGGGTGTAATAAGTAGTGTAAGAAGAGTATAAATACATATCACAATAGGGAAGAATAAATAATACAAAATAAGGAAGAAAAAGGAACTACAAAACATTAAAAAATTATCATAGAACACATTTGAACTATTTTAAAATAAAACACAATGAACATGGGACAAAACAAAACTATTTCAGGAGAGTGTATGGGATTATAGGTGAACTCAAAAATCAATAGCATATTGATAATTTTAAATCATGTAACGGTAAGATATTTTATGAGTGTGTAAGAAAATATTTATATTGTGTGTTTATTTCAATAAATAATGTGTGTTTTGTTTTAATGATAAATAATTTTCTTGTGTGTGACCATAAGTGAATGAGTTAAAATATTGGATACAGAGTAATATAAGTTATCCTCCATTTGACCCCTTACTTTGAATGCATCAATTAGCATCAAATCAAGGTCATTAATTATGGGTTATGTTTTTAAATAATCCAATTGAGTCAATAAGAAAGTTTTGAAAAACAATATTTTATTTCTTGAATTGATGGCACATAGAGGTAATGTTTTTGTAATATGAACAAGAACAAGTTGACCTAGAGTTTTATACATGGTAGAAGTGATGAGAGGAATACAAGAACGTTTTTATGTAATAGATATAATGCAACAAAGGGTAAATCACATTGATTATGTGAGTTAGAATGATTAAGAAGGAGCTCAAGATATTGGAGTGGAAGAGATGGATAATGAATCTAATATTAGGTTTTTCAAAGAAATGGAAAATCTTTATAGTAAGCTGAAGATTGATACACCTTGTTATATTGGAAGTTTTAATCCAAAGGAGATTGTATATTGAAGAGTAGAGATGGAGAAGTACATTGACAATTAGAAAATGGAGGATGCCAATAAGTTGAAGTTTGATTGCATGAACTTGAAAGGTCATGATTCTTTATGGTTGGATCATGCACAAGATGATAGATAAAATAAAGGTTAGGAGAAAATAAAGTCTTGTGATAGGATAGTGTTGAGAGGTATTTTGACACACCAACTTAGGCAAGGGTTTTTAGGCCCTATCTCCCCTAAAAGAATATTTTTTTGAATAAATATCTCTAAGGTCTTGGTATACAGGGTAACTTAGCTAATTATGACCATTCAATTTAAGGGTCCTATTTAGAATGTTTCAAAAAAATCATTATGTTATGAATGTACTAACCTAACAAATTAACATATAAAAATTTGACCATAACATACAATTGATTCAAAAATTGTCCATTACACATAAGATTGGATTCAAAAATGCATGTGCAATATTAGACAAAACATTTAGAAACCAAGATTTACATTCATATTCAGATTGCATTAATTGATACACAAGCTCTAAACTAATAAAAATATAAAATGAAATATAAAATAAAGGGGAGAAAAGGCAAAATATTCTTGTTTCCATAGATATGGATTTGAGGTTTCTAATTTATGAAACCCCATGAAACCTATCCTTAGTTTATCTAGACCTAGCACAACTCCAACTATAAGGATGGTGCAAGAGTATGAGGGAAATTTGCTACAAGAAAAAAAGATCATAATAAACATATACATGTGAAATAAATGACCACCTGAATCTAAAAAATCATATTATAAACATGTATTAATTCCTTAATAATATTGAGATTTGGCACAATCATTCAATTAAAGAATTCACTTACATAGCATCAAGGAAAAGACTACCCTATACGAGCATAAAAAATTCTTGGTCTACTAACTATGTATAACCCAAACATGTTTGATCCACTACTCTAATTCTAAAACTAAAAGGATCCATCCTTTATTACAAATGAAAACCAATCTTTTATAGATGTTGGTCCAAGGACATCTCAATTAAAAATTTAATTTCCCACTACTGGGACAATTACAAGAATTCATTGATGATTAGAGAAGGTGGTTATATGTGTCTAAAATTTCTAATAGATATGCTAGCTCAACCATGCTCTTGTAGAAATTTAATTGAACTCTAGAAATAAAATTTCATTGGGATCGCTTTGGGATTGCCATGTAGAAGTCTCTTGTGTAGTTAGGTGTCATGCCTTTAAAGGTTTAATTTGTATTTTTTAGGAATTAAATGAATGTAAATCAGATTTTAAACCATCATAAAATCATAAAACAATATTACAATGAACTCTCACAGAGATAGAAAAATCTGCTCTAGAATTCACAAATGAATTCTTTGAATTGTTGATCTAAATCTGAAACCTGTCAACAATAATCCAAACAATCTGGTAAAGAACATAAAATTAGGAAATCTCTAACTTCATCAAACTTAATTTTAACTGAAGTGATCATACTTAAAAATTTATTAAAATAATTTAAATTATTTGAAATAGAACCATTCTCAGATATTTTCATGTTAAACAATATTTTCATAAGAAAAATTTTATTTGAAGCTAAGGGTTTCTCTTACTACTTTTCAAGCTTATCCATGAGATCCTTTGTAGATGCCTTATCTGCAATGCTAAATGCAACAGAAGATGCAAGGCATAAATGAATGGCCCCTAATGCCTTCCTATCAAGTAATATCTAATTTGCATCACTCATACTTATAGGTTGTCCTCCTTTTCCCTCTAAGGGGAGTTGAAGTTCCTTCTGATACAAGTAATCCTCCATTTGTATTTTCCATAAACCAAAATTCTTACCATCAAATTTCTCCACTCTAAATTTGATTTTTTCTCCCATAGCTCCGACTCAAGCTAATAACCTTTCCTATGATTTACCACTTCATCTAAAATACCGTCAAAGCTCTGATACTAGTTGTTAGGAATTAAGTGAATGTAAATAAGATTTTAATCACTAAAATCACAAAACTAGATTTTAAATATGTGAAAACCAGATTTAATTATGTGGAAACAATTCCTTCAAACCACAAATAAATGAAAGCATAAATGGAGAATAATAAAACTAGTAATAAAACATAACACAAAGATACCTTGGTTCACCTAATGTGGGCTACATCCACCAAGAAAGTCCTCAAATAAATCAATAATCTAAACTAATATTACAATGAACTCTCACAGAGATAGAAAAATCTCCTCTAGAATTCACAAATGAATTCTCTGAATTATTGATCCAAATATAAAACTTGATAGCAATATAATTTCATTGGGATCACTTTGGGATTAAAATTTAGACATCTCTTATATAGTTAGGTGTCATTCCTTTTAAAGTTTTAATTTGTCTTATGCTCTATACTTGATCCCAATGTGTACACCATGATAATGATTTTCTAATTAGCACCGCTCGTCTCAACCACATTACTAGTTAGGGATATTTTTCATTGATTATACCCATGGGATTGGATGCAAAATAAAATTTATATTTAGAGGGATTGATAAGCCCTTTTAATGATAAGACAACCATCAATTTTTCCCTCAATCTCTACCAATGTGTCTTTATTTGACATTACTTATCTCCATGTCCTTCTCAAGCTTCATTCACCCCTTTTAGTTTTGTTTTATGTTCCTCAGGATTTAATTTATGAATTATGGCCTTAGTTATTCCCTTATTTTCTTAGGCCTCATTCTTAATTTCTATTAGATTCCCCATGGAGTACCACTTGTTAACCCATCGATCCCCTTTACAAGTCTTTATGCATTCATATTTTATTCTCTACTCCTTGGATTATCAATCTACCTAGCAATTTCCACCTCTCAACTATAGATCCCCTAGCCACATCATTGTCCTATGTTTCACTTAGCCTCTTTAATATCCTTATAGACCATGACAATACTTCATCGACCTTGAGCTCATAGGATGATGCAATGTGGCATCATCTCAATGATCCAAGGGTTTTGATCTCCCACATAGGCTCTTTGTTGTACTCTAGTCCCCATAGATCCCCAATGCCCAAATGGTACCACATGGCATAATCATGGGCTAGGGGCTCAAATTTCTCCCTAATACTTAACACTATTTCCTAAGGTCCTAAGTTTGCCACTAATTGCCTCCACCACTTTATTCATCACCTAAGATTTTGAGTTCCCATAATGATGTTGCATGGCATCATCATAGGGCCTCAGGCTCTTGAGGACTTTATTACCTTGATCCCATCCCTATGGTCTTGGGATCTCAAGATGTTACCACATGGAAACATATTAGGCCTTAAGGGTTAGGGGACTACTTTATCTATGCCAAAGTCACCCATTGACCTAGGCTCCCATGATGATGTCACATGGTATCATCATAACCCTTCAATCCCAAAGGACTATTTGTATGCTAATCACTAACTTCATATTGAGATAGCCACTGAGATCATGCCATGTGTCATAATATTTAGGCTCGAGGGGAAAATTGACTTATAATTTTTTTGATGGGGCCTGAACTCTAAAATAATGTGATAGCGACACATAGAAGGATGTAGGGGAGAATGTTTTTTAGAATCTGGTGAGAAAATAGATGAAATGATCTAGTTAGAAAAGGCTAGAAATTTGAACACTTTTATCAAGAAAATACATAAAAAATATAAAGGATTCTCAATCAAATTAACAATTTTCTATAGCCAATCAATTCTCATATCAATAAAGACCTCGATGGTGTTAATTTAAAAACCTAAAAATTCACTTTGAATATCAGAGTTCATAAACTGGAGGCATTTTTAAAAGACTGACTATTTAGTTGAAACTTAGACATTTCGCTGAAGATCTAAAGTATGAATAATTTAAATATTTAATAACTAGATTTGTTCAACTTCAACATGATAATTCAAGAAACCAAGGTTTTTTTAGAAGATTAAACACAATATTCTAGGATTTAGCCTAGAGCTTATAAGCAAGGAATATAATGAAAGATTCTTAGATTTAAATGACCATTCTTAGAATTCAAAGCTATCTTAAAGTAAAAGATCAAAAGGTAAAGTAAATACATTCTATTAAAAGATAGATGATCAAAATATCATATTCAGACTAAATGTTATATGTGACATTTGATCTCTTGATCTTAGTATAAACAATGGAAATGATTTCAAGACTTGATATAACCATGAAGCATACCTAAATCTCAGACCTTTATCATCATGCAAACTTCAAATCAAATCAGGGGATCAAATAGATAAACCATCGAAACTCCTCAAAGGGGAGAGCTATCAAACTCTAAATCAAAACAAGGTTCCATTATTTTATCTATACACTTAGCATGTATTGATGAAGGCAACAAAAAAATGATGTTATAGGGAGGGCTTGCACTAGATTTTCATACTTATCTACTATGTTTAAGAGCTTTGGCATAGTTTCCTAGCCTAACAATGGTTTTTTCTTGGATAGGTGGTTATTCCTTACCTATTAACATTCGAGGGCTTATCCATGATTTGTCTAAAGATTACTAACTTAATTCAATATATATACCTAGTAGGATAAAAATAATAGAGGAACACATTTAGGCATTTAAAGAAGCCATAGCCATAACTCGAATCTGGAATGAGGATGTAGATTGTCACCTATTACCTTTATCTTTAGATGAAGTTATATAATTATGGTATATTGTCTTCCCAGATAGATGCATAACTCATGAACTATATTTTAAAATTTATTACTTAATCAATTTAGTATGCCCACTGACCCTACCAAACTATACTATTAGTTTGCTACAACCCATAGAAATCCCAACAAACCCAGTAGTGTGTTCAAAAATATATCTCATCATCTCTATAAAATGTTGAAAGACCCTCTCTTATAAACTGAAGTGGTTTCCATTAAAGTTTAACTTAGAAAATTTATATCCATTGACTACTAATTTAGAAAGAGGAACCTAATTGTGCTTTCATCCTTGGTTTTGGATTGTTAGGAGGCTTGCATTGTTGAATAAAAATCAATGACTCAAGGATTTAGTGTTGACCCTTCCTATTTGTTTCAACAATAGGGAATTTACAACCAAGATCCTTCATATTATCAACCTTTATGTCATATAATGAGACAACTTTTTCCTATCAATGAAGCATTTCCCCTAACCTTAAACCAATCAAACCTCCTTATGATAAATGAGTGCCATGTTATTGACTCTAATGCATATAATTTAGTTAATTATTTAAATAATTAGTGGGTTACTTCATATTATTTTAATGATCAAGTGTCTTCTGATGCTTCCACTAATCATATGTCATTTTTTTAAGGAGAAGGTCAAAAAACAATGCATGGACTGAGCTATGATATTGCATTCCTAAATACACAATTTAGTTTTTAATTGAATTAGAATGGACATCATGCTAAAGTAGTCATGTTGACTAAGAAAAACCCATTCAATAGATTAGAACCAGTCTAAGAAAGCAGCAATGACGATGAATCTAAAGATGAGGTTGCAATAATCACTTCTAGTGAGTTAATGACTGTAAATCAAAGTACCAATGAGCAACCTACATAATAAGAAGAATCACACATCTCTTGTGATTAGCAGGATGATGAATTTGAAGAGTGGGAACCCTTAGATAAGGAATGTATATGTTATGCTTATGATACATTATTTTCTTATGTTCCTATTCATACATTTCATAAGCTAGTCCAAGATGATTAATATCTCTATTGTAGTAGTTTGGCTCCCCCTCATCATTATAAGGAGATCAAATTGAAGAATTCAATGATGAACTAAACAAATTACATCAAGAATAAGAAAATCAAGATGAAATCAATTGTCCACATAAATAAGATGAGTTAGAAGTACTCAAAATGGAAGATCTATCACTTTTAAACAACCTTACATTTGATCCAATTGGAAAAGACTTGAATGTTGCATCCATGGTGGTCCCCTTAGCAGTAGAATCAATTGTGAAAGATCATAAGCATAGTGGTCTAATAGAATAATGGTGCCTATGGAGGAACAAATAGAAAATACATCGAAAAAATTCAATCTCTACATATTTTAGCCACTAATGACAAGTTTAGGATTTATTTGACGTGGGAAGAATCAAGCTTAATCCTTTTGTATGAATAATGAGATGAATAATAAAAATGGGATGTTGTTGCAGCATACATTTGAGTTAAAGAACAATAATAAATAACTCATTATTTAGTTTCTAAGGAAAACTCACAATTACCAGGTTGAGTCCCACAATCTATCTGGTATGTATGGATACTCATCGTTGCCCCTCACCACCCCTTCCCCTCACCATAGTATAAAGTTTGGGATAAGGTATTCTCTTTCACTTATCATAAATTCTTTATGAAATTTAAGCATAGTTTCTTTAATGAGTTTCATGATCATAATTTTATTAAATTTTATTAAAATGAAAATAACTTTGACAAATGTTTATGGGATAACATCCATGTGAGTAAACGAAAGCATATGTACAATTACATGTCCCCTCAGTCTTCTCAAAATCCTATTTTTTACGTATCAAGCTAGTTTTAGGCACACATTTGCTTAATTTTTTTTGTAAATTGTTTTATCTTTCCTTTTCTACTTTACTTTCTTGATTTTCCTTCTTATCCCTTGTTATTGGTATATTTTTTCTTTATTTTAATTTTTTTATTTTGTTTTGATTTTTGTTGCTTGGTTCAACATTACTTGTCATTCCTTTTTTGGGGGATGAACCTTATATTTTTATCTTGAGGTTATTATGCCTGATCAAGTGGATGATGAATGGAGAGTCTATTTATAGATAGGTGACATGATTGACACTCAAAATATTAAAATAAAAATCTTGTTTGAATAAATTACATGAATTGTCATGATTGTTTTACATTTTTAGATTTATAATGGCCAATGATTCAAAATAGAATGTGTGGATTTAGAAAAATTGTTTTTATTTCTTTAAGCGATCATGCACATAAATGAGATATCTAAGGAAAAATGTAACATTCTCCTAGTTTATATTTGTCTTATTTATCATGACATTTTTTATTTTCCTTGTACCTATGGTTTGGTACCCAACCTTTTATGGATGAAACTAAAAATCTCCTTTCAAATACATCGAGTTAAAAAAAAGCAAAAATATAAATTCAAAATCTCCTTTCAAATAAATCAAGTTCAAAAATGCAAAAATATGAAAATTTTCTTTGAAATGGTGATCTTGGTAACCTCCATCATAGGTTTTATAGACCAGTAGTGAGTGGATCGAGGCCTTTGGAAGGGACAAGAGGTATGTCTACTAGTGTTATGAATGCCTATCTAGCAATAGATTAATCCCCATACCATCTCCACCAAGATACATAGCTAAATATTTTCCCTTTTATAAGTTCTAATTATTTAATAAAATCTAAATTATTATGTGTGCATGAAAATTAAATGAATTTATCACACAAGCACGTGTACTGATGGTCTTCGGGAAGAATTGCATCTAAATATGCCATATGTTGAGGCATTATTTAGTGTATTTATCTTTTTTGATATTGTCTCAAGTTATCATTTGTAGCTAATGCTTATTGTTTGGATGTGAAAACTAAAGATTCTAGATTCTTGAAATACTTAAGAGTATTTCCTAGTAGGGGTCACCATTTTTTTTACCTTTATTAACACACCTTAATTTTATCAATAAAATCATGGAACCTACTTTTTCTATAGAGTCTAATCTCTCTCCCCTTTGAGGAGTTTTGGTGGTTTGTATATTTGAGACCCTTATTTAATTTATATTTTACATGATGATAAAGGTCTGAGATTCATTTGTGCTTAATGGTTATATCAAGTATTGAAAGTATTTCCATTATTTAGATTAAGATCAATATATCAACTATCACATATAACACTTACTCTAGATATGCACTTTTGATCACATATCTTTTAATGGAATGTATTTGATCTACTTTTTGATCCTTTGGTTTAAGATATATTTATATTTTGGGAATGGTTATTTAAATCTAGGCATCTTTCATTTTTTTCACTACCTATAAGATATTGGATGAACCTTGGAATATCATGTTTAAACTACTCAAAAAACCTTATTTTCTTAAATATCAAGTTAAAATTGAATAAATATGGTTATTAAATCTTTAAATTATTCCTACTTTAGATCCTTAGCCAAATGTCTATGTTTTGAATAAATAGTTTTTCTTTTAAAAATAACTTTATTTTAAAAATAACTTTGGTTCATGAAATTTGAGCTTTAAAGTGTATTTTCAAATTTTTAAATGGACACAGTCAAGGTCTTTATTCATATGATAATTGATTGGCTACATAAAATGATTCATTTGATTGAGAATCCTTTATATATTTTGTGTTTTCTTGAGAAAAGTCTTCAGTTTTTGGCCTTTTTAAAATTAATCATTTTGTCTATTTTATCTTAACTTTTTAAAAAACTATTGGTCCCCTCAGATCCTTCCACATGTCGCTATCACATTATTTTCTAGTTTTGGGTCTATTAAAAAAATATATAATTCAAGTTCCCCTAGGCCCTGAGATCATGCAACATAACATGATCCTAGTGACCCAACTTAGTGGGAAGTTGGTGATTAGCATAAAAATAACCCTAAGATCATGCCACATAGCATGATCCAAGTGAACCAACTTAGTAGGGGGTTGGTGATTAGCATACAAATAGTCTTGTAGGCTTGAAGACCTATGATTATGTCATGTGGTATCATCATGGGAGTCAAATCAATAAGGATACTTCTATAGAGAGCAAGTAATCCCCTAGCCTTGAAGGATGGATATGTCTCCACATGGATACATCTCAAGAGAATGGGATAATAAGGATAGGATCAATGTGATAAAGTTCTCAGGAGCCTAAGGACCTACAATGATGTCACATGGAATCATTGTGGGGATTTGAGATCCAAAAAAATGAATAAAGTGGTGGAGGTAGTCAATGGGCAACCCAAAAACATGGGAAATAGTTTTAGGTAGTAGGGCGATCCCCAAGCCTTGGGGCCTATGATGATTCCATGTGTCACCATTATAGGGCCCAAGGTTTAGTGGGGAATTGATGCATAATAGAGAGACTATGGGGGAGATCAAAATCCCTAGCTCACTAGGATGATGTCACATGGTGTCATCCCATGAGCTTGGAATTGATGGAGTATTTTGATGGCCTATAAGGATAGTGAAATTGATAGGGGAAATGTAGGATATACATATGGCTAGGAGATCTACAGTTAGAAGATGATGATTAGTGGCTATATCAATGGATTAAGAGAAAAAAATAAAGGTTGAAGGCATGAATCATTATAAAGGGGCTCAATGGATTGATAAGTGGTACTCCCCAGGAAGTCTAATAGAAATTGAGAAGGAGGCCTAATTAAATAAGGGAATAGCTAAGTCTAAAATGTATAAAGTAAATCTTGAAAGACTTAAAGTAAAATTTGGAAAGGTTAATGAATCCTAATAAGGAAATGGGTCCAAGTATGGTCAAATGAAGACATATTGGCAGAGAGTGATGGAAAAATTGATGGTTATATTACTGTAGAAAGGGCATGTTGAGCCTGTCCAAGCATAGATTTGACTATGTGTCCAATACAATGGGATGAATATATTAAAAAATGGACCCAATTATAAATGTGGTTGAGAGGAGTGGTGATAATCAAAAAATAATTAGCATGGTGTATACATTTGGATTAATCAAAGAGGATAAGACAAATTCAACCTTTAAGATGCATGTCACCTAACTACATAGGACATATTTAAATGACAATCCAAAATCAATCCCAATGACATTTTACTACCTAAGTTATGTTTAATTTATATAAGATCATGGTCAATTTGGCATATTTTTTATAAAATTCAAACACATCCAACCGCCTTCTCTAAGCAGTAATGAATTCTTATAACCACCCTCATAATGGGAAATTTTAATTCAAATTGAGATATCCTTGGGTTGAGGTCTATAAAGGATGAGTTTTTAATTATAATAGAGGTTGGATCCTTTTAGTTTGTTAGTGGAATAGACATGTTTGTATTCTCCATAGTTATTAGACCAAGCATTTTTTATGCTTTTATAGGGTAGTATTTTCTTTGTTTTTATGCAAGTGAAGTATATGTACGTGAATGATTATCCCAAATCTCAATATTTTTAATCAATTGATACATATTTATAATTTTACTATTGTGAATTTAAGTGGTCATTTAATTCACATTTATATGGTGATTATTCTCTTATTTTCTATTATAAAATTTCCCTTAAACTCTTGCACCATCTTTCTAGTTGGAGTTGTGTTAGGTCTATCTCAGCTATGGAATGGTTTTGTTTTATATTTTTAAGAATTAATAAATCAAACCCTAGATTGATAAATAAATGAGTAAATGGGTTAAATGTAGGTAAATATTTTAAATAAATAATTTAAAATTTACCTTAAATAGTAAGTGTAAAGGATAAATACAACTTATCTAGAATAAAATATGTGTCATTAGGTGATGGTAATTCTTGAAAAGATCAGAGGAACAATCAAGGGTATCTTCATTATAAAATTGAAATTTCCATTGTCTCAGTTAATAGTGTGGTCATTTTGAACATAATTTAATACAATAATTGAAAAGGTTATGATGATATTGTCCTTTGGTGGACAAGAGCCTTAAAACTTTTGGGATGGCTGTGAAAGGTCTTTTTGGTTTTGTATTGTCCTAAAAAAATTATCATTATTCTGTGTCACTCTATCACTGATCCTTCTTCAAAACCCTAATTAATACCTACAAACATGAAATAAAAATGGAATCAAATTAAAAATGAAGGTGTAAAAGGTGGGTCATGGTATGCTACAATCAAACAATGTAGGACCCCTAATATTTGGGTTGCTATCTATATTTACTTTAATGATAGGGGTTTTAGATCAAATATAGTTCTCCCTTAGGTAAGGTACATAAACAATGTGTATGGTATACAAGTATGAATTTTTTTTAGCCCCATATTTTATCAAGTGTATAGATCTATGTGGGATGCTAAGTAAATATGCAGAATGGTGATCTATACTAGTGAATAGTTTTTTTGTAATTATGTGCCAAAGTAGTAAGTGCCATGTAAAATTCCTTGTGAATCTCTTTATATAGAATAAAATTTATTTTAAATATGACATTTTTTCATAATATGATAAGATAAAAATATAAATAGAATCATAAGAGGAGACCCAAAAGAGGTTAAGGACCTGAAAGAAGTTAAAAAAATGACTATTATATGATAGTGTTGATGTGGAAAATAATATTGGGCACTCCTATCCAAGACCATGCTATTGTCATGTGTGCAACAAAACTATGTTATAAGTGAGAAAAATAGGTGAATTCCCCTTGTGGCTAGAAAATTTATGAAATGAGATTATTGAGGGTGAAAAATAGGGAAAATAAGTAATAATAATAATAATAACCATATTGACATCAAAAGACCAAAGTGACACATGAAAATAAGACTCTTATTCATCATTAAGAACTTACTATGAAAGAACTATAAAATACATAGAACTTGTTTTTTATTCACCAAATTAGGGTGTGTACATTTCCCCCCTTAATCTAGTAATGTAATGAAATAAAAGTACTAGAGTAAAATAAAAGAAAATATGTACACATACTTACCTATGTGATCAACCCATGCATAGAATCAATGTGATCTAACCCAACCCACTCCTTGGCCAAAGAAGAGGATAAGAATTAGAATGATGTATGTAAAAATAAAATACACAATGTGGGTACCCCATGTATTGAATTTGAGTAATCAAATGAATTATGAGAAACAAATCCATGTTTTCCCCCACTCTAATATATGAAATGAGTCTAACAAGTAATATGTAAATGTGTAGAAACAAGAAATTCTCACCCCCAATTTGATATGTAACTGAGTTTGAGAATATATGTGCTCAGAGGTTAAAATTACTATTTGACCTAAGTCTTATACAAACTAGTGTAATCTGGGTATATTGAGAACTATGGATCAACTATTGTAGATGGATATATGACCCAATCTAGTGAAATTATGGTGACATCTTGAGTGTAATCTAGTGATCTAAACATAGAGAATGGTATAATTTTTCATTTTATCTATATAACCTAGTGAAATCATGTGACATTGAGAAAATGTGCCCTGCATTATGCCCAGAAACTAATATCTAAGTGATATAGTTATGTAACCTATGTATTGAATCTAGATTTTGAGTTAAAAAACCATACACATTATGACATAGGCCATGCTGTAGGTAGGGCACATGTTCTTTGTATTTACCTATATTTACTTGATATCTGAGCAAGAACATGTACCCTACATCATGACCAAAATTTGATGTCTAAGCAATGTAGTTGTGTAACATGTGTGAAAAACTCTGTGTGTGTGTGTATGAAAAACTATATATGTGTGTGTGTGTGTGTGTGTGTGTGTGTGTGTGTGTGTGTGTGTGTGTGTGTGTGTGTGTGTGTGTGTGTGTGTGTGTGTGTGTGTGTGTGTGTGTGTGTGTGTGTGTATGAAAAACTATATATATATATATATATATATATATATGGAATTTTTACTATGTACATTTCCCCATAGTCATACTCTAAGTCTAGAACTGTAACAAAATCATGTGTAAAATCTAAGAATCTAAACCAACATTTGACAAAACTATAGAACCTTGGAAATTTGAGTTAAACTATGTATTTGATTATATGAATATCTAATTGTTTGGATAAATAAATTGCATATCTATATATTTGATCCTGAGTACCTGTATAAATCTATGTATATGTATATCTAAGCCTAAGTGTCTGGGTCATTGTATCAATGTGAATAATGTATGTATTCCCCCTTTTGGTGAGAGAACCAAGGATATCGAACCAAAAGTGATATTGGATAGCATGTTAGTGAGTATTTAGTGTTAATAAGATGATTATGGGATAGATTATATTGATAATTATAGAATAATTGTTTATAGATTATGACTAAGATATACATGTGGTTTATAATGAGATTGTTCAAGAAATCTGCATTTTTGCATTTGCAAAGGCAATTTGATTGGGATAAAATTAAAATTAATAAAATGTGGGGTATACCATCGTCAAATTCTACATGTAATAAATAAATTCATAATTAGATCTATGGGGATCACAATATCGTAATTGGAATATTTTGATACTAGTTGGAGAAATATGTGTGTGGGTCCATGCTTAGGTAGGTGACATTTTTAAAAACATGGTTTAAATAGGTTGGATTGATTGAGTTTAAAATCAATTTAATTTTTTATATTTTGAGATAATTTTTGTTCTGATCCAAGTGAACATGTTGAAGAGACAAGATGATAATTTTACCCATTATGAGGAGGTGGAGGCACTAATTCAAGCTAACAAGGAGGTTGAACTGGTAAATATTCTATCATTTTCTGTGTATTTAAACCTTTGATTGAATTTACTATCATTTTTCATGTATTTTTTTCTAGGTTAGGGGTTTTTATAAGGTCCAAGATATCATCCTAAGGATAATTCTAGTGTCTAGGACTATCATACTACTATTTGAGGACCATGATATTATCTAACGCTACAGTCCTATCAGTAGAACTATAATCTTCTAGGCTAGACTAGTGAAAATTTTGACTTGAAATTACATTTAATGATTATTTCATCATGTATATTAGATATTAGGATATGATAATTCATATTTTGGGTATTTTTTAGGTATATGTACACATGAGAGTTTCAAATGGGTTAGATGATGGAGTGTCTACGTGGGTTTCCTTGTATGGATGATGAGAGAGTAGTAGTAGTAGTAGTAGTAGATAAGGTTGGTTTAGTGTATGTGGTATCATTGGTACCAATTCCATGGGATTGTCACATGATGACATCACTATGTGAGCAGTGGGATGTCAACACATGTAACTTTTATCTTTTCATAGAAAAGATGATGATTATTTTGAAGGACATGTTTAGGATATTGAGGTTACCTATTAATAATCAATGAGTGGTATTTCAGGAGGTAGTTAGATAGAGATATATAGATTAGGCCTTGAGGTATTTTATGTCCATGTATGTAGGGACACATCATCTATAAAGTATTAGTGATATGTTATTTTTTGTGATTGTTAGAGATAATGTTTCATAGTTACATAATTTTATGATAGTGTTATTAGCTTAATTTATTGTGTTTGATGATAATGGTGTGTCCATTACATATAAGATGCATAGTATTGTTTAGGATATAAAGGAGCATGAAATTGTATACTCATGGGTCATACCATATTGGCACACCTATATTGATATTTTTACCAGTTCACTCAAGAGTTTTTCAATGGTGGAATTAGGTCATAAAAAATATTACATTAATGGGCTTATGAACATATTATGGTGGATAGACTAGTGGGTTTTCCATGTACAGATTGGGCACACCCCTAGGTATTTGTGAGAGGTGGATAGGAGTGACCCTCATGTCATCAAGGAGCATGATGTATTGTTAACATGTATTGGATCGAGTCAAATCTAGGGATATTTTTTAGAGACCATATAGGGAATTTCAAGGATGGATCGAGGATGGGGTTTAGTTGATGTGGATTCAAGTGAGTTATTGGTTTCATGATAGATGAAACACTATTTTTGAGATATTCTAGTACAATCAAGTTATATAGTAGTTTGGAGTGATACAAGAGTGTCTATTACATATAAGATGCATAGTATTGTTTAGGATATAAAGGAGCATGAAATTGTATACTCATGGGGTCATGCCATATTGACACACCTATATTGATATTTTTACTAGTTCACTCAAGAGTTGTTCAATGGTGGAATTAGGTCATAAAAAATATTACATTAATGGGCTTATGAACATATTATGGTGGATAGACTAGAGGGTTTTCCATGTATAGATTGGGCACACCCCTAGATATTTGTAAGAGGTGGATAAGAATGACCCTTATGTCATTGAGGAGCATGATGTACTGTTAACATGTGTTAGATTGAGTCAAATCTAGCGATATTTTTTAGAGACCATATAGGGAATTTCAAGGATGGATCAAGGATGGGGTTTAGTTGAGGTGGATTCATGTGAGTTATTGGATTCATGATAGATGAAAGACTATTTTTGAGATATTATAGTATAATAAGGTTACATAGTAGTTTGGAGTGATACAAGATGTGTACCCTACAACATGGTTGTGGGTGAGGAGTACTTGGGCATTGATGAGGTTAGGTAGTAAAGTGATACCTATAGTGGCTAAGTTGGCCCCAATTATAGTGATGGAGAGATACAGTGATAGAGGTACTAGATGTGGATGATGTGGGGGACACATATGCCTACATATAATGGTGGGGATGGCATAGATGTGTACCACTATTTTTAGGAGATAAGGCCATTATAGAGGATGTGCTAGATCATATACCCATTGCATTAATTAGAGGTATGTTATTATAGATTTATATACTTGGTTTATTTAGTATTGGTTTACTGATTAGATGACTAATGTATTATGTTGGTATGCATAGGTGCAAGAGATAATGAATACTAAGAGACTATTATTGAGGTGAAATTAAAAGAGCTTACATGGGAAATTCCTAATGATATCATGGATCATGGGCTAGTGGAGTAGGATATAGAGGTTGTAGGAATTAATTCACATTATTTGATCGAGGAGTTATTACCACTATAGTTTATAGGTAGGTAATAGAGGATAGAAATGAGGTGTGTGTAAATTTGGAGAGGTGAGCTATACCCCCATCCCATAGTCTAGGTGGGGTAGGTAGTAGGATAATAGATTATTATATTTTTCTTATGTTTGAACATGTAGAGGTGATGGATGAGCTAGCAATATTGTAAAATAGAGAATGTACTCATAGGTCTCGATCTAGATCTAGAGGGGATGTGAGAGAATTGATCTCTAGTGTGTATGGAGATAAGAGTGAGGGTCATGAGGTTTGTTATGGTGACCAAGCTCTTGTTATTGAGTGATTATGCAACATTGTATGATTTTTTTTTGATTTAAACACTCACACACACATACTTAGAATTATTGATATATGTACATCATGCAATGTGATATTTTGATTGTGGCATTGTTTATTTGAGTAGATGTTTGATTATATTCATGGATTATGTGTTGATATGGAAATGTGTATAATTTATTAGATAATGATAATTGATTTTATTTGATTATAGATATTAATAGATATTGATATTAGATTTCAAATATTAGTTTTTAAAATTGATGACATAGAAGTATCATATTATATGTTAGTATTGATCATGTGACCATGGTATGCACTATCTAAATCATGATGGAAGAATAAACAAGTGACCGTACTGATCATGTTGTGTAGGTTTATAAATAGACTAAGGAATCAATATTGAGCATGGTATATTGGTGGGATATATATTTTTATATTATGTAATGAATAAATTTTTTGACTACCATATTGAAATTATGTTTTGTTTTTTATTATCTCTTGCAAAAATCTTAATTGGTTATCATACTAATACTATGCTCTAATATTTATGATCTCTAAAAAATATCTTAAACACTTATCATACTTAAATTGGTGGTTGAGTTGTTTTCCATTTTTTCACCATGTTGCTATAAGTAGGTTGATCTCTTTGAATTGGTTTCCATCACTTCTAAATATATGGTGCATGATATCTCACATAACTAGGTGTCCTAAAAACCACAAGGATCATACAATGAGTAAAAAATGCAACCTTGTAAATAACATCATGGGATAACTTAGTCATAGAAGAATGTGATTGTGGAGAATGTGGAGAGGTATATCATGATCCCCCTGTGTGAATGTTATAATTCCTCTATTGACATATTGGTCAATACAATCTCTGAATGTATAATAATGATTATCCCAATGTCCAATGATTTGATGATAATTTCAATACTATTTTATTCTTTGTGAACAATGTGTTGGATCATGATGATTAGTATTAAGTGTGATCATCCTCATGTTTAATAATGTAAACAAGATATCATGATTCTTATCTCTATCTAAATCAAACTATATAGGCCCTCTCCTTGTGTTTTATGCTCTATTCACTATGGAAGATGCTCTATGAAGTAGATCTTTGGCTTTGTTGAGTACTTTGATTGGTGTTTTATGTTCCAATTTTTCCTTAGTCGTAGTTGGATTAGGTTCTTGGAACATATTATATAATTATGACTATGAGAGATCTAAACCAAAATTTGCCTCTAAACTTATCTCAACTAGTCCCAACTTCTTCTCTAATGTCATAGTTTTATGGAATAAATGGATAAATGATCTGGATGTCTTATATAAAAATTTCTCATGAATATGAAAAATGAGGCATCTAAAAAAGATGTATTGTATCTCTAAATCTATCAGTTGGTAATTCAACTATTGCATACATGATTTGAATCATGAAATGTATTCACTTGTTGAATCTGACTTACCCTAGTGTAGTGAAGGTAACCTATCACATGTGACTTTAGGTCACTTATTATGGATATGGTTCATGAAAAATACATATTATAACTCATCATATGTATGTAATGAACCAATAGGGAGTGAATTATGGAACCAATTTAATGCTTCATCCTCTAGACTCTTGAGAAATAACTATAGGAGAATCAAACTACAAGTGGTATGTGTAATTGATTTTATATAATATTTTAGATACAATTATATATGTAAATTTCCATTGAAATTACGTAATCTTAGTATCTAAAAATGCTTTGGTAGTGATGCATTAACAGTTGTGCACAGGATAGGATTGTCATGGATAACATTAGAATCAATACAAGAATAGTATGTTTTAATTTCCAAGGTGAGTTGATGTAATTTTTGTTGTAAATTACTCATATAATGCATCAAGGATATTATCTCTTGATATGGTATGTTAACCTTATTAAGAGGTTCATTTAAACATTGAATTTTATTGTTAATTTTAACCATTGGTATAGTATTTCATGTAACATTGTTAGATATATTGGGTTGGCTCATTGTAATATTTGGAGGAGTGATAGCATGGACATGATGAGAGGGAAATTTACTATCACCCACATGGAGGTTAGGATGAGAAACAAGTTTTACTATAGTAATGAGGGGTAGATGAGACTCATTGGTATCTCTTATGCTATTAATTAGTAAATAAGTATCACATGCTAATGGAATAGAATATATATCATTTTCATGAGAATGTAAACTATGTGAATTAGGAACATAAGTATAATTTTACTCATTTTTATCTGAAGACATATTATTATTTGAATTAACATTTAATAAGAAATCAATTTTGACATGAGTGATGGGTGAAGTAGAGAGAGGAATAGAAGGACTAGACTCGATTTCTTCTTCACTAAAATCATAGTAATCATTATTATTTCAAGTTTATTCAAAATTATAAATATTTTAATGTGTATATTTAAGAGAATAAGAACTATCATTTTCATGCTCAGTAAGAGGATTAAAAGAAGATTTTAATATTTTTACTACTATAAAACATATCACCATGTGTAGGTGAAATGCAATGTGTATCTTCACTAGCTATGAGTGGAATTTACATGTTATCATGATTTTTAATAAACAATCATATTTTTATTTGGCACATTATGACATGTAGGAGAAGGGTTAGTGATATTTGAATTATCTATATTTTTCATGGAAACAATATGTTGAGCTTGAAAGGTAAAAGAAGGTGAAAACATAATATCATATACTTTAGTTTGTACATATGTAAAATTTGTAATATTAGTTCTACATGATTTTTAAAATTGAATTGAGAAAGGTGAAGAAGATGAATTTTCATTTTCCATGTTAGGAATATCATGTGAAGGAATAATATTACTTGAATCATGAAAAACTAGATTGATCTTATTACTCTTATATTATTTTAATTTGAATAAATATGTGGCAAAAGTGGTTGATAAGATAGGATCACATTCAAACAAAGTGTTAGCTATAAGGGGATATTTTGGCCTTATGGTGTTAATTTAATTTTTAGAAGTAGGGGAGGAGAGAGTTATAGGATAAGATGCATCAAATATATCCTCATTGTCACTTTAATTTTCATGCTCATAGTAATAATAGTAATAATAATAATAATAATAATAATAATAATAATAATAATAATAATAATAATAATAATAATAATAATAATAATAATAATAATAATAATCATCATCATCATCATCATCATCATCATCATAAATTAAATCATGTTCATTATCATGTGCTAGTGTATAATTCTGAAAATTGGTCCATTCATTTTTACAATTATGAGAAAAGTTTAAAAATTGATAAACTAGGTGAGGGGGAAGAGGTTCCTTAGAGGTCATCTTTAACTCACCATAAAATATAATGTAAATAATGAAAAATAACAAACAATTTTTATAATATAATCCAACATAAACTAGTTTTAAAATATGCTAAATATTCTACCGAATGTACAAAAATTTAGAAGTTGACTTGAAACCCTAAGGACTAATATTTAGATGTGTGAGGACCTATTATGTAGATATAGGGTTTAAAGGTATTTTTTTTAAAAATTAAAATATTAAGTAAATTAAAACCCTAATAGAGGAATAATATGGATCATTTGGGATGTGCAAAAAAAAGAAAAGATCAAGATTAATAAACCCTAATTAATTACACAAAAATGGAGAAGGCAAATCCTAGGAGGGAATTACAGTTGTTTAGAAATATTCAAACTAAGTCAAGTTCACCAATTTTTTTATATTTTTAATAATTAATAAATAAAATACTATATTCATAAAGGTTTGAGTAAAGGTGATAAATTCAAATAAATATTGTAAATAACTAATTTAATTAATTTACCCTAAATAACAAGTGTAAAGGAAAAAATCAACTTATCTAGAATAAAATGTGTGTTATTGGGTGATGGTAATGTTGGAAAATATCAAAGGAGAAGTTAGGAGTACCTTCATTATGAAATTTTAATTTCACCTTTATCAGGTCAATAGTGCAATTAGTCAGACCATAACATGGTGCAATAATGGAAAAGGGCACTGTGTTATTTTCCTTTTATTAGATAGGAACCCTGAAACTTATGGGATGGATATGGGAGGTCTTCTAGGTTATTTTCATTTTTTTATCATAATTTTATGTTTCTCTATGGTTTCTCCTTCTTTAAAACCCTAGTGAACACCTACACACATGAAGTAACAATGGGATCAAATGCAAAAGGAAGGGGAAAAGGTGGGTCGTGGGATGTTACAATCGAATAACATAAAACCCTTATTATTTTGGGTACTAATTACATTAAATCCAATGATATGGGTCTTATATTTATTGTATTTCTCCCTTAGGGAATGCACATAATCAATGTGCACAATATTAAAGAATGACCTTTTATTCGGCCCTTCTTTGATCAAACATGCAGATCTATGTGTGATGCTAAGTAAATATGCATAATGTTGAGTTATACTATTGACTAATTTTTTTTAAGTATGTGCCAAAGTAGTAAGTTACCTATATAATGCCTTATGAATATATTTATATGGAATAAATTTTATTTTGAATTTGCGACACTTGTTCATAGGCTGATAAGGTAAAAATATAAATAGAATCATAAGAGAAGACCCAAATGAGGGTAAGGACCTAAAATAAGTTAAAAACATGATATTGGGTAATAGTGATGAGGTGGAAAATAGTGTTGGGTGTTCTTATCCAAAACCATGTTAATGTCTAGTGTGTAAAAAAATGGGTTATAACTGAGATAAATATGCTAAGGGCCCCTGTGGATGGGACATGAGACTACTAAAAGTGAAAAATAGGATAAAAATTTCATAATAAGGACCATATTGACATCAAATGACCAAATTTACAAGTTCAAATAATATTTTTAATTATCATTAAGAACTTCCTATGAAAGAGATACAAAATACATAGTACTTGTGTATGCTTGACCAAATTAGGGTGTGTATAGGTTCCATGGAGTTTTCTCAATCATATACTTCAGCTCCAACTCTATGGAAATATGATTATTTTCCCTGTTTTTCCATTTATTTTGTATTTCTTTTTAGAGTTGCATTAGTTTAGAGCTTGGGTATCAATGAATGTAATCTAATTCTGAATGTCAATATTGAATGCTAAATATTCTTTCTATTGTTGCATATGCATTTTTGAATCCACTCTTGTGTGTAATGGACATGTTTTTAATTAGTTTTATGTTATGGTCAAATTCATATATGTTGATTTCCTAGGTAAGAAAATTTGTAATGCAATGATTTATTTGAAATCTTTTAAATAGGCCCCTTAACTAGAATGGTCACAATAAGACAAATAAGTTACCCTACATACTAAGTCCTAGCAATGGAAACCTTGGGGAGATTTATTCACACAAATACACTTTTAGGAGAGATAGGGCCTAACAATCCTTACCTAAGTTGGCATGTCAAAAGACCTCTCAATAGATAGTGACAAAGTTTAAGGCCAAATTATTTTATTCTAATTATCAAATGAGCTTATTTAAGAAATTTCAAAATTTTAGACAAAAGGAGATTAACACCAAACATTAAATTGATGAGTTTTAGAGTCTTATTATACCATTTGATGATGTAGATGATGATATAGATAAGGTATAAATGTATGTGAATGGGTCACATTTTTATAGTCAAGATGAAATCTATTTGTTAAACCTAAGAATTATGGAAGAAATTTATGAAAGATCATTAAAGGTGTAAGAGAAGTTGTCAAGAAAAAAATGATATCTAAAGTATTAAAATGTATTTAAGAGGAAGATAAAAATGAAGTAATGAAATAGGTCAATAAATCCATGACGGAGAAGAAATCAACTCTTAAAATCATAATTCAAGTTCAAGAGGAGACTATTATTCTACTAGGAGAGGATCCTTTGTAAGAGGAAGTGGTATAGGTTTTGTAGGTAAGTGTTATAAATATAATAAGTACATAGATATTTTTTGTATATAAGAGACCCTCAAAACAACAAAAAAAGAGTTAAAGAAAAAACCCATTTATCCCATTGGAATGAATAAAGTGTTGGGTCTCTAACACATAAAAATACCCAAAACAAGGAGAGGCTCTATTGTTGAAAATAGTGCTATTGAAACTACCAAAGGAGATGAAATAACCATTGCAAAGGAAGGGTATTTTTTGGTCCATTTGAATATCAATAAATGTTTTAAAATGGTTGTTGATAGTGGTAGATGGAAAATTGTGTTTATTAATAAATAATAGAAAAACATGGACTAAGAAGGTCAGTAAATCTAACTCCATATAAGGTTTGATGGTTTTTTAAGGGTTATCAAGTGTTGGACAATGATAAATATATGGTGATTTTTTAGATTGGTTCGTATAAGGATGATGTATTGTGTTATATTATGCCCATGGATATGTGTCATGTTCTACTGTGAAGGCCATGAAATTTGTATATAATATTTATACATGATGGGAGAGAAAAAATATACACCATTATGAAGATGGAAAGAGATTAAAATTTATCCCATTTAAGAATAGATTAGATGAGGTGGACAAAAATCCCAAAATAATGTTGGTATTTGGTAAAGAGATTTTGAAGGTGGAAAAGGAGGGACGTTATTTTCTCTAGTTTTAAAGCCTATGTAAATTGTGAGAGCCAGTAAGGTAAGAGATATTACGATGGAAATTACAAATAGTTAGAATACTATGTTGATATTATATATAATTAATTTCCATAGGGAATACCTCTTATAAGGAGCATTATTCATCATATAGATCTAGTGACAGAATAAGTATTTCCAAACAAGGTAACTTATAGACTAACTCTAATTGAGAATGAAGAGATAAAGAGGCAAGTACAAGAGATGTTGAAAAGGGGATTAATACAAGAGAGTTTGAGCCCATCTTCAGTCCTTGCCATGTTATCACCCATGAAATGTGGAGAGTGGAGGGTGTGTACAGATTCAAGATCAATAATCAAGATCACCATTAATTATGTGTTTCTATTACCAAGAATGGATGACTTGATGCACTTTTGAGTATATTCAAGTACTTCACCAATATATATTTGAATAGAAAACAACAAAAAATTAAAATAAGGGAAGGTGATGAGTGGAAGACTGAACTAAACACTAATGAAAAATTGTATGAGTGTCTTGTTATTCTATTTTGTTTGTAAAATTCCCCAAGCATATTTATGAGAATCATGAATTAAGTATTGAATCATTTTAAGGGTAAGTTTTTTTTTTCTAATTTATTTGGATGACATTTTAATTTTTAATCATTATAAATAGGAGTATTTGAAATTGGTTTTGGATAAGTTTAAATAATAGATGTTGTTATTGAATCTAAAGAAGTGTAGCTTCATTTAATAAGTCATAGTATATTTTGTATTTTTATCTCAATGTATGGGTGGAATATGGCCCTGAAGAAGCTGAAAGAAATTTTGGAGTGGGCTTCACCAAGGAGTATGTTTGAGGCAAGGCATTTTCATGGGTTCAAATTTTTTTATAGAAATTTCATTAAATTTTGAGTAGCATATTCACACCCATTATAGAGACTATGAAAGGAGACAAGTAAAAAATAAATAGATAATTTCAATAGAGAATGGCTTTTATTTTTTGAATGAAAAGGTGATATAACAACTAGTTATAGCCTTGCCAAATTTTTGAAAAGTGTTTCATTTGGATTTTTATGTAAGTGGGGTAGTCATAGGATTGGTTTTAAGTCAATATGTTAAACCCATTGCTTAATTTATTTATAATTTGAATGAATAAAAATGAGATTATTCTGTATATAATCAATAATTTTATGAAATGGTACAAGCTCTCAAAATTGGTGACACTACTTGTTAATGAAAAATTATTATTTTTATATAAGGATAACCAATCCTTAAAATTAATAAACATCTAAGGTAAATGTAATCAAAGGCATATGAAATGGGTGGGGTTTATTCAAATCTATTATTTTATTATGAAATGTTGAATTGGGAAGTCGATTAAATTTGTGGATGACTTGAGTAGTAAATCTCTTATTGTGATTCAGCTCAACGTAGAGGTTATTGGGTTTGATTCAATGGAAGATTTGCTTGAAGAATAATAGGATGGTAAATATACATGAATCCAACAAATATTAATGTATGTTCTTGGACAAAAATCCATGGATAGATTTTATGATAAAAGATGAGTTATTTTTTAAACAAAGGAGGTTGTTCATAGCTCAAGGTTCTATGAGAGATAACTTATTGAAATAAAAACAAATTAGATGTCTTGTTGGACATTTTGGAAATGATAATATTTTAGTGTAGTTGGGTGACAAATATTACTAGCCATGGATGAGTACAGACATTAAAATGTTTATGAAAAGGTGTAAAGTTAGCCAAGATGCTAAAGGAAAATTCAAAATACCTAATTATATCATCAACTGCCTATTTTGGATAGACCATGGGATACTTTGAGTGTGAATATTTTGATTAGGCTAATAAAAACACAATGAGGAAATGCTTCCATTTTTAATTTTTTTTATATTTTATAAGATGTTTCACTTTATAACATGCAAAAAGACTAGTAATGCCACCATTTTTTATAGCTTTTTTCTATTTTATCAAGGTAGTGGTGAGATTGCATTAGTAGCAAAGAATTATTATATTATATAGGGATAAAAAATTTGTTTTCCACTTTTGGAGGATGATATGGTACAATTTTGGAATAATATTGGACTTCAATTGAGCCTATCACCCTTAAGTGGATGGAAAATTGGAGCTTTTGAATATGAGTCTTGTAAATTTGTTAAGATATTTAGTTAGTGACAAGCCCAAATAGCAGGATTTTATTTTTTCACAAGTTGAATTCACATATAATGATTTGGTAAATTGAAGTACATATATGATTCCTTTTAAAATTATGTATGGTATCATCCCTAGAGGTGAGTGTGAGCTAATAATTATAGTTGATACAAATAAAATAAGTGCAGAAGGTGAATATTATACACAAAATATGCACAATGTGCAAATCAAATTAAAAATAAGGTTAATAAAGACTATTGGAAAATACAAAATGTTGATAAGAAGAGAAGAAAGTTGAATTTTGAGGTTAGGGACTTTGTGTTGGAACATTTATGTGAGGGGAGGTTTCTAAAGTTGAATATAGAAAACTCAAATAAAATAAAATTGGACCTTATAATATTTTAAAGAATTTATTATCCAATGCATATGAGATATATTTTTGAGATGGAGTAGATATTTCACCTATCTTTAATGTAGTTGATTTGTACTCATATATGGTAGAACAATTAAGTGAGGGAGAATAAAACATGGATTTTTTAGCCATTAATTAGAAGGATCATTTTACACAAAATTAAAAATAAAATATGGAATCTATTATGGATAAATCAATTGGAAAAAAGATAAGATTATGTGAGTACTATGAGTACTTAATCAATTGGAATGATAGAGCACAGAAATATTCAACTTGGATGAGTGCATTTGAAGTTAAAAATCATGGAAAAACCATAGATGAGCTCATAATGGGTTTGTGACAAGGAGCTCAAGGACATTTTTTTTACCTCAAGTATCTGATATAGGAGCATCCAAGGTGAACAATAAATCTTACATTGCTAAAAAAATAAAAAAATGGTTATTTCAATTTTTTTGATACATTTTCTCTTATTAAAACTTATCAAACACTTGACATATTCAAAGTGTTAGTTATAATTATTCCAGATGCCTCAATTAAAATAATTAATATGGATTTTATTGGTTTTATAATGAAATTATGTAGCTTGAACCATTTAGAAAAAATAAGGCTTAGGTCAAGAGTTTAAAACATAAGAAAATATTTCAAAAATAACCCATAAAGAATCCAAAAAAAACATTTTTAATGATGGTTCTTCATAATCCATGATGAGAGAAATATAAGGGACATCCAACAAGTAATAAAAATGTATTAAAGAATATATTTTGAGAGAAAAAAAAACAAAGTGATAGTAAGATTCAAAATTAATTTTTTAAATAACCCTTTAAATGAAATAGGTTGTTAGATAAAGGAGGGAAGATTAGTGTAAGAACAACTAAGAGAGGTTTTAAGAATAAATGTGATAAGATTTTAAATTTTTAACCAAATATGGAAGAATAAACACTCCAAAATAAAGAATAAAATAGACACTACATAACCATTGCTAAACTAAATAAAACCACCGTAGAACAAAACAAAACTTGTGTGGAGCATAATATAACTACCACAAAACATAACATAATTTATAAGAAATAAAGTATGGGATCTTAATGAAGTCATATATGAGCATCATGTTGCTACTACATTAGCCTATATAGGTAATTAAGTGTGTGAATGTGTAAACAAATATTTTAAAGATGTGTTGAGAAAAATAAAAAATGTGTTTTTTTTTCGAGTCTACAAAACATGATTGTGTGTGGAAAAAAGTGAGTGTGAATCCTAGCTACTTATTATTATAGGTTGTACTTCATTACATCCCCTTACACTAACTAAATTATAATGGGATAAGACATGGGTCATCAATAAGATAATACTTAGATACGAGGATTTGAATGGGGTTTGTAATGCATTGTGGGTTAGGGAATGGATATAAAATTAGAAAAAAGGTATGAAATGAGGATGAATTTGGGATGGGAAGGGAGATAGATAATTTAATTATAATAGGATTAACATGGGAATGAGAACAAAAAGGGTTGAAATGGTAAGGGGAAAAGGAATGAGGTTGGAATACTTGAGCATGGGGAATGGGGTATGGAAGTGGAATGAGTTTTAAATTTATAGACAATGTAAGGAAGGGGAACATCCCTAATCCCATGGAATAATTTTATAAAAAGGAAAATAATCATGACATGGGTACATTTTTATAAAACATTATAATCTAAATATTTTTTTGTTACATAAATCAAATGCTTTCTATATGCTTCCACTTTTTGGGTACATGTGTATCTATGCATTTAAAACTAAAACTAAGATATATGTCAAAATCAGATTTTCAAATTTTATTTGAAGTAACTACATACCATGTTCAAAGGCTCATAGTTTACATATAGTAGTAGGATTCCATAAAAGGTTGATGAGTCTAGCATTCCAATAATGATTGTAGACACCCTTTTTTTAGTCAACCTCATAATAAGTATTCAAAATTAGGTACTATGTTTTGGTGATTTTTCAATGTGTTCCCCTCATTCTCTCTACCCCTTATCTTATATCCTCCTTTTGTCTCTAATTCTTTTGGTGGTCCCCACAATAAATGTAATAATTATGTTCAATGGTGGTATGGGTGATTTTTTTTAATTGTGTGCTCCAGGGGTTTATGGTATTACTTTGTCTAATTTTAAACTTTTTGATGTTCATTTACATGATAATGGGTTCCTGATTTGAATTAAAATTATCTATAAATACATAATGATATTAGTGCATTTATGGATCTAGAGAATATCTAAAAGACATCTATCATTCATAAGGATTTGTTGAGCATTTACAAGGATCCTATGGAAATAAAGAAAGCCTTTAAAGAACAAGTATTCTAGAAATGAATTTTATATAATCTATATATTATACTACATTATTTTTTATGGCTAAATAATTATTGAATATTTGGCATTTTTTTAATAATATGCATCACTAAGGGGCCTAAAATATATAAAGGAATCATAAAATTTCTTGAGTAAAGTGTTGGTGTTAAAATATACACCCTTATATTTTGATGGAAGAAATAGGTATAATAAATATCTAAAAAATTGATCTCATACTATAGAAACTTAAATTTTGTATTACATGCTTTGGAAACATCAACTTTTATACTTTTTGAAAATCTTGGATAGTGCAAACAAATTTGAATCTTGTGCAAACTTTCTCTCATATACCCACCTATTTTCTTAGCCAAATTTATTTGCCAAATACACCTATTCAATATCGGCCTGATATATACAAGAACATTCTACAATCCTCAAAAATATTCTCCATGTCTCAAACCATTGATTTACACTTATGACAATTATGATAATTGTTAGATAGTTGTAGTTACCACAGGTTTCTACCTCTATTGATAATTTTTAGGAACACTTAATTTATATTTTTTAAATTGGGAAGTCTCCATTAAGTCAACGTAGAATTTTTTCATAGGTATTTCATAGCTAAAAATAAAAAATATTAATAAAAATATATAAATTAGTCTTAATACTATCACTCACTTGTCACAACTTGGTAACTTGGAAATTAATTCATCACTATTTGAGAGATCCAACAATACTTTCTTGAAATATTATCAAAAATACAATAATATATGGAAACACCTCAAAATAGAATCCCCAGAGATAATTTTGAATACACATGAAACTAAAATTTACATGGTTCCAAATGTCAAAAGCTAAACATGTCATTGCATTCTATATTGATCATGATGTTAGACACACACACATAAGTGGTATAAATATGAGTGTTTTGGGCCCTCGTAATAATATTGGAACATAAAAAACACTTAACCTTTAATTTTAAAGAGGTTATGGAAATCAAACCCAAATACTAACCCATTTCTCAAGGGTCATCTAGTGGTTGAAATCACAACTAAATTTTGATTCAAGGAAAAAGAAAATATAGATCACTACACTCGATGAAAGTCAAACACACATGCATGAAGAATTTAAAAGTTCAAAAACATATGTATAAGAATCCAAATGCATTCACAATATAGATAGACATTGTTAGTATATCCAATAAAATAATGTTTACTATAGAGGTTGTATTATACTACCTAGGGAGGGTTAGAACTAATATTTTATAATATAAGAAGTGACTTAATATACACAATGAATTTTTAAAATATTTTATGACTATTGTGAGTGATTAAATATCAAAATAAGATAATTATACATCCCATCTCTTTAAGTTTCAATTTTGAATCATCTAAGCGTAAAATTTGTTGTTCCATTTTTAATTCATATTTGCATATTATTTATATATTTCACATTATCTAAATTATATTTAGTTTTATAATATTTTAAGACTCTTGATCCAAAATAAGTAAAACATTTTCATCATGATAAATATAGAATGTAGTGTAATGCTAATATTTTGACACTTGTAACCATGAAAATTTGAATTTCATTTGTATTTAAACTTTTCTCTATGGTTTTTCCTTTGAAGGGTTTTTAGATTTGTATGCCTTTATCATAATGTCTTAAGAGAGTGTTAATGGATTTCTCAAGTTTGTTTGGATTTTCTAAGATGAGTATAACATTAAAATTCATTTTAATTTATATTTGAATTTTCGTTATTCCCTATTATGACTAACCCATGAAATTTTTCTAAGAAAAATTAGTGAATAATTTTCAATTATAAAAATAGTTATTAAATGTTTCTACACACTACCAAAAGAGCGATTGTTGGTAGTAGACTTAAGACTCTAAAATCATAGTATAAATTTATGATGAGTGTGTGATTTAAAACATTTTATGTAACATATAACATTTTATATGTATTGAGCCTATGTATATATTCCAATGCAAAATGCAAAAGGACTCCTTCGAGCTAGAATTGAAAAGATAGAATGTGAAGTGTTATATCTCGATAAGTTCTATATATAGTGATCAATTGTAAATAAAAAGAGCTAAGAAATATAGAGATCTGATGATTGTTGTTCTGATTATGTTTTTGTACATTTTTTATATACATTTTTTACCCTATTTTTCTTACATTTATTTAATTACATAAAAATAATGACTGTTATGTATAATTCAAGTTTTTGTTTCTTTGAATAAACATGTAATTATGAATTGAATGAATACTCGACTTGTTATATATATATATATATATATATATATATATATATATATATATATATATATATATATATATATATATATATATATATATATATATATATATATATTGAAATTGTATCCTAATTCAAATAGAAACATACATTATCATGTTTTGATGGGTTTTTCAAGAAAATCTACTAATAATGGTGTGATGAGTGTTGCCTTTTGAAACATGTTGAGATGGTTACCTGGACAAAGATATTTGGTGTGATGGTTGGATGAGAAATTTGAAATTTCACATAAGAGGATGAAAATACGATAGGGAGCTCTGTTAGAGAGGTTATAATTTGGAATATACATGGCAATATATAAAAAATATTTTGTGTTAATTCCCTAGTTTGATAGATGTATGGTTGTCTATAATTGATTACTATTGCTTCAAGCTAAGAGAAACAAAGAACTATTTTAGACTGAGGAAAAGATAGAAAAGTTAATAAATTTAGAAATCAATTCTATGCACACAATATATCATTGGATAAATACTACCATTTATGTACATATCATTGAGTTTGTCATGACATATTACATCACATTTGAAGCTACACATGAATTGTTTGTAAGAGACATATGGGGAAATTTCTATTGAGACTACCTATTTTGCTTAAAATGTTGGTTGTAAAAAATTACTTGGTGCATATTATGACTAACATAGATTAGTAAATTTAGGCATTATATAAATATGTGATATGATGAAGTGAATGATGAATAACTAATATGAGAAACTTTAACTTGAACCCAAAATATGGAGGACATAGAGAAGCAGAATGAGAAGAGAATTATGGGATTAGATCAAGACCTATGATGATAGAGAAAATGGAATAAATAGAATAATATTAATGTAGATGTGAGTAGGAGAAGATTATATTGTTAGTTAATTACTATTTTGAACATTATATGGTTAGATAATATGTAGCTAGTGGTAAATATTATTATGTGTGTAAGTTAGGTTGTTTATAACAACCTACATAAATAAATTAAATGTAGTATGAGTTTTTAGAAAAAATCATGTACTATTGGTGAGTTATTTCCTATATTATAGTAATAAATTCCCTTATATATTTTCAACCTATGTTTATACAATAGTTATAAAGATCTATGAATGAAAACTATGTGTTCTTCTTCTCAATTGTTTACATTTAGTATTATATCTATGGGTGAATCCCACAGAATGTTTTAGTATTGGATTTGGAGTTCAACATGCTCAAATCATTCTTAGACCTCCAATTTATCTCTCCATACATAATACTTGGGTTTGACTCTCTCAGGCTGAGCACATATTTGAACATGTAAGCATTATTCTATGGATTTTTAACCTGCATTTCTCTATATACCTAGTCTATTCCTATATTTTTCTATCATCTTCAATAAAAACATGATGCATTATTCTATTGACATCTAATTTGTGTCATTCATCCAAATTTTAGATTAATAAAACTAGATCCATTGATATCTTTGATATTTATTCTCTTGATAGGTGCAACCATTTTTTGTACCATTTTATGTTATAGATTGGAACAACTCAACATTATGTCCCAATGTTAAGTTATATATTGTATATAATTGGATTTAGATTGTGACATTTTCAATCTTCTCAGACATGTAAACAATAATTCATCATGGTAATTTTTATACTAAAGCTAAAATACTTTGCAAGCTTTACATTTGTGTCTTTACAATTATGTTCCTAGTAGACTTGGTATCTCTATTAGTTTGGTTATCTTGAAAAAGTGTGTAGCTGATAAGAATTGTTATTTTTAAAATGGTATCTTTATTATAGTAAAGTGTTAAAATATCAGTCTCTATCCATTTATGTAAAAATTAATATTTAATTACTTTTTATTTGTATCATTTAAATCATATTGTTGTGTCTATTATCAACAGTGTCATCAATATGTCAAAAAGAGTCAAAAAAAGTAAAATCACATGTTAATAAATTTTTGTAGGGTCTTTCTTAGGTGAATAGTAGGATAAATTTATCATATTGTTTGTATAGACACATTTTTAGTCAAAATTGATGCCGTGTATGTCTGTTTGAAACATATTTGAAGATGGACATTCACTAGAAAAATTTAATAGTCTCAATTTTCACACTTGGAAAGTCAAGATTCAGATGTAGTTAATGAACAATAATTTATAGAGAATAGTAAATGGTAATGAGAAAACACAAATGGATTCGAGTAATTTATTATAATGGCAAGGTAGAAATGACACAATAAAAGCCATAATTGGTCTTGTACTTTCAAATTCTAAATTACATTATGTGGTTTTGGATAAGGCATCCACAAAAAATTGGGAAAATTCGAATAAAATGTCCATCTAAAATTATAATTATTAAAGCTCAAAATGAATGATGGCATCTCAATATCAAGTCATATCAATGAGCTGAGATCTCTCATGAGACAATTTGTAGAAATCAAAGTTCTTGTTGATGATGAATATGAAAAAGCCATAGTATTGAATAGTTTGCATATTAAATATAGGAGTGTTGTTTTCACTCCTAGACAAATACCTTCTCAGTCATTAGAAGATATGATTGATGAACTTATTGTTGAAGAGAAAATAACTAAATAAGATATATAATAAGAAACTATAATATATGTGAAAAAAGAACCATAAAAAGTTCTATATAAACAAGGAAGAACTTGATTGTTATTAATTCAAGAAAAGGTACATACAACAAAGTATTATAGATCTTGAGATACTAATATTATAATGGTAAAACTTAAAATAGATGAAACAAATATGATCAAAGAAGAGGAATCAGATTATGAAGATGAACCATTGCATGAAGTTAGTGGTTATGCCTCATAAGACTTTGTATACTAAAGTAGCAACAAAAGGAGGTTAGAGGAAATGAATGAAGGAGGCTTTCTATGCCTCTTATCAGTCACCAATGATGGATCCCACATGATTTGGTGGAATTTAATTTTATTTGTGTGTGTTTAATTTTTCATTATTTTTGTTTTTAGTGTATTGGTTTGAAAATAAACCCCTTTTTATAAATTTGAGAAAAATTCATGTTTTCAAAAAACTCACTTTTGAGGAGTAGGAGAAGATTTCAAATTAAACTTAGGGATGGTTATCCAATTAGTGTCAAGCTTATGGATATTGGATATTTTTAATTTGGGAAACTATGGAATAAGAGAAAGTCCTATAAGAACCCAAAGAGGAAGGGATTAGTCCTACATAATTCAGCTCATCACTACGACATCACGAAGGTAAGAGATAATCTATGGAGTTTGTACCTAGTCTACGTAGCACTTTTAGGAGGTGGTTAAAAATATTGTATCCCCATGTTCACACTAAGGGGTGAATGTTAGGAAATTAATATTGTGAACATTATATGGTTAGATAATTTATATGTAGTGGTAGATATTATTATGTAATTTAGTTTGTTTATAATAACATACATAAATAGCTTAAATGTAGTACTAGTTGTTATAAAAACTCATGTATTATTGGTGAGTTATTTAATATATTATAGTAAAAACTTCCCATATATATTTATAACCAATGTTTATGCAATAATAATGAAGATCTATGATTGAAAACTCTATGTTCAGCTTTTGAATCATTTACATAGATAGTATAGAAGATAAAGAAGGAATGAGAGCTTAGGAAGGATCTATACATTGTAGATATGAGGAAATGAGAGGGCCTAGAAGAGGAGAATGTGTATATGAGAGTAGCATATAATGGAAAAAAGATTGAAAAATGGATTCAGAGGAGATGGAAGAGTGTGAAAAAAGAACATATGAATAATTAGATCAACTAAAAGGTATTTTAAGATCACAGTTACAATGGATAATATTATTTAGAGAAGAGAAGGGAAACTATTTTTAATTAGTTATATTAAGTTATAATATTAAAATATGTTCAAATTAAAATTAAGCAAGAGTCATAGAAAGGATGATTCATTTCAAAGGTTCACATCCCATATGCATAATTTATCAACATAGAGTAGAAAAAAGTGCAAAAGTTGTTAAAGATAGTATGTGGTTTGACTGTTTTATGTATAAATTTGGAAAATATAATGAAGACACTAATCAAGTGTTAGATTAGAATAAATTTATTGAATTTATATTTTTTGGTTGTAACAAGTTTTAAGACATTGGTAAGGTCTAGTCCACAACATCTAGTGGTTTTATGTTCAAGTATAGGAAGCATGCTATCACTATACAGTTTTTTCTCACTTTGGCACCAAATTATGGGTAAACTAACCATGAAAAATAGTATTTAACCTATGATATGAAATATATGGTTAGAATTATAACTAAGGATGATGTAAATAAGTGTGAGATCATAGTAGCCTTAACAGATAGAGCTTTATAGTTCATCTACATAAGGGATCATACCAAATTGAGCTTTCAAGATGTCAAAAATTAGATGATATAAGAATTTAAAATGAGTAAATGTACAAGTAATACAATACAAGATCTAAAATATATTCACCAAAAATATGGTGGGTTAGAATTAGACTATGATTGTAGGTTCTCTGATGTAATGATCATAGTGGATTTTATGTTTTAAGATATAGATAGGGCCATGTGGTTTGGTTAAGGACTGAAAAATAGGATTAATTTTTCCATTTATTAAAATTATCTCACTTCTAAGGTAGATACTCGATTAGTTATACTCTAGGTGGAGAATATAGAGGATTATGATGAAATTTCATAGTCTACTATAAAATGATAGATGTTGTTTTTCACAAGATGGATGGGTTTCATGAAAGTAACTATCCCAAAATAGGATTATGGTGTATGGAGTGTGAAAAAGAGGGGTGCCACAAGAATTAATGTCCAAAATGCATAATAGATTATGTCAGATATATCTGGTAGTGTGGCATAAAACTATAAAATATCATATCTTATAATAGTATACTTAACAATATAGAATTTTATACTATAATTTTTTCAAGTCTCAAAATCATGATGATAAAAATTTCAAATCTCTCTAAAAATTAAATAAAAAACCACCAAAAATTTATTCACAGTAGTAGTGTAAATAGATTCTTACTATGAAACCATAGGTTCATAACCTAGATGTAGAGATGACATATGTGATTCAAATTGTTACAGGATGGGTTTAAAAACTCATATCAATATCAACATGAGGGTTGAGTATTTATTACATGGTAGTCACCATAGTACTAGATAGGATGGAATTTTCTATATCCTTAATATCCATAGGCATGAAACACCATGTCACCCCAATAATAGTATAAAATATGGGACCCATCTTCTCCATAAGTACCATATGGGGGCTATGATGGTTAACAAAAATAGTGGTGGTGTATTCCATAATTAAAAGGAGGATATGATGGTTAGAAATAATAAGGTTTAGGTTTTTAGTAGAGTCAAGGGGGATATAGAGGTGGGTAACAAGGTAGATAACAAGGAGGTAATCACAAATCACATCAAAGACATGGTTAAAAACTTATTATTTATTATCTATGTGGAGAATACAATTTTTGGGACCAATATGGCCCTTTTGTGTAAGAAAAGGTACCTCCACACTACTAAAATCTAAAAATTCTTAGCACTCAATTTAAGCATCATTTGATCCTCATGTAATTAGAAACAATGAATGCCCATTAAGTCTCCATCGATAAAATGTTCTACATCACATTGATAATTTTTGTCATGGTTGATTATATTTAGAATATATTCACATCCTAAAATTTGGTCTCATTTCATTTTTAAATATTTTCATGCTTGGCCTAATTTGGCATTAACTATTTTTTTGTAGAGAATTAATATGCAAGCATCTCCCAGAATCTCAGTCCTACAATCCTAGTTGGCACTCTCCCATAATCCATGTGTATAATAGGTGAGCATCCCTTTGTTTATGTAGAATTTTTAAATTATATATTTTTTCATTTTTTATCGTAACCATGGCATTAGAGTTATCAGAGCCTCGAGAGCTCTAGACCAATTTGAGATCACTATGACTACCTACTAGTCCTATGGTGTAAGAGTTTTTAGAGACTTGAGAGGCCAATACCAATGAAAAAGTTCCATGTGTAATTTATATTATTATGATGTTAGATCTTTTAGATCCCTATAAGTCCCATACTAATGAGAGAATTCCATTTATTTCCTTCCACCTAGAGGTGTAGAGCTATTAGAGCCATACGAGGCCTAAAAATGAGCAAGTTCCACATGTCTCCTAAAACCTAGAGGCATTAAATTTTTCATATCCATAGGAATCCTAGACAAATGAAAGACCACCACATGTCTCATTACACCCAAAGGTGTCAATTATATTAGATCCCTAAGAGGCCTAGACTAATATGATAACACCATGTTTATCTGCCAGTGTTATAGGGTTAGAGTTATCATAGTTATTAGAGGCCCAAACAAATATGGGAGTGATATATGTACCTTCTAGTCCCTTGGTGTTAGATTTATCAAATATCTATGAGGTATACACTAATGTGATATCCCTATGTGTCTCCTAACACCAAGAGGCATCATATTTGGTAAAGCCCTAGTATGCCTATACCAATGAGAGAGAACCATGTTTCTCCTAACACCCATATGTGTCAAATATATTAGATGTATAAAAGGCTCAAAAAAATGAGAGAGTGTCATATTTATCTTGACAAATAGAGGCATTAGAGTTGTAAGAGCCCTAGGAGGCCTAGAACAATGAGATAACACCATGTATCTCTTGACACTTGAAGGAGTCAAGTTTATTAGATCCCTAGGAGGAAAAAAATAATGAGAGAGTGATGCACTTGTCCTAACACATAGAGGCATCATAGCTATCATAACCCTATGACACCTAGCCAATGAGAGAGTGTCATGTGTCTCCTAACACCTAAAGGTGTTAAAGCTCTCAAATCCTAAGGATGATCGATAAAATAATAAATATAATATTTTACCTCTATACACCTAGGTGGAAAACATTCTTAAGAGGCCTCATAATAGTAAAATAAGTTACATGTCATCCCCAAACCCAATCATAGAGTGTAATGTATACTTTTTTACACATATGTGGCCAACATGTACAAGCATAATTGTTAAAGCAAAAAGCTCCCATTGCACTTATTCAACATATTAAAAAATGGGATTCCCACTCTCTAATCAACATGTGGATAAAACTAGATATTATCACACTTACACTAAGGATAAAATAAGCATGTACCTATCATGCTACTATATTTTATTAACTTAGTGGGGGAGATCATGATCTGATAGTTTTATGATTCCCATCATCATCGATAAAATATAATGGGTCTATGATTCAAAATTTTAAATTAATTCCAAATTAGGAAATGATTAAATCAGTGCTTGTACCATCAACTCAAAGTTTTTATCATAAAATATGAGCCCATCATATCCATTATTATGAGGATATCATAAATACTTTTAAGGTCTCATCCAGATTGGGCACTTTAATCTATGATCCATGCATCCAAATCATTGAAATCCTCTTACCTAAAATTAATTATACACTCCAAGTCCACATAGTACAGTAATGGGTGCCTTATTTTCAAACCACAAACCAAAGACATAATTTTAAGACACCACATTCCTATAATGGATCACAAGATATAATCATTACAATGAGATATTTAGTATCATTAGGTATATATAGCTTCCAAATAGTGATGATGATCCCAAACATGATGATGTATAGTTTACCACCAACTTGATACCCCTTAGGTAATCAAGATTGTAAAAAGCATCTTCTAGGTTGGAAGTGTTCCCATGCAAAATTATGATTGGAAACCTAATGTTCTCTTCTAGATGTATCAAGAACATTATTTAGTCACCAAATACCATATTCAATATCATATACATATCTAAGATGAATTTCAAATAATATTATAATTTATTGAAGTACACTATCCCTTATGACAAAGATATCATAAATGCTTAGATACAAACTCATAATATATGTGAAGTCTTTTAGGATTGGTTCTAGGACCCAAATCACTGCATAAATAATAAGAAACATGACTCCTATACAATCAAGAAATTTTGATAAAGGTTTACCACTAGTATGTTATTGTTAAATATACTATATGGAATAAATAACTTGATTCACATCAAAGATTTTTAGATCCCTTTATTTATCATCATCATTAATGGAGATTAAATTATAGATATGGGTAGCTTCATCACTTTTAACCTCACCCATTAGTTTAATGGGGTTCACACGGGAGGTAACTTTTACATGATGTCTTACATGGTGGATGCTATCTACACTAGCCTTGAATTTAAGAGATTGACCTTCCCTCAATGGGTAAAAATAGGGTCTATGGTTCATGTAATGTTTTTAAAACTCTACATCCACCACTTTTGGAACCACATTTGAGATATATATGACCAATTTCACCCCTTCTTGTATCAAGCCATCAATGAGAGGTCAATGACAAGACTCTTAGAGGAAATGTAGGATTCTGTCCAAACCCTAAAATCTTATTGGTACTATATGGATCATACCATAATAAATTTGAAAGTAATTTTAGGGTATCCTATCCTAAAACTATACAGAGTCCTAGAATACCTCATAGAACATGAGATAACCTACCAATTAGCCAACTATGTCTTGGTTTTCTACCTTGTTAGGAGATAAAATGACCATTAACAACTCCCTAAAGTCATTATTCATGATGATTACAACATAATTTAGGCTTTTCAAGACATCATCCAATATAGGGATTCCTTTAATGTTGGAAAGGTAAAACATAAAGAGTGGCATCCCTAAGGAGTAGTGTAGGTTCATGGGGAGTAATACTAATTACACCTTAATATCACCTACCACCATAAAGGACACCCCAATGACATAATTGACCTCAACCTAGAAAATTATGTTGAGTTGAAATCAAATATAAAGGTTGTATCCTACCAAAATTCATAACTACAAGGAAACCTTAAGCATATGTTGGAAGAGATATCTACACCTCCATATCCACAAACCATACATAGTCCTAGAATACCTCATATAATATGAGATAACCTACCAATTATCCAACTACATCTTGGTTTTCCACCTTGATAAGAGATAAAATGACCATTAAACACTCCCTTTGGTCATTAGTCACCATGAGTATAAAATAATTTAGGCTTTGCAAAACATCATCCAACATAGGGACTCCTTTAATGTTGGAAAGGTAAAACACAAAGATTGGAATCCCTAAGGAGTAGTGTAGGATCATGGGGAGTAATACTAATTTCACCTTAATATCACCTACCACCATAAAGGACACCCTAATGACATAATTCAACTCAACCTAAAAAGTTATGTTGAGTTAAAATCAAAGATGGAGGTAGTACCCTGCCAAAAGGCATAACTACAAGGACATCTTAAGATTATGTTGAAGAGATATCTACACCTCCATATCCACCTTAAGTGTAAAAAATATTCCCATAACCAATCCTAAAAATAAATATTGTCAAGGTCTCTAGAATGTTGAAGATCCTTTATTTAAAAATCTTATGATGTGTCCTATTTGATGTAACTACTTTAGCTTTAACATCTACATTACTTGTGGTCACTTATTAGGTACTCTAGTTCGAATATAATATTTCTCTTCACTTTATAAATACTTTAGTATCATAATAGAGGCCACCTAAGACTAGTCTATGATGTCCTCAGAGGTGTCAAACCCCACTTATATCTAAACTAATCAACCCATTTCTTATCCTCCTAGTTTTCTAGCCCAAGTTCAGCCTACACCTATAGTGAATCCCCCTATTCCATCCCATACAAGTTCCCACATTCCACGTGGCCCTCTAGCTTTGATGATTTTTGGTACTTTGAATGTATTAGTTCCTCCAAGTTTCTCAACTTACCTAAGCTTTCCTCAACCCAATTATGGCCATATTCAACCTCACTAGCATGGTATAAACCATCATTGACTCTTGTCCCATTCCCAAAGGTCAACATAGTCCCTCATAGAGCTCAAATCCCAAGTGATCTTGCATTCTCAATAGCCCTAACAAGTATAATTTCCAAAGAAATAGTATCCCATCCATGTATTACAATCACTCTTGTGGATCTAATGACTTATATTGATCCTATTTTCATATCTCCCACTACTCCTACCATGTCATTTGGCATGGAAGTCACTTATATACCCCCACAAGTTCCACCCAATGTTATTTCTACTAATTTTGCTTTAGTATCTCCAAATGGATTTCTCCCAATTAGCTTATAAACCCTCTTATATTATTATGTATATCTCCTTATTATGCCTCTCTATCCATAACCCTAGGTATTCTAAGTATTTTTATTTAACTATCCAATATCCTCCTTCACCTTGACTATCTAGATACCTATCACCATTAGTGATCAAGTCTATATGACTTTAAACCAATGGTAGTATCACATGTTCCCTTGGGCTTCCTATTTTATGGTTCCTCCCTTCACTCATATGCCATGTCCCCCACTCTTCAATGTATTTCACCATTCACCTCCACCTTTTCCTCCCCTACCCATGCCTCTACCTTCCACTTTAACTACTACCACCCCTCCTATATCATATTCCACCACCTTAAGAACTACAATTAGGAAGGGATAGATTGGGCCCATTAGATCTTCAAGTGCATAGAGACCAAATATGGTCTACCACAAGGACCTAGATGTCCAAATATAGTTTGATCAAGAGTTTGAGAGGATGAATTAGGTTCTCATGTAGACATTCACTCAAGAAAGGAACCCTATGATATATGTATGGTTAAATAAGATATTTTCTCCCTCACCAAAGTGATGACTATGAGTCGATAAGAAAAGGAATCATAAGACTCTATTTTAGTAATTTGAGCCACTAATGATCTCTCTAAAAATTTAATGGATGATATTAATGAGGGGATTATAACTCTTGAGTCCCAAGTAGGGAGTACTTTCCCTACAATCTTGATTGGAAAAGTTGAGGCAACACTCAAAAAATTATTCATGACCCTCAAAGAAGTCAATAGATCTCTATCTAAGAAAAAATAGCTTCTCTAATGATCATAAACCTACATGGATGGGATTATTCACTTGGATATCAAGTGACATAAGGTAGTTGACATCATACATAAATGGATGTTCCCATAATTGAAGATTATGGCCCTAATTGACCTTAATTTATATTATATATTCATGGGAGGCATGATAACCTCCATTGAATATTGGTTAAGTAACAATCAAGTCACCATTGAGGCCTTAGAGAAGAGAAAATAACAAATATTTCCTTACCTCAAGTAAGTTAGCATCATTTTTCTCTTTCAACCACATGGTAATTTTCTTAGGTAAGACAAATTTGGAGTCCACTTGGCACACTTAAACAAATACATAAGGAGAAAGATGGAAAAATATAACAAGGCCAGATCCAAGGCTATCTTTAAATTAACCACCTATTTTATAACTATCATTAACTATGTCAATGAGGTGAAAATATCATTAGAATATCCTCCTAGGATACATGATAGATTAATGACTTCTACAGGAGTGATCTTCTCAGAACCACTTTTCAACATGTAGAAGCTTGATTGAGAAGATAATTTCATGGACTAAGAATTGATAGATTAACAAGGTGCTTAGAGGCAACTAAAAATTATACCACCACCAAGATATAAATAATTAAATATATATACTTAAATGGATTCCATACCAACATATCACCATCTCTTCTTTTCCATTTCTAGCTAGGTCTCACCCAAATGATAATTTGTAGATGTTTTGGGCCAGGATATCTAAGAGTGGGATCCCATGCTATTTTTAGGTGGTCCCATCTTAATTTTATATATGATATTGTGAAATTCTTTATTAAAGTCTACACTTTTTGTAATAAAACACTCTAAAGGTTAATAAATGTTTTGTCTTTATATTTATAGGGTTTCATTTTATGAATGTCTTCCACTTTCTCTACCTAATGATTAATATTAATGTTAAATAATTAAATCATGTGTTTTTGTAGGTGTATGCATTAATTAGAATAAAATCTGAAGTATTATAGTTTATTTTCTTAACTCTTTCCTCTTTCTCCAAACTCTTTTAGGGATGTGTATGATTATCAACACATATCTTGTGTGTTTACTTATAGGAAGGATTCTAGGAATTAATCATTCATCATTTCCATTTGACTCCCTTTCATGTGTGGGTAAAGTTCAAGCTCTCGTGAAACTTTTTATACATTGGTAAAACTGTAGTTGAGTATGTCCTAGGTTATAAAAGTAATGATGGTATTTAATCTAGAGATATTCCTTTTATACCTTAAAATTTTTAACTTTTGATGTTTATTTATTAACAATTGATCTTTCCCTTATTTTATTAATTTTTAAGTGAAGTGTAAGGATACCAACTCGTTGCATTATATTAACTAGTGTGAAGAGGTTTTGTATTAAGAAGGAAACAAGAATTGAATATCTAGTCATGGAATTTAATCTCTATATTTCGATAAGGCTATTTCATGGTACCCAATACCTAAAACTTGTGCCCATGATTATTTCAACAATATCCTAAAATGATAGGATGAAAGTCCCTTATTTTCTCTAATGCTTCACATAGTGCACTTAACTTAATAAGCATATTTTAAGGCATAAAACATTGGGATGAATAAAAAGTAGTGATATAAAGAGGGCCCTTAACAATTTTATATAAATTCCTTAGAATAATAGTTGATATAATAATAATCTAGATCCCCTCTACACATATCATTAGATCTAGGTCTGGCCTTGGCCAATTTTTCATATGGCCTCTACTATTTCAAACAAACATTAGATTTGATAAAGGGAGACCAAGACCCCCAATTGATCCATCTATTTCATCTAAGTAGACAAACCTAAATAGGCATGTCCCTATGGTTTCACCCATGGCATGGCTTGTTTGGTCTATCATCAATGTTCAAATAGTCATTCATGATTTACCTTAGAACCTAGAGAGTTACCTTCCCTGGTTCACACTAAATTAAGGATGCACTACTGAGGAAAATGTAACCTAATATAAGATAAACCATAAATACTTGAATTTTGATCATGAATATGTGTCTTATATACTATTACCTTTCATTTTAATAGATGCAACCTATGAGTAGTTCTTGAACTTACCTAAAGATTCCATCATAGGATGGGAAGAGTTTAACAACACCTTTCTAGCTTAGTTTGAACAAGTCATTGACCCTAGTGTCCTATATTAGTAGTTTTATAGCATCAAGAGAGAATTAAATAATCCTATTAGATAATTTAATGTTATATTCTATAATATGTATAACAAGGTCACTACACTATACAAGCCTAATTCTCAATTAGCTTTAGAAATGTATAAAAATTCTTTAGATCCCTAGACTACTATGTTCTTATATAGATACCACCCATCATGGATTTTAAACTAACATACACTAAGGACATAAAATTATATGTAAAATTAACCTTAAAGGATAAATGGAACCAACCATCCTAGATATAGAACCAAATTTGTCAGCCTTGAATCCTATTTTTAACACCAACCAAAATGTGTCAATGTCACAACCTATGCCCATGATAATCTAGTTCTTATTGAGGCATGATACACCTAATAAAAACTTGGACTTCCTTTGCCTAATTATTAATTAATTAGTTCCCCTAGCTCACAATAAAACATTAGTACTTTCCATAACAAATTTCCAAATAATACCCCAAGAATATACCAAGAATGGACTCGACATAATACAATGTATGGTACAAAATCTAAGCAATGACTTCTTATGTATCCAAGTGTAAGTTAAAAATAATGGTATGGAAACTTACAATATGAATTTCACCTATAAAATATATTGCCACCTTCATAATAATTATAGTAACCAACTAGATCCCTTTCCCAATAAGATGACTTAGATCAACATCTATGAGCTGGAACTACTAAATTGATGATGTGTGCATAACACAAACTATCATGGTGAGTTTTATTATATATAGTTTTAAAATTAATTTGAAATATTATAAATATAAACTAAATAGTATGAGTTGGCCCCAATTATCCAAATGCCACTAATTAACCTAATGTTCCTAATTCTTCAAGGTCCCCAAGTAATATTATGGTATTGGAGACCTTAGGATTCCCTATCTAAGAGGATAATAAACTAGAAGAGGATAACAATAAGGTGCATACTTTGCATCAGTACCAAAAAAACAAATATCCCTTAGGATTTAGACATGGTAGCAAACCCTTACTAAGTCCATACCTCCTAACAATGGTGCAACCCCTCATAATCCCAAGTAAAATTTATATTCCACCTTTGAAAGGTAATAACAATAATCCCCCTAAATATATTTATCCTAATCCTAGTAGAATTAGGCATAACATAGTGGAATAAATGAAAAATATCAAATAAAATATCACATTGCATGAGCTTAGCCTAATCACTAAGCAGATATATCTCCTAAATTCCCTAATAGGGAAACAAGTTCAACCCAAGCCTAAGACTCTACACACCAATGTGATCATACAAAAGAATAAGGTTGAGGTTCCCAATTAATCCTTATAGTTCTAATATTTTTTAATAACTTACATTACTATCTAGTCAACTTGAGAGCCTTGAAAAATGTCATGCCTACTAGAATCTATCAAAGATTAGGGACAACACCTATTAAATCAAATAATATAGAAATCCAACTTGAAAAGTATTAGGTTAAATTGGTATGGGATATCTTAAACATCCATATGAAACTGTAATATGATCCTATAGTGAAATAATTTATAGACATTCAGGGGGTGGAAATATCATAAGCTTAAGGGATGTTGCCTAGTTGAGATTGGTCCAAAACTCTAAATGGGTATATGGATACATAATTTTCACATATATGGTTACCTTGGATAGGAAAGGCGAATCAAATTCATGTAAAAAAATAACCTAATATGAAACATATTATCATAGAATATAATTTAGTTAATGATAAAAAAATTAGTATCCTCTTACATGGGAATTTATGCCTTATCTATAAAGAGCAAAAGTTAAATTTGATGAGAATTCTTAGTCATTAGGATTATGGTCCTTGTACTTTTAAGGTTCCAATTCTAAATAAGGTCCTAGTGATAAGATCATTTCTATTGACCTGTAGTCAAAATGACACTTAGTCATCTATAGGTTATATTTCCCATGCACAAGTAACCTTTTTGAATAAGAAGCCTTGATCCTAGGTCTATAATTTTATTTAAAGCTCAACTTTAAAAAAATAAAATAATTTGAGGATTATGAATTAGTAGTCAATTAGGTAAAAATTCAGTTTTAGTGTAGGCTATCTTACTTAAGAAAATATAAACATAGGTTATAGGACTTGATAGAGACATTTGATCTATTCAACATCATTCCTATCCCCATAGAAGAAAACTAGGTTGAAGATTCTCTTACATATTTAGTGATGAATTTATCCCCTTTGGATGACTCAAAGCAACAAAAATTATATATATATATATACACACACACAACATTGATAACTTCTAGGTATTTTTATGATGATTGCCACATACTGGATTTTTTGAATAAGTTTATAATTTTTAGGTCTTAAATCATAGATGAGAGAGATAGAGATAATCCCACTAGTGATAAATGTGATAGAATGAGGTTGTGAACTTAAGATAATATTTCATCACAAAAGGAATGATATCCTTTAAGAGATTTTTTTATTTCAATAGATCTTTATGCAGATCAAAGGATCTAACCTATGTTAACTAGTAGTCACTCACCATTGACTTGGGTTGAATTGACTAACATAGAAACATTCACATTGGTTCTAACTATAACACAGATGAAATAGAAAAATTTAAAATATAGAATATATAATATAGATGTGTCATTAATTAGACATATAAGGACCTTAAATTATGTGACCTAAATGTAATCATGCACAACATCCCACTCAAAAATAATAAAAATCCTTGTAGACATAGGAATCAACTTGTGAACCTAATTATAGAGTCTCTTATTCAAAAATAAGTTCATAAAGTCCTCTTGGACATAATTATTTTCCAATTCAGACATTCCACATGGATATCCAAATTCGTTCCCATCCAAAAAAAGAATGGGTAAATTAGACTATTTGTCAATTTCAAGAACTTGATCAGAGCCTATAACAAAGATAACTACCCATTAGCCTTAATAAATGAGGTAATTAAAATGGTGAGTATATCATAGATGATTTCTTTCTTGGATTGATTCTTAGAATATAATAAATTTTTGGTAATCTTAAAATATAGAATAAATTTTACATTCATGACCAAGTGGGATACCTTCACTTAAAAGCCAATCTCATTCAGTATTATCAATGTAAGAGCCATTTTTAAGAGGGACATGGAATTTGCCTTTGAAGGAATGATAGGTAAATGAATAATTATTTATATGGATGACCTAAATTTTTATCCAAACATAGGTCCAATCATATCCTTCATCTACAAAATATATTAAAAAGATATATAAGGTATGGTATCTCTCTCAACCCAAATAATAGCATCTTTAGCATCATGAAATGTAAAATCCTTGGAAATTTTATCACCAAGGAAGATATTTATATTGACCCTCAAAAATTTGATATGTTTCAAAAATTACCTCTTCCTCAAATCAAGAATGAAGTATATTCATTATTTCGAAAGGTTTTTTGGAGGTATGTTGTCATTGATGTCAAAGGCTTGACATCATGTGTCAATTGATGTCAAGAGTAATGACAAAGTGGTGATGTCATGATGGTCTTGATTTTGAGCCTAAAGTTGTGAGAGGTAGGTTTGGATGCATATGAGCTAAGGTAAGAATTTTTTGGAAATTTTCATGTTGTATATATCATGTTGATAGTGTTACAAGTCAAGGAGAGAAGACAAAGTGTGTTGGCATAGGCTTGGTAGCCTTACATGGTGGCATAGACTTGGTAGCTTAGTACATTGATATTTTTGAGCTAGGGAGAACATGGAGGATATATATATATATATATATATATATATATATATATATGGTAGCTTAGTACATTGATATTGTTGAGGCTAGGGAGAACATGGAGGATATATATATATATATATATATATATATATATATATATATATATATATATATATATATATATATATATATATATATATATATATATATATATATATATATATATATATATATATATATATATATATATATATCATGTTATGAGTGCATATAACATGTTTATGATGAGTTGATATTTGTACAAGAAGGATCCTAGTGCTTTCTATATCCAAATTTTACTTGTAGTCATAAACCTAATGTGCATAGTAACCTAGTGAGGCCTAAATGAAGGGTTAAGGTGAGATTATAAGATGGTAGATATATTTCAAGCATGGAATGAGGTATGAATGTTTTTTTAAAGGTTTTGACCAAGTTTTAGGTATTGAGGATGAAGATAAATTAATATATAATGTTGGAAGGGCACCTGTGCATGCAGAATGAAGGATTCCTAGCTCAAGAAGAAAGTTATAATGCTCATTGGCACATGTATAATTTTCATGGTGGCCTAAGAATTTTGTAGTAGTTGAATAATTAATCTTATAGATCTATTTTTTAGATGAATCAATCCCTCATATTTATGAGTAAATCTTAACAAGATAAGTAGGTTTGTGTGCTTGCAAACCCTACAAAGACTTGATTGTAAAGAACTTGATATAAATGACCCAAAATGGATTTGTTGACCAATTTTTAGTATTTTATCATATATAGGACTCCTATATTAACCTTTAGGTTTTTTTTTGTCAATAAAATAAGAAAAAGGTATATAAAAAATCTTGTTTTTATAGAAATTAATGTTATAGGAAGGGTTGACTGAGTCAACACATGAGAGTCATTAGAGATTGAAGGTCAAGACTTGATATTTAGGTTTATGGATTTGATTTTTCAATATATGATCTATATTTCAATCATTTTGATGTTCCAATATGTCTAGTCACTAAACCTACAAACAATGAAAATAGTGAACAATATCCAGGCAGAGTGAATATGTGTTTAGGGAAGTGTTCTAGGTGATTAGGGATGAATAAAATGACTTGGGTTTTTTTTAAATACCTATGAAATATGTTATATTGGTTTAAAATAATTTATTTTTTTCAAACATAGGTGAAATAGTGCTTTCAAAGTGGCTTATCTGAGTAGTGAATATTGTGAGATAGTGACCTAAGGAATTGGAATGTTAGACCAATGAGAGATGTTTAAACAAGAGAACTATCTACTTGAAATTGATCTAGATATCACACATAATATATTAATGTTTATTATATGTTATGAAAGTGTTCTTTAAAGTGCTATAAAATAACATTTGCATGACTATACTGATATAAGATATAGGCAGTCTGAGTGGTCATTTTGAAGCAGTAAGTTTGATGTTGTTTAAGCAGTGTTAGATCATCCAATGAGTATTATGTAGTTATATAAGTCCAAAATATTTATTATAAGGTATTTTATGTCATGATATGTTCCTAATAAAATATATATATTAAAAATGGTTTGACTATTTTTTGATTATATGTGACTAGTTTGAGTGGTCTTCTTGGCAGATATGGTTTGAGGTCTATAGACCTATTTAATGGAGTTAATCATACTTGATATGTTTTTTGAGTTAATTTATGATATATTAAATTAATTATTTGAATTATTTATATGATAAAATAAATATTATGCTTTAGTTCTAGAAGACTGTGTTTTCTTTATTTCTAGGACTATTGGTGAGAAGGCTAGAATTGCTTAGTTCAAGGTGTGAGTTTGAGTTTCAGGTAATGTGGACCAATATTAATGATATAATGGAACTATTAAAGTGTAATTTTAATTTTTTTAATCATTAATATAGTTTTAAGTTTGTCCATGAGGTTTAAGGTATAATGTGTGGATTTGAAGGACTAATTTCTTTAGGTCTTAACTAGACCTAATAAAGGATTTGGGATAATAAGGTAATGACCAACATATGAAGCCTTTGTATCACCCATGAAATTTTTTTTGAGACCTATCCAAATATTATAAAAAAAATTAAATCATCATATCCAACCTATATGTGTATGAGCATAAATCTTGTATTTAAGTAAGGTCTTGTAGGCCTATTTGTCTAGACTATGGAAAGATAGTGTATGAGGGTGTGGAAAAAATATAAAAAGGATTTTTAGAGGGGCGTGAACCCATGGAGACTATCATAATATATTTTTTAATATATTTAACTAGTGTTGTTATATTTGGTGAGCTATTAGAGTGCTTTTTACATGGTTAAACAGGCTTAATTGTCTATTTGAGTGATGTAAAAGAGGAAGAGGCTTATTTAAGGTTGAAAGGATGGTTTGAAGGTATTATAGAAAAATAAGGTAATAATCAGGTGTATAATACATCATATAAGTGGTGTAAATCAGATCTACGGTGGTTTAATGAGTGCTTAATCACCTTGGGGGTTGTAGCCTCCTTGCTAGTTGGAGCTAGCTAAAGATCTAGTAGGTGTTGGTATAAATTGAGGGGTGGGTGCTCCTTGATCAGTTGGTTATGGTATAAATTATCATGTTTTTGATATATTTATATGACATTAGTCCATTTTTTTACACTTGAGAGTGGGTTTTCTCCCCATAGAGGGTTTCCCACATAAATTATGTGTTGTGATAGGCTTCTCATGTTCATGCTTTGTATGTGATCTATTGGTCTTGATGTTTGTATAAATGTTTATACTTTGTGATTATGAATCATGAATCATGATGAATGAATTATAATTTAAATAAAATAAAAATTTGATAAATTATTCACCGCCCTCTTAATCATCTTGTACCTCCAACAAAGTTAACTTTGTGTGTAAGTTTATATCTAGATTTGCTAAGATTTTGAAGTCATTGAATGCAATGTTAAAATAAGACCAAAAGTTTTAATGGACAAATATAACTAAGAAATAATTCTAATATATAAAATATACCATCATGCAAGTATCAATATTGATCCACCTAGACTATACAAAGGGCTTCTACTTCTACTCCTTTACTTCAGGATATATGATCCCTACAGTACTCACACATAAGTTAGATGAATATGAGAATCCAATAGGCTTTATAAGTATAAAATTTAAGGATTTAAAACTAAATTAATCCACCTTGGACAAGTATTCCTATGATTTGGTAAAGGTTTTGAATAATTTCTACCACTATATCCTTAAAAACAAAGTGCATATTATTGTTTTGGATCCATAGATAAAACTCATGCTTCTATAGACTGAGTTGGGATAATGTAGAGGTGGATAGATGTCCAATATATAGGACTATTACCTATAAATAAATTCAATCAAATTGGTGAGAGACCAAGTCATCACTCATTTTATTACTAAGACTTACCCAAGAATCATTGTGGTATAATTAGACCAATAAAAAATAGCTCATCAGGATTGGTATGACCCAATTATCCATTATCTCCTTTATGAAAGCCATAATCTAATACTTAATCAAGTGAAAAATATATCCCTTTGAATTAAATCATCCCATTACATGCCTAAATAAAGGAGTTATATACCAAAAGAATTATGAAGGCATATATCTCAGGTTTTTATCATAAGAACATGAAAAAGAAGTCATTACTAAATTTCATAAAAAATGCTTAACTAAGTCAACTAATACAAACTTGGTAGACATAATAAATAAATCCATATAAAATTGATGAAGATACTGGTAATCATATCTAAAATATGTTCTCTAGGATTATATCACTATTTATAATTAGGATCTTAAAATTTCACCTTTCCTATTGGTATATGGTCTAAAGAACCCATATTCTCAATGACTCCTAAGATAATTATGTACAAATTTTTACAATAATACATGGATAATGATGGGAAGACAAAATTGAGGCTAGTAGACATTAGGATAATATTAAGAGATGGTTCGACAAGAAGGAAAAGGTGAAATCCTTTCAAATATTAGACATGGTCCTACTATGGGAAAAAGTGCATTAAAATAAAGGGAACCATTTCAAAATGGACCCACTCTCAGTCAAGTCTTACCATACTTTTTAGATACTTGGGAAGAATGATTTTATACTGAAGTATCTCCAAGTAAATTATGTCCTATTTCTTGTGAATGGATGGTCCTTGAATAATTATTTTGAAATTGTACCATTAACCATCATCTTAGAATATCCCTTCAGGTAGAGGTTGGTAATGTACATATAAGTTAGAGTTAGTTTAATTTTATTTTATTATGTGTTTTATTTTATTGTGTCCTTCTTATCCATTCCCATTCATTACTTTGGTTGTGTTCCCTTGTTCCCCTATGTTCACTTTTTTGTTTTTGAACCCAATAGTTTATCCTTGTCCCCAAGAAGTGGAAACCAATTCTTATAATGAGATTAAGAAAAACATCCCTTCTAAGAATTGGTCCTTTCAAAGCTAAAAATACCTTGAAAATATGGTTTAGAAAGTTGTAACATATAATTTGTGTTTACATTATTGAATAGTTTGATAAATGTAATTTTTTATTTCATAGTAACCATTAATAAGGAGGCCACCAATTTAAAAATGAACATATGAATCGAGAAAAGTTATACTTATACCAAAAGATCATCACCACACTTTAAAAACATCAAAAGGGCACTATGAATTCATTAGATAAACTAAGGGTCCCCTTCGTGTTGAATAACTCACTAAATCAATCATTTACCTTAGTTGGATTGGTTCTCAACCTTCATAGATCATAAATAAATAAAACATAAGGAATAAAGGAAGCATTAAATTCAATAAATTCTCAAGGTCTCTTCCCAAGAAAATGTGATTTGGGAAACCTCCATCATGGGCTTTTTGGCCTAGCTAGCAAGGGAGAAAGGCCTAGAATGGAATAAAATGTATCTGTGCTAGGGATATGGACACCTGAATGGTAGTAGAGAAATACCCAAGCCTTGTTTTCCTTAGGATTTTTTTCAAAAGACCAAGTACCATTCAAGATTTCTACACACTTAAGTCACCTTCAAGCTTCATCACATAATCATAAAAGGATAATAAAATGGAAAGTAATCACTCTTCACATAAGATGATCTCTTGAAGTATTTAGATCCCAAAATGTTGTATGTTAAATTAGACTTAATATTTTCTTCCTATTCATGTTCTATTAAATAAATTTTGGTTGTTTATCTACTCATTCAATAATGAAGATCCACATTTTAGGGTATAAACACTTGGTAGTGTTTTACCTACATGGTCACCATTTTTATGACTAACACATCCCTTTTGTGTAGTAAAATGAGACTTCCTCACTTCTAAAATATAAAAAATCTTAGCACTCTAATTAAGCCTCGTTTTATCCTCTTGCAAGTAGAAATAGTGAATGCCCATTCATTTTCCATCAATAAAATTTTATACAACATCTTTGATAGTTTTTTATCATGGTTGAATTAATTTCATGGTTATTTACATCCTAAAATTTGGTATTGTTGCATTTTATAAAAAAAATTATGTTGTCTATTCTTACAATTAATTATTTTTCTACATAGAAATCATGCACATGCATCTTCCAGATTCTAGGTCTTGGAGTCCTAATTGACACTCTCTTAGAAGCCATGTGGATAAAAATCTAATGTACCTTTACTTACATTTCCTTTTTAAATGACTTATCTTTTCTTTATTTTTTCCTACTCTCAAAGTGTCAAAGTTATTAGATCTATAAGAAGCCTAAACCAGTTTAAGAATTACACATGTACCTGTTAGTCCTATAGTGTCAAATATTTCAAAGCCCTGAGATGCTTATAATAATGTGAGAACACAACATATACTTGTTAGTCCCATGGAGTAAGAGCTAAAAGTGCCTTGAGATTCCCAAACTAATGAGAGAGTGTGATGTGTACTTCTCACACCAAGATGTGTCAGAATGATCAAATCCTTGAGAGACCTAGACCAATGAGAGAGCATCATATGTATTTTGAATATCAAACGCATCATAGTTTTTAGAGACCTAGGAAGCTCAAACTAGTGAGAGATTTGTACATGTATATTAGCACCCAAAGGCATCATAATTTTTAGAGCCTTCAAGTCTTGGACCAATGTAAGAACACCACATTTACCTACTAATCTTATGGTGTTAAATTTGTTATAACCCTATAAGGCCTAGATTAATGTGAGAGTTCCATGTATACCTACTACTCCCAAGACATTAGAATTATTAGATCCTGATGAGGCCAAACCAATGTGAAAGTGCCACATTTCTCCTAACACATAGAGGCATCCATTTTTTTAGATATATGGACTAATGAGATAGTTCCATGTGTATCATAAAACCTAGAGGTGTCAAAGTTATTATAACCCTAGGAATAATAGACCAATGAGATAACACCACATGTATCCTAACCCTTAGAGGTTTTAGAGATGTCAAATCCATAGGAGGCCTAAACTAATGTGACAACACCATGTATCTTCTAACACCCATAAGTCAAAGTTATAAGATCTTTGGGAGGCCTAAACCAAAGAGAAATCACCAAGTGTCTCCTAACACCTAAAGGTGTTAAAGATTTTATATCCCTAGGAAGCTTAGACAAATGAGAGAGTGTCATGTGTCTTGTAACACCAAGAGGCATTAGATCTATTATATCCCTTAGATTCTTGATTAAATAATAAAAATTCACATGTGTCTCCATAAAACCAAGTGGTAGATGTTCTAATGAGGCCTAAATAAAGTTAGAAAAGGTACATTTTATCCTTGACCTAATCACATAGTGTCATGTGTACTTTTGTACACTTAGGTCACCAACTTGTACAAGAAAAAATGTTAAAAGGGGGATCCCACTACACTTAGTCATCATAGTACCAAATGGGCTCACCACTCTCCAATAGACATGTGGTCAACCCTAGATATGATCATAGTGACATGAAGGCTAAAATAAACACATGCATTATATTCTCTCAAATTTTATTATCTTAGTGGGACTTATCATGATATGATATATTTAGGAGTCTTATAGCCATTGATTGAATTTAAATGGGCCTATGATTCAAATTTTCAAATTAATGTTTAACTAGAAAATGGTTAATTTGGGATCTCACCATCAATTTAGAGTTTATTTTTAAAAATGTGATCCTATCATAGCCATTGTTGCAAATATATCATAGAGCCCTATACGATCCTATCCATATTAAACATCATCAAATATTTTTTGTACATATAAAAATTTCAGATCCTCTTACCTCAAATTCACTCTAAAGCCTAGAGAATCCCTAGTTCTATATAATTTGTGTATCATTTATGTATAGTCAAATAATGGCTACCTTATCTTCAATACTAGATCAGAGATAGAATTATGAGATGCCATGTTCCTATAGGGGATCACAAGATATAATAATTATAATGAGATCGTCAAGACCATTGAAGATATATAGCTGCACAACAGTGAAGACAAAGATGTAGATTTCAAAACTGACTTGATATCCCTCTAGGCATCAATACTACACAAATTTATTAATTAAGCTATAAGTTTTACCATGTGTAGATCCCATTATAAACCTATTTTTCTCTTCTATATGTATTAATAACATCATGTACTCACTTAATACTATATTCAAGGTTACAAACATCTTTAACCTAGATTTAAAATAATAATAATACAACATCCTAGAGTATATTATTGCTAATGAATTTAAGTTCCTCAATGATTGGACCCAAAATTAGAATATATATGACTTCTTACATGATTGGGCTGAGGACCATGATCACTAGGTAAATAGTGACAACCATGACACCTATTCAATCAAGACATCTTGAGAAGGGGTGTACACCAGTATGCTACTATTACATCAACTATATGGGGAAAATGACATGGTACACATAAAAAAAATTGCATCCCCCTCTTGAGTATCATCCTAAAAGGAGAGGAGTTTATATATCTAGGGAGCCTCATCACATTCAACCTCACCTAGCAAGTGAATGGGGTTCTTATGAGAGATAAATTTTATATGATGTATTACATGTTGAACACTATCTATGCTACCTATAAATTTAAGAGCTTAACCTTCCCTCAGTGAGTACCAATGGGATCCATGGTGCACATAGTGTTTTAAAAAAATTATGGCCACCACTTATAGAACCACATTTGGGATATCTATGACCACTTTTATAAAATCATGTATCGATCCATAAATGAGATGTTGATGCCAAGGCTATAAAATAAAATTTGGGATTCCCTTTAACCCCTAAAAGATTATTGGTACTATAGGTATCACACCATAAATAGGGTGGAAGGAATTCTAGGGGATCCTCTATTGGTACCATACATAGTCCCAAACACCTTATGAAATAGGAGATAGCCTACCAATTAGATTAAAATGTCTTGGGTTTCTTCCTAACTAAGATAAAAAAATGTATAAACTTATTCAAGTGTTGCAATCCATATCCCAACATAAGGACTCATTTTATCTATGCAAGGTATAACATTGAGAGTGGGATCCTTGAGGTGTAGTGTAAGCTCATATGGAGACATACTGGTTTCACCTTAATATAATCTACCACCATAAGGGCCACCCCAATGATGTAATTTACTTACAAAAAATAGATGACACTAAGGTGATTTCAAAGCTTGAGGCAGTCTCCCACCATAATTCCTAAGTTTAAGTACATCCTAGTCCTATGTTAGAAGAGAAACCTACCCCTCCATAGCCACATCAAGTGAAACCAGACTTCCCATACCTAATACTTCAAATAAAGATTTTTGAGGTTAATATAATATAAAATAGCATTTCCAAGTAAATCCTATGAGGTGTCCCAACTACTTAAACTCCTTTAAAGTTATCATAAATTTCATGTCCAAAACAGTTGTCCCTAAACCCATGAATTTTTAGTTATTTTTTGTTAATTCAATTCAATGATGCTTACTTATTAAATGAAATTTCTTAGTGGTTAAAGTATTTTTTAATTTTCAAAAAATTAATAAAGGAGGGTTATACACATAATTATATAAATAATTAGGTAATTTATTTAATTTAATTTCCACCATAAGAATTCCTTAGGAATCAAAATGTAAACACAATAGGATGAGGACCTAATTTAAGGTCGTTTCAAAAGTTATTTCCTCAAATAAGAATGACAAGTCGCATTAATTTAATGTCCTCAATCAACACACTCAATGGAAATAAAGTGAGCCAAAGTAACAATCACTTTAATATAAGGTTACCACCTTAAGAGTCACCAAGGGAGAGTATCGACTAACATTATAAAAATTTAATCTCAAGGCATGCAAGACAAAGATTACAACAAAATTTAAAGTGAAATGGGTTGAAAAACTACTCAATTGTCAAACTCAAAATTTAATTAATACTCTATATATATAGTTAATCCAAATGAAAATCTATGAGACCAACATTAAGGAAGATGACAAACACCTCTAACCTAGCCTAAAAACCTAGATATGATGCCCCCACAAAAACTTGGGAAACCTACATATCTACTCCATAGAATTAGGGTCTGATGTATCTCTCCTTACACTTGTGATTGCCTCCTACAAAAGGCATCATCACTAATCTTGGTTGGCAATCTAAGCCAACAAGGGAACTAATAAGCCACACAAGTTATATATTAAGTTCTCATTATCTATTCAACATAATAACATATCCAAAGGTCATTATTCACAACCTCCAACTCCATAAGTTGTGTGTGATTTACTAATCACTCCAATATGATGTCATAATGAGAGTAAAACATTACTAGGATTCTATATTATCTCATTAATATCTCAATAATCTAATACTTACATTATTCATAGAAGCTCCATGTTTCGATTAAGTCTCTAAAGGTGTCCAAGGTTAAGATGAGAGATAAAAAGCTCAAATATAAGAGATTAAACAAGGTTTCTACCCAAAAAAAAATACATCTAAGCATACCACACCATTATAAGGTAATATACACATACACAAAGAATAACACTATTAAACTCATGTTAATGTGATCACTCAAAGGATTACCAAGTTAGGCATGTTTTCTAAGAACATATGAGGTTATTTATTCAAAATAATCACTTAATAAGAGTGACCTAAGGGTTAGTTCACTAAGTGTTTTCTCCAAAAACATCCTAAAATTAGTAAATAATGCTTAAACAAAAGGGCATCCTAAAGTTTAGTTTTCTAAGCCAGCACCCACTCATTAAAGTACCTACATATCTCTAGTGATCCATTCACTCATGGAATAAGGGTTGGTTATAGTTCACATGTTTTTAAATTAGTGATATTTTTATTGTGAAGGTATCTAGCGTTCACTAAATAGTCACATGACTAATCTTAATATAATTACCCTTATTGGTAACATCATGACCACTAGATGCTCAAGTGCACCTAAACACTAGTAAGAGATTATATGGACATCCAAATGTATGAATGATATGCATGATAATAATACTCATCTTGAGCATTAAAATCAAACCCTACTCTAAAAATTATGTTCATATTCAATTACTAAAAGGACACCTTTTAGACCTAACAAGGTGTAACTAGGGCCAAGGTTCAAATTATATCATGACTAAAATAGTTTAATATAGTTAGTGGATTACTATTCCCTTAACCATTGACATGTTTACGAATATATATAGCTAATTTTTAGTTTAAATAACCCTATTACATATTATTTTACATTTATATATGCACTCATATGCTTATTAGGTTAGCCTATGGATTCTCCATGGCCTTGGTAAACCATAAATAGGAGTTAAGGTTAGTTTTCCATCATCATATTAGAGTATTCATTTTTTAGTACAACCATTTAGGAGGTTGTCCCCTTGAAGTGGCTTATCTATTATTCATATTTTTTGATATATTTCCATATCATTATGATCTATTATTTTTATTATTCTTATTTTGTGAAGTAATATCATTACAAGTGGTATTAGAGCTTTGATTTGGGCCATAATCAGGTCAAAAACCCTAGATCTTGTAATTTGGATATATATTACAAACAGTTGCAAATTTATCTAAAATTTTACTACTAGAGGTGTGAAAGAATTATAGTAATATTAAATTAAAATTTCAGCTCATTAGGATATATTTTTCAAAAATTATATCTATTTTAGGGTTTTTCATAAATTTACTCCATAACTCTCAATTTTTTAAAAAATTCAAATTTATTTACAATTTTGTAAATCTTGGAAAAACTCAGTTTGGGTATTTTATTTAATATTTTTGATTTGAGGATGACATCTTTAAAAAAAATTGTGGTCAATTAGGTCAACAAGGAAAAATAAGGTTCACCATCAAGCCTTCTTATGGTTAGTCCTAACACTCACAGGAGAGAGGAAGGGAAAGAAAGCCCTAAAACTCCTTCAAGGGGTGAAATAGAGTCTAGAACCTCTAATATGATTTATTCAGAGATGATTTGTCAAATTTAATAAAATATACATGGCCTAATGTAGAAGGATGTGTAAGTCCAAACTTAAATTTTAATAATGCAAGGGGAGATTAATGGCATGAGCAATCAGTTACATTATATCATGACATAATTAGATACCATTTCATCTCATTTGACACTCAACAACCCTCCATGTTTTCATTTTGGTCCTCCTCCTCTCAACACTAACACTACCAATATGGGGGTGAAACTGATGTTGCCAAAAGTGGACTTGCACAAGTTTGATGGTAAGGATCCACTCACCTAGATCACTCAAATAAAAAATATATTTGATCTACACCAAAATCCTAGCTCTCAAAAGGTGGTTTTTAAATCTTTGTATCTCAAACTTGAGCCATTCATTTGGTATCACTAGTTATGTGCTCAAAAGAATAAGATTGGTGCTCATGTTACATGGCTAGTATTCACTGATGAACTGATGTCTCATTATCAAGATAATGTTTCTAAAAACTACTACAACCAATTATCTAAAATACAAAAAATAGGAATAGTGAAGGATTATATGCATTAGTTTCAGTCTATCATTACATGTTGAGGACATCATTGAGGTAAATATAACTAATCTTTTTCTAGGTGGACTGAAAAAATAGCATTCAATTAGATGTTCACATGTTTAACACCATAACTATATATGAAACTATGCCAAGGGCACACTTAGTAAATGGGAAAAAATGAGAAAACATCATCCTTTCACTAATATTTGAGAACATACCTCCCCAACTCCATCACTATCTCAACCTACCAAATTGACACTGCAACACATTGAGGAGAAGCATACTAAAGGGTTATGTTGTGGTTATGATAGTAAATGGAATAAAAGTCATCGATGTGCTAAAAATAAGATTTTTTACATCAAATGGGAAAATTAGGATGAAGAAGATAAGAAGGCATCTTGTGAGGGTTCTAAAAGACCTAAGGAGGAAGATACAAATTCTCAACCTATCATCTCATTCCATGCCCTTATAGGTGTTTCTACTCCTTAGAATCTTAAGGTGGTTGGTTTCCTTAATAAATAGAAGGTCACAATGTTTATTGACTCAATAAGTACCCATAATTTCATCAATAATAAGTTGGATGCTTGATTGAATTATTTCATCTACCTATCCCCAAAATTTTAGGCCATGATTACAAATGGTGGTATGGTTAAATGTTCTAGAAAATGCCATAGTATTAAGTTAGTAATGGGGGGATATCTACTAGATTATCATATGTTTTCTATTCCTATGGGTGGGATTGACATTATTTTAGGAGTACAAAGTCTCACCACATTAGGCACTATTGAGATGAATTTCTAAGAACTATTCATGCACTTTCATTCTGAAGGCAAACCAATGGAATTACATGGATTAAGATCTAAATCTCCATAAATGGTTAGTTCACATCAGATGAATAAGATGTTAAAAATGGGTACTAAATTATTTTTGGCATGTTTTTTTTCCATTCATGTTCAAAAAACTAAAGAGTCTACCCATCCTGATGTAAAACAAATAATGGATGAAAATTCAGTTATTCTTGATCCTAAAATGGTCCTTCAAATGTGCACTAAATAGTTGTAGTATAGAGTGATTATAGAGTATCTAATCAAATGGAAGAATCTTCCTTTTGAAGATGCTACCTATGAGGATGAATACTTCATGCAAAAACATCCACGATTGTTTTAAGGTTGAGGACAAAGTTATTTTAAAGGGGAGGGACATCCTATGCCCTTAACCTTTAGTGTGTCTAAGGATATATGTAGCTGAATTATGGCTTGTATAACCCTTTTATATATTATTTTACATTTATCTATGCACTCATATGCTTATTAGGTTGGCCTATGGGTTTTCCATGGCCTTGGTAGACTATAAATAGGAGGTAGAGTTAGTTGTTCATCATCATATTAGAGTATTCATTTCTTAGTGTAAGCATTTGGGAGGTTTCTCCCTTGAAGAAGCTTATCTATTATTTATATTTTATATTATATTTCCATGTCATTATGATCTATTGTTATTATTCTACTTATTTGGTAAAATAATACCATTACATGGATAAATCATTTTAGATAAATGTGAGCTTACACAAATAAAAGATCTCTTAAACGACACAAAATCCACCAACTCCAAGTTGGGCAAAATATTTATAATACCACTCTTATTTTTATTTAAAACAAATATAATAAATTTTCCTAAATGAAATAACCTATTCTATAAGCTAGAATAGTCACGTTTAAGATAGGGATTTTTATTGTGAACAAAAATAATAATTTGAATACTATTCCAAAGTGAATTTATGCAATTATAAAATTGATTTATAGGAATTCTACATAAACTCACTTTGGAATCACTTTCCTAAAATTAGTAAATTTAATAATTAAAAAAAATTAATGATAATTTAAAGCTATATTTAATTGGTTACTACTTTTCATTTTAATATAACTCAAATCTTGATATTTCATCTATGTTGATTTCAAATCAACTTTAGAATCAAGAAGGTAAAAATAAAATTTTATCCTATGAATAACCCACTAAAAAGGGTTAAGAGGATTGTTATCAAAAAGGCTAAAAAATATTTAATGATTTTTAGCAATTTCCATAACCTAACAAAATAAAATCCAAGTCATGGATTTTAAACTTTTAAAATTTATGTATTCAATTATTGTCAAAACCAAAGTGTCTTTGGGAGGAAAAGAGATTGTTTGAAAATTTTGTCATATTAAAGGTCGTCTAGAATTGGACATGAATGATAGTTCCTTATAGAGTTAAAAATTATTCAAACATTGATTGCTTATCCAAGAACCTAATTATTACAAGTCTTAGTTTTGACAACTCCTATGTTTAGGCATTTAATTAACCTATAAATCAAATGGTTTTCAAATGAGTTAGAGAGGTTAATGAAGGCCTATAAATCTTATTTGATTAATTCAAAAAATAGAATTATACTAGTGTCAAGAATTAAATTAAGGAAAAATTATAGATCTAGGTTTTATATGTTCTAATTTTGTTTAAAACAAGGCATATTTGAAAAATTTATTGACTTTTTTTAAATTAAAAAAAAAAGGTAGTTAAATTAAGTCAAAGAAGAGAAGTCTTCCCACTTGTCTAAGTGGTGGTGGATCTATTTCCAACCCTTGGATTAAGTATATTTCAACCCTCATATGTAGAGATTCAAAATGAACTACTAATTTCCTTATGGGAATAATACAATTTCACAATCAATTTTGATCTTTTTTTTCTCTTATTTTTATTATTATTCTTTTTTTCTAGGTCTAGAGATGAATGAATTTGGAGCTTAAGAGGATTCCCTTTAATCTCATGGCTCAGATAAGAAGAGTATATAGTTTTTATATATACAGAGTATATAGTTTATATATATATATATATATATATATGATAAATTTATTTGTTATACATTCAATAGATCAAGGGTTATACATTTTTATATAATCATATACTTTCAAATTTATAAATAATAACTAAGGTTACACACAGAGAGATCTATGTGCATATATATATGTATTATTAAAATATGGCAAAGTTCAGCATGTTCAAATTATAGATTATGAGAATGCTATATTTAGATCTCACAACTATAAATTACAAGGTCATCTTCATGCATCTTGTCCTTAAGGGCATTCACAAGTGGTGAATAAAAAGGGGGAAAAGTTCAAATCAAAAAAATGGAGTATGTCAAATATGTTGATAGTGGCTAAATACTATTTTGTTTATTTAAAAAATCAAGAAAATACATATTTGGGAGATAATAAGGGAGGTGAAAAATCCACTTATGCTAAAGAAGTATTACCCAATGAAGGGGTAACATAAATTATTCATAATTCTCCATTGAAAAATTTAGTAGGGGAATGTGAAGAGAGGACATGAGTCTAAAAATTTAGACTCAAACAAGGATTTATCCATAAATATGAATTAGAAATATTAGAATCCAAACAAATAATTAGTTGCAGTGAATTATGAGCAAGGAATGTGGCATGAGGTAAAAAATAAAAAAAGGTAAAAAAGGCAAGACATCTAACCTCTTAGACTACTTTCCCTCAAACTAATGACATTGTTTGGCTGCCAATTTTTGGGTGGTAGATAGGTTTGATTTTTGGTTGCTTTTAACCTTGTGGTTGTTTGATGTAATTGGTTCTTCTTGGCCATGGTGTTTTACCCTAGAGTGTTGTGTAATCTCTTTTATTAATATATGATAATGGTCCCATCAAAACTAGTATTTATAAAAAAAATGTATAACCCATGATTTGTTGAATGCACAACAAATCAATTCATCAAAGGACTATATGTGTGTGTGTGTGTGTGTGTGTGTGTGTGTGTGTGTGTGTGTGTGTGTGTGTGTATATGTATATATATATATATATATATATATATATATATATATATATATATATATATATATATATATATACAGATATATACACACACACACATATATATACATATATATACATATATACATATATATATATACATATATATATATACATATATATATATATGTGTATATATATATGTGTATATATATATGTGTATATATATATATATACATATATATATTTATATATATTTATATATGTATATATATATATATGTATATATGTATATATATATATATATATATATATATATATATATATTCAACTAAAATCTTGAATGAAATCTTAGTTATTTATAAAATTTGAATAAATTTATATCTATATACACTGAAACCCAATGCTTATTTAAAACTATAGTAAAGATTGAATCAATGAAAATTCATTTATTTATTTCCTAATTGTAAAAAAAACTTGATTAAAAATTATAATATAGTAATGATAATAAGAAAACCCTGTTTATTATTTTTGTAACCCAAATGGTAGTTCCCCCTTCAAATTATTTTTAGGTAATAAGGCCACACCACTCATGTACCCCCCCCCCCCCCCCCCACACACACACACTCAATGTTAAAGCCCTAGTTTCAACCTTTGGAAAAGATAGGTCAACCAAATTCAAACTAGGGAAGGGTAAGGGAAATGTCTACACCATCCTCTCATTTTCTTTAATTAAATTTTATATATTTATATAATTATAATTATTTTATTGTTAAAATTACCCTAATTATATTTGATTTACATATATATTATTTTTTTGAATTTCTTTTGGTTTATTTTTAAAATAAATTGAAACCCTATTATGATTTTGGACAAGTAATGTAAATTTAGAATTATAAAAATATATGTATATATATGATTGAAAATTTAGGAAATATAAATATTTGACAATACTCTTAATTAATTTAAGATTTTGATTATAAATAAAATACTAAATTCGTGTTTTTATCATTATGAATATTATTTCAGTAAGATTTAGTTTTCTAAGATTTAAATAACACATTTAAAATATTAAATTTATATTATAACATTTATTTCTATATACATTTATATAAATAAATATATAAAACCATTAGGATTATTTCCAATAATATTATCTAATCCACACACACATACTTGTCTATATTCACATTTTTAGATACTCTAATAAGAATAAAACATGGTAATCTTCTCATTTTTATTAATAATAAAATGATTAAAATAATCATTTCCACCTTCAAGTTTTATTTTTAGTTTAATTTGAGAAAGAGAGAGAAGTCCTTTTTATCTATAAAAAACTCACAACTCCAAAATAGACTATTTCTATTTGTAAAATAAGATATATAGATGTTAATATAAATATTTCATTTAAAACTAAATCAAATGTTTTATTTGAGTTTATTGGAAATTCTTAAAAGTAGATAACCATAAATCCCACTTATTTTACTTGATTTAAACAAAGGTATAACGATAACACCAATAAGACTCATTTTAATATTAACCAAAAAATTAAAATTCATTAATGAACAAATTTCCATTTAAAATTTTGGATTCAAGGGGAGAGGGATAAATGTTATTAATTTTTTAAGAATTTACCAAAATTAATAAGAAAATGGGAAAGAGTCTTACCTCCAATCTTCTTTATTCCAAACTCCTCTAAGATTTTCTTTATCCACTTCAACTCCCTCCACCAAAATTAATCCCTAATCAATCTAAAACAAGACTAAGTGTGGAAAATAAAAGAAGGTATAAATTTCATATCTCAAATATTATCCACTTAACCCAATAAATTAGATGGTACTTTTGTTACAAGACTCACCTCAAGTCTTACAATCCCCTACGTACTTAATGACTTCTCAAGCCGATACTTAATGACATTTCAATCCCATGTGGTCTTAATTTTCCATGTTACTCACTTTGTGCAAGGTCAAATGGTCCTTTACACTCAACAATAACATCTCTTACGTTGTCTAAATTTACACTTCATAAGCATCCACCTATCCTAGTCTAAGGCCTAACCCATAGCTCATCTAGCCTTCCTAGAGAGGCTAGGCATAATTTTATAATAATACATTATATAATTATTCATGATTTATTCATATTTAAATATTTATTGGATTAGGATTTAAATTTAAAAAATGAGATTGTCCTAATTGTATTTCAATTAAATAAAGGTTTGAAATTAAAGGAGGGAACAATATTTAAATTCCTAAACATATGAAGGATCAACATGTTCGGCAATGCACGATGATAACAAGGGCATAAAGGTTCAAACATAAGGGGTATTACATACTCACCCCTTATAAAATCATCATTGTCAATGCACCAAACCAACACAAGAGGTTGAAGAACCATGCGCTACTAAAATCATAACGTATTACAAATAATGCAACTTAAACCAACAATAATTTTCAATTATGTTTCCAAATCCCATAGATTCAATTATAGATTTTTAATTCCCTTATCTCAGTTAAATTATTCTCAAGGATTTATCTTATTAAAATTTTAGAATTATCAACATCTTTTATTTTTTTGAAATGTGATTCTCTTTCAAATAATAAGGTTTTTAAATAAATAGTTAATATAAATTTCCTTTAGGTATATCCCAAAGTGTCCCACTATTATATCATCCAAAACCTACACAACCATCTAAATCACAAGGATGTTTTTCCATTGTATAAATTTGATAAGTAGTATGTACAACAATAATATTGTTATGTTTTGATAACATAATGACTAAGCCAATCATTTTCCTAATAAGTGATGAAGTAATTTTATATCTTAGTTAAGTATAAGATCACATAACCTCATTATACTTATAAAAAAGGATTCTATAAAAACCTCCCAAAATTAGGATAGCAAACACTCTAGTCAAATCATGTATGAAACCACCACATCTAATGGATAGGAGAGTGGCTCAAGACTTGACCTTAGAAGCTAGCTCATCAAACCCTCTAACTATATTTCAAGTTATTTCTTCTCCTCCATACACAAAATAGGTGTATAATGTTCACATCATGACATTCATGAAACCATCATTCAATCATAGAAATAAAAACCTCACCATAAAATAACACAATAATTAAATCCAATGCCAATTGGCCATAAAGATATATTTCAATAGTAAACATAAAAAATCATCACAATTATATAATAAATTGAAATTCAAGTGGCCATAATTTTTTAAAAAAAACTAAAATTCCAATCAAGGTAATTCAAAATCAATGAAATATCTTCATAAAAGAAAATTTAGATTCAAGAGAAATAAGGTTTTAGAAAATAACTTAAAATGGAAACCAAATAAAAATAAAAATTGGTTACAAAATCCTTGCAAAAAGTTCACATTATGGCATTATGTGGATAATAAATCCACTTGACAGAAGAAATAAAAATAAATCCTTGATTACCTCTTAAAGGCAAGAGGAAATCATCACTCTCCATATGTCTCCCAAAAGGTTCACATGGTTGAATCAGAGATAAATCATAAGGTTTGTTTTCTCAATTACCACCAAGGGTCAAGTGGAGGAACACATCATTCATAAATCTACCATTATGCATGAAGATTACAAGGTGTTTTTTCCACTCATGGTGTAGACACTTGAAATATTTAGGTGGCTACCTTATGAAAAGGGGAAAAGTGGGTTTGCATCCTATGAGAAGCTACACTTCCTATCTCATATCTAATTTAGACCAATATAAACATATTTATATTCAACCCTCAAACCCCACACTTGAATCAATTATCACTCACTAAATCAGAAATTCAAGTTACACAACATAACACATTACTATGTAATAATAATTTCACTTATACATTATGTGTTTTCAAGAATGAACATTACTTTGTACCATATTTACATAATGGTAATTGCACACAAGGTACTTCAAGAACATATTTACATTTATAAAGTATAATCAGGTTACTGACACAAATGTCATTCTTGTACAACTACATATGCACCCTATGAACATACAACAATGTTATTTATTAAAGAGAATAAGTTTTTGAATAGGTGAAGTACATATACAAATGATGTGAGGGTTTACATAATATGATACAATAACACTTATACATGTCAACTACATAAGTTAAGGGTGAACCTATTTAGTTTAAGATACATTGTTTACATAGGTTCATGATAATGGGTATAACCACATCACAATACAATAAAAAAAATTAATGGAGATACACAAGGATATAGGTAACCTCATCACTCCAACTGATGTACATGTCATCTCAAATGACATTGTTTATAACCATATGCCACTACTATTGTCAAATAATGAATAATAAGCAAGTATTTTACACTTAGCACCAATGCTACAATAATATCTCATGGAAATATGCATGTTTTTTATTCTAATTAATTAGGAATCATAAATGCTATAATACCTCTATATAGAGAAGTCTCATGAATCATACTAATCAATCTAAAAGTACACACTCTATTTTTTATTCATTGTATAGATAAACTAAACTAGCCATATTAATTAACCTTATATTTCTAAGTGTTTAACCTAGGTTCTAATACCAAAATGTCATGCCAAAAAAAATTATCCCAAAACCCATTATTTTTTTTTGTTAATTCAGTTCAATGATATTTATTAAATGTAGTTTCATAGTGGTTAAACTACATTATGTAATTTTTGAAACATTAAAAAAGGAGTGTGACACACAAAATTATACAAATAATTAGTTAATTTATTTAATTTCATTCACTTTCCACCACAAGGCTTCCCTAGGAATAAAAATAAAAATATAATAGGATGAGGTCATGATCTAAGGTTGTTTTAGAAGTTGTTTCCTCAAGTAATAAGGGTGAGTCACATTAATATAATTTACTAAATAAGAGGTATAATTAATTTTAATTTATTGATTTAAAAGATCATAGAATTATTCACACACTCTAATCAACATACTTAAGGTAAATGAAGCAATCCAAAGCAATAATCACTTTAACATAGGATCACCAAGGGAGAGAATAAAATAACACTATATAATATTACTCTCAAGGCATGTAAGATAAGGAATACAACTAAATTTAAATTTAAATGGGATGATAATAATTATTTGATAATCAAACTCAAAATTTAATTAATAATATATATATATATATATATATATATATATATAATCCAAACAAAAATATATGATCCCAAAATAAAATAAGATGACAAGCATCCCTAAGCTAGCCTAATAAGCCAAACTTGATGCCCTTACTACAATTTGGGAATCCTACATATCCAATCTATATAATCAAGGTCTGATGTATTTATTATTATACATATGATGGCCTCCTACATGAGGCATCATCACAGAGAATGAGTTAGTAATCTAATCCAATAAAGAAACTATTATATTGACACATAAGTGAGATACTAATATCTTGTCATCTATTCAAAATAGTGGCACATTTAAAGGTTATTAGTCACAACCTAAAATGTCACAATAGGAATGTGCTTTCGTAAGCACTCCCATATGATGTCACAACAAGATTCAAGCATGAATAATAATATATATTCTCTCATCAATGTCTTAGGTATCTTAAACTTACATTAATTAGAGAAGCTTTATCTCTGAAGTGATTCTCTAAAGGCATCCAAGTTAAGATGAGAGAGAAAAATCTCAAATACAAGAGATTCAATAAGGTTGCTACCCAACAACAACTACATTTAAGCATACTACACCACTAGAAGATAAGAAGATACACATATAGGAAGAAGAAAACTATAAAACTTGAACTAATATGAACACTCAAAGTATTACCAATTTAAACATGTGTTATGATAACACCCAAGGGTAATTAGTTGCAACACTCACTCAAGAAAAGCGACCTAAGGGTTAGTTTTCTAATCATGTTCTCTAAAAACATCTTAAAGTTAGTTGACAATGGTTATGTAAAAGGGTGTCATGAGGGCTAATTTTATAAGACCACACCCATTCCTTGAGTTTCCTACATACTTATGGTGATCCCTTAACATGTAGAATCAAGATTGTTTGTAGTCCACCTATGCTTAATATATTTACCCTGTATCGGTAACATCATGACCACTAGA
>JARHVA010004190.1:322500-390000 GCA_037957365.1 Torreya grandis
TTAATTTTGGTAATTTTTGGTATTTTGAGCTTCCTAATTTATCCAAACTTCTTAGATTACCATATCCAAATTATGACTATCTTATACCTCATTAGCACATTCTACACCATCAGTGACTCTTTGCCTAGTCTCACAGGTCAGCACAGTCCCCCACTAACCTAAAATCCTAAATTGTCTTAAATTCTCAACGGCCTTGGTAAGTATAATTTCCACAAAAACAATCATCCTTAAATGTATTCCAATCACTCTAGTGGTTCCATAGATCCTACTATTCCTAACACATCATTGAGCCTGATAGTCACTGCTCTACCCTTACAAGCTCTATCTAGGGATACTTGTACTAATAATGCTTTTGTAAATCCATCTCAAGTAGACCCAATTAAGAAACTAAAGAAGAAACATAAAGTTATTACTCTCAAGTATTATGTGCATCCTCCCATAGCATCTTCAACTTCTTCCTGGACCCCTCTATCCATCACCTTAGACCCCTAAGGATTAAGATTTAACTAGCCAATTTCTTATTTCACCCTTAATACCCAACTCCTTAGCACTATTATCCCTCATGTCTCCATGAATCTAAACCAATGGTACTATCACATGTTCCCTCAATCTTCCTCTTTTATTGTTATTTATATATTCAATCTTGTACTCTTTGTAAATACCTATCACGGTTATACCTTTCATTTATATACCTACCTATTGTTAGAAGGCTTTCATTCACTATCTATTTATGCCTAATTTATTATATCTTAGACAAACCAATATTATTATGATGACCATCCCTTATATAGTGTGGAAAAATATCAAAACTTGATTATTATCCTTCACTATCATTTTTAGACATGTACCTTTTTTCTAGCTTCATGTACACTTACATCCCAGATAGACACTTGTATCGATGTAAGTGTCCACTTTTCATCAAAAGTGTCTAGTGCTAAAAATTCATCCAATTTATAAATGGAACATATCTTAAAGGTTTTCCTAAATTCTTTAGTGAAATATTTTTATAAAATGGATTGGTATATATACAATATCAACCCTCATTCATTCCTCACCTATAAAAACACTGAAAACGCATAAAGCAACATAGTAAGAATCACTCAATCAAACATTAAAGTGAAAAAACCTACCCTATACATGACTATTGTTATATTATTCATAGGAGAATTATTCCCATAGGTTTTAAACCTTTAAAGATTACTTCATGATCCATATTTTTCATGCTATAGAATAGTTTTGATGCCTCTTTGTGTATCACGTTTAAATAACACTTCTCATTTTAGAACTCAGGGAGTTCCAAGCATGAGTTGTAGGTCATGATAATTATATTATATTTGGTGAAATAAAGGTAAAGCAGATAGACTATTCTACAACATTTATATTAATTGGTTGTTGGGAGCCATCTTTGTCCTTAATGATATTTTTAGGATATGAAGCACCTATGCTATTAATAATCAAACTCTAATATAAGACTATTATATAATGAATATTTATGATGATGTTAAGTTACAATGATCTAGTTTAAAAAAAAGCAAAAGGAAAGATAGGGTGAAAATAAAGTATGTGATTGTTGATCTTTGTCTTAAACATTATGACAAGGTTTAAATTCTAACTAAGCATGCATTCAACCAATATATAATGTTAAATATCATATACTCAAATACCATTACACACTAGGTTAGTATCTAAGTATAATATGAAAGAGTACAAGTAGGACCTAGATTTAATTTAAAGATTTCCTACTGTAAAAAAATAACATAACACATCCTTATGTAAAGTAAAATGAAATGAAGTAAACCTAAGTACATTCAACTAACTTACATTTTTACAAATTAGCAACCCTGTATTATAGATACACATCTTGAATTATAGAAAACCATTCAAATTTAAGACTTAGAACAAGTAATTGAGAGAGAAGCCATGATGGCAATTCACACAAACAATTGAGGCAAACTTTATAGTATTCCTTGCTAGTATTAAATTGCTTAAAAAGTTAAAATGTAGTTTCTAGCTCTTATAACTCTCTCTCCTTTTACAATAGATAATGATCCTTTTATAGTTTTAAAATAAGTGTGTCGATTAATTGCATCGACTGATAAGTGTATAAGGATAGTTATCCTTTTACAACATTTCTTAAAATACACTAAACTTTCCAAAATAAACTGACCTTTAGGCAACATGATAACAAAATTCATGTGTTTTTATAAAGAATATTCCAAAATTCAAATGGAATAGAACACTTTTAGTTGAATGGTGAGTCCTGAGCTGATGTTTCCACTTATTTTTGTTGTAGGATCTTCAGCTTGTAGTGTTGGTCACTAATGGACTGGAATCAATCACCAGCCTCAATAAAAGCTCCTACCCATGGTATTTTAGTTCTTTAAGGTCCTTCTTAACCTTTTTCATAGCTTTATTGATGCCCCTAGCATCTCATATTTTCTCCTTAGAGGATATAAGTACATCCATGACTTTATTATTTCCCTCTACAGTTTGGTTCTCTCCTTATTTTCTCATTTATTGTCTAAATTGCAAGGTTATTTGTTTAAATTATTCATCCCCTATGAGACCCAGTGGATTGAGATATGTAGTCTCTTTGGTCAAACTATCTAAGATATGAGACATCTCATCCTTCAGCTACTTGAAGGCTTTAGTAAGGCCTTCCATATCCTTATACTAGTTATTTAGGGCATTAATTTTGTCTACCATATGGCCATGGCCATATTCAGATGCACCTTGCTAATAGTCTTAAAACTAGGGACTAGATTTTTAGATAGATCCTTAATAAATTATTTCACCTGGAAGCTTATAGTCTGACATTGGCCAACTTGGCATGTTGTCTTAGATATTTGCATCTCTACTTCTTTCTATTTTGTTCTGGTTATTTTCAAAAGGTTGAATATCCCTACCATGGAATCCTAAAATTTATTAAACTTATCCTCATGAATGGATAACATAACATCTTCTTTTAGATTCTTATTTTCTTGGAGAAGACCCTTGATCATTATCTATAATTGATAACTTTGAGCTTGAGCCACCTCTAGGATATTTTCTTCAAATATTTTATCCTACCCTAGTTTTTGTCTAGATATTGGATTTAAGCATATAAATGGTTCTACCTTTTGGAAGGTGAACTTTTCTCTTCCTACCATGGCATTTTTCACAATTACTCATTCCATGCTAGTAGACTTTGCATTAAACATAACCTTAACTAATGATTCAGTCACTTTTGGAGTAGGCAAATCAACTTGTACTCCACTTGAAGTTTTAGGAGCATCCATTTGAGTGTCATCTGATATCCCAGGGCTAGTCATCTTTCTCTCTTCTTCTTGTCATTATATCTCTATGATCTAAGATTTGAGTTCTTCATAAACATAATCTTCACTAACTTTATGATTCCCCAGTGGTGGTGCATATTTGGTATCTTTTTTAAATTCCCATACATAAACCACTCAGGAGTGATTGGATTCTCATCACTGAAGATATTGAGTGAGTGAAGGTCACTCTGGGTTTCTTTAGTCTTGTAGGAACTAGGGCTAGTTCATCTTTTCTTTTCTATTGGGGAGTAATGGATACTAAGTCCAGTTCTACTTGCTTGCCTTTATCCTTTTCTATCTCTAACCCCTCCTTAGTTTGAGACTGACGTTCTTCTACTTTTTCAACTTCTTCATCCTATCCAAGGTGTTTGCCAATGTTTATAATTAATCTTATACTATTTCTCCTAGATCAAATTTAATTACATCTATATATTTAATGGGTGAATCTAGGATTTTAGGCTCAACAAAATATGATGGCCCTTCACTAGGTCTACTTTCCTCAAGCCTTTGTGTAATTTGTACTTCATGCTTTTGTGCAATGTGTGCTTCAGAGTGCTATTGTTTTATATGTGGTTGGGTTGGAGGAGTGCCATAATATTGACCTCCCAACAAGTGGTATTACTTCAGATTGAGTTATCAAATGTCATCACTTCCCTTCAGATCCCTTGTTAACCTTACCTCTAGGTTGATTTTTAATTTCTTAAATATTGTTAAGACCTCATAAAAGGATGAGGATTTTGTGTATAAGTTATCATAAGCACCTAAATGATGATCATAAGGCACAATCATCTATTTTGCCTTTAGATTCTTTGTGACCTTATCATTTGGATCTCATTTCCTTAAATCATCACGCTACAATTTTAAGGAAGCTCTATGTTTAGTAGCATCTTCAATGTTGTTCCAATATTGGAAGATGGTCCTATCCATAGCCAAGGGTAGAATGTGTAGCAATCCTTTCTTATTTTCCCTGCAAGTACCATCTATATCATTACATTTTTGAAATGTAACTTCTTATTCAATTAAATTGTCCAAAACATGGACTGGTAACCTCAATGGAGTGCATTGTGTCCTCTTAATCTAAATAACTATACAATCTAATTAAAACCATATATCTCCAATGTCTTTGATGGATTTCTTTACCAATGGGTTGATTCTTGGTATAGAGGTTCTTGTTAAGGCTTCATTAAAATGAGGATAGATGAAATCACATATAAATTAGATATGCTCTTTGTATTTAAAGATGTGAAATTTGGGGTAAAATTGGGACACTATCTGTGTCCTCTCAGGAGACCATCCCTTAAAGTTAGGGATCTCAATTATGGCAAGTAGGGCATTTATGAGTAGGACATCTTATATAAATCCCTCATAGTCCCTTTCCTAAACATAGTGATCTATCTACACAGGAATGTGATGATAAGGTCACCAATAGGGGCAATTAGCTCTTTTTTAATCATGAAATAGAATAGGGGTATGCACATAATATCAACATAAGTGTTTGTAGGGATTATAGAGAGTTTATTCATTATGGTCATTATCACTCTAATTCTAGGTCAGAATTGGCTAATGGGAATGTTCCCACTAGGGTCAGAAAACACATGGCTTCTAGAATACAACCATGATGCCAAAATGGTCTTAAGGTTATTTTTCTTAGCCTATTCTATAAGTGTGGGAACATCCAACTGGAGCTTGGGGATCTTGTATTATCTCTCAAATGTAATGGGGGATACATAAGCAATACATTTACAAATGTGTTCATTGATTAAAATGCCCTTTTAAATTTTACATTCCTTAAAAATAGGAAGAAGGACATAAATATAGTGAATTACCTCAGTTTAGTCACTGTATGGTGAAGACTCACCATCTGTGCTGCAACTAGAGCATAATACCTCATCTTGAAGGATGTAATCTTCTCTTATTATGGGTTGTAAATCCTCAATTGTCTAAAATATCTTAGACTAATTATTCTCTACAGTGTTTAAGGACATGACATTGAACACTGTGTCTTTAAAGACCCTTCCTTTAGAGTCTGTGGTTAGATATAGCTCAGTGTCTTCTTTGTGTTACCTCTAGGTTGCCATGACTATGAATTTCATAATTTGTTTAGTACTAGTCTAAAAATTACCTTTGAATTATTTCACACTTGTTTGGACAATATTTAGGATCATTTGGTTTAATTGTGGTTAATTTAAGATTGAATTAGGGATTTAATTAGAGGCTAGGGATCTTCTATAGCTTTAATGGTGATAATTTACTTGGACTTAAATGAATTCATGCATTAGATCTGATTTAGACCCTTGCATTTATACGTTTCCTTTTTGAGCCCATAAAATCTTAATTTTTTTCATCTTGTGCCCATGTGGCATCTGAATGGCATCCTGTTGGTAGTTTTCATGGCATTTTAACAATGTATTTGAATAACTAGTTGTCATTCTTCTAAAATATAGCTTTTACTTCACACTATTTTATCTTCATACATGGATCAACATGGACCATTGATCTTGATCCCAAGACTTGCATTTCATTGGTCTCTATCTACATTGAGCTTCATGGTTAATGTCACTTAGCAATTTCATGGGCCTTCAAGGTTCTAAATGTCATCATTCTGGGTATTACCATACTTCTACCACATGGAAGTCTTGCACTTTCCTAGATCTTCATTGAAATGTCCATCTTGGCTTCACACCATCTGATATTTCTTTCTCAATGAAGTGTTAACCATCAATCCTACACAGATTCATGAACTTTAATCACCATCAGGGTATATAAAGGAATTAGAATAAATATTCTAGGCTATAGTTTCATTTAGTGGCTAGATATTTTAGGCTGTAGTTCCATTTAGTGCTTAATAAACATGAACAAACTTTAGACCAAATATTAGAAGGGGGGTCCTAAATAATAAAAAAATTCCATGTAATGTTTTAACCTAAGGTTTTATTATGTTAATAAACATGATAGAACTTTAGATCAAAATTCCTAAGCCAAGCCTTATCATGATGGGCCCTTTTTTGTCAAACTAAGCCTATTAGGTTTAAAGGACCATGAGGTTTATGTATATTAAGGTTTGGGTCAATGTTTAAAAACATGACTATATTCTAGCACAATGTTCAAGATTAGTCTATATAAATCTAAACCTAATTACAATAAATTAGATTAATCTATGGAAGACTAATTTTGACATTGAAAACCAAGATTTGAGCACATTTTCCTATTGAGTGAAATTGTCTATCGAGCTAAATCTTGACAGTCTTGTGGATGTCAATGATTGCCTCAAGGATGTCAAATGATGTTTGCATGAATGTAAAAGTTAATCTCTAATGACCTTCCATATGAGGCTTAAATTTAGTGGCCTTTTTCACATCAATAATGGCCTCGTAAATGTCAAATGATAGGTGTGAGAGTATCATATTTAAGCTCTAGTAACTTTTCATATGGGATAAAATTTGATGACCTCATGGACGTCAATGATAGCCTCATAGACATTAAATGATGGATGTGAGAGCATCAAATTTTAGTGTCAAATGTAGTTGGACCCATAAAATATTGGGTTTAATAGACTCTATTAGATCATCCCTTATGAGTAAGCACAGATCATAGATCATGATCTGAATAGATGCATGTTATTGGTCCCTGTAGTCACAAAATGGATTGAGTTATCTTGGGGCCATATATATGTAAATTAGACTAAGTTATAAGCCTAATTTTTAAAATATAATAAAATTATGACCCCCTAAATGATTAAAATGCAATATCTTATCCTAAGTTTCCCTTGATATTGAGTTTGATCATGGGGGTGCCATATGATGGCCCCATGGGGTTTCTAAGCTTTTGAATTTATTGACTCTATAGAGAGTCTATGGTGTGTTTATCTTTGTATGGGATCCCATTAATCATTTATTGTGATCTGAGGGATCAAATGAGATGAGTTTGATGAATTAGAGTCTTTTGCATTGGGTTACTTTCACTTCATCTGATCAATACCTCCTGATGAAGCACGAACCATCGATCCTACAAGAATCAAGGCAATTAAGTTAGAGATAAAGAAAACATAAATACTTAGGCAAAATTCTTAGGTTTAAGGTCTCATTTATGTTAAAAAATGTGAATGGGGCTTTAGGACTAAGATGTTAAACTAAGTACCAAAAGGGACCGTGAAACATAAATTGAGGTTCAACTAGGAAAGTAATAGAACTTGGTATTAAAATAAAAGGGAACAAGGAAGGTGAAATATAAAGGGACCAATTATGAATTTTAGGCTAGGGATTAGTCATGTTTAAAACATGATTAAGTCTTAACATAAAAATTGGACTTAGTTCATTATATCTTTCAAAGTGTTCTTACAAATTTTTCTCCCATGAATTTTGAATTTAAACTAAAGGGTCTAAGCTAGGGTTTTTTCAAAGGAGGATTTTGAAGCATTTATAACATGGATTTTATCTTGAGTTCTTATAGACCAAAGGTTAGTAAAATCCTAAATGAAGATTAATCTATAAAATTCAAGTCCAATCCACTTGATGGGGGTCCCATGAAACCTATAATTGAAGCATGAAGATCCACCGTTAGTAATATCAAGGAAAGTTAAAGTAATATTATGAAAAAAATAGGCCACCCTCGATAGGTGTGAATGATCTTCAAATACAAATACTTTGTAAAACATCACAAGTTTTTAGTATTAAGGTTCAAATTTACATAAAGGTCCCATTTTTTTATAAATATGGGTATGTTAACCTCAACATATAGGTCATTACATGTCTTTGATTGTCATACATTACATTATTATGCACACACAATCCAACACGTAGGGGAAAACTACATAATTTTGAGGCCTTATTCAGAGTTATGGCTATGAAGGTAGAGAAAATTGATAAAGGGGTCTTTGGGGTATCTTGACATTATTATCCCACTAACCCATTTTTTCCACAATCATTTCAAGGGTGAGGAATCTAGGGTTTGATCATTTGACAAAGAGAAATAGCCTATATGTGTAATCTATATACATTAGATTAGACATGATATAAAACCTAGCATAATCTACTTAGTTGCATCTTGATTCATTTAGTATTATTTAGAGGACACATGTGATAGGGTTAGACATGTGTTGATGCAACTATCTAGCTCTGATGTAAGCATTTGAGGCCATAAAATGAATATTTACATAATATCACAATTATTCTAATATCACATTCCAATCCACTTCCTATTATAGATCATACCTACATGATGATATTAAGCCAAATAAGTATCATTGTTATCTATTTATTCTAATATCTATCAATAATTTTAATTTACTATTTTTAACAAATCTCAATTGTATCAATTCAAATTATATTTGTCCAAGTTTTTTATTAATTGCCTTGTTCATTAGGTTAGTTTACCATCCTTATGTAAAAGCTAATCTAATACCCCTTAACTCTATATATCTCCTCTTATCTAAAATTAAGGTTAAATATTTGGTGAACTTGACATTTGATCTCCAAACCCTAGGTTAACCTAGTGTTTTATGTTTTGATTTTCTAATTTCTATAATTTGCTTTTTAAAATTTTGAATTTTTCATTTATAAGCAATGGAAAATGTTAAATAAAAAACTTGTTTTTAAATGGAAGATAAAAAGTCATTATTCACTCATCTCAATGAAAATAAAGACTAAATGGATGCATTTTAATATGTTACAAGAGATTAATTTTAGTAAACATGCCAATGCTAATGCATCATCCACTAGTATTGGTGAATCATTAGCTAGTAATAAAAATTATTCCATATCAATCAATCTCCCATTGAGCACATCATCACTTCATATTTCTAAGGGGGACATGAACTATGTGTTTACACCATTTTTCCCCAAAATGACTCCTACTAATGCTACATCCTCCATGGGAAACATTTGAACTTCAACCCCTTTACTAGTATCAATTCCTATATCAAATCAAAATATGGGTATATCTCCTTTGGTTAATCTCAAAATTCAAACCTTAATGATCAAAATGTGCAATATATTGTCCATAAACTTGTATAAGCTAATGTTACAAATATTGAGAAAAATTCTATGAAGTTACTTCATGCTATTGATTCACAAGAGGTGTTACCAAGGTAAATTTTAGGATCCCTTATTATAAATCCCATTAGATTTCATTAGAGAATATATAGATAACTATTTTTTTGGCATTACAAAATTTTTAGGTGTGCTAGTGAATCTATTGGGAGAAGAGGTAAAATGGACTAAAAAAATAGGTTTTGTTTTCCCATATAAATGATTAGTTTCACAATAAAAATTAATGGTAACCATTTCCCATTAGTTGTATTATACAACTAGCTAGTAATGGTTGTCATCTAGTTGTATTATGCAACTGACTAGCAATGGTTTTTGTTTGGTTATACTGTGTAATCAACCAAAAATGGTTGCCATCTAGTTACGCTATGAAACTAGTTAAAAATGATGACTGGTCAGTTGCATACGACTAGTAGCTAGTGTCTAAAATTGGTTGGTTTTAAAGTGTAGCTGGCTAGTAGTATTTTTCATTCAACTTCATGGTGCAATAGGTTGCCAAACTAGCCGATCAACTATATGATGAAACCGGTCAGTTTAGAGGCCATACAGTTGCATATAATTGGCTACCTTGGTTTCTAAATAGTGTATTTGACACCTATTATAAATATCCCCTTTTTCATCATTTTACATTCTTACATAGTCGTTTTCTTTTTGTTCACTCATGTTTTCCAGAGTAGCACACCTATGACATTGATAAGCTATAACTACAACATGGATTCCACATGAAAATATGCTTTCAAGAATTTATTGTCCTGATATTTTGAAACTATTGTAGTGGCTAAATACATAAAATAATTGAATTCCCAAGTATAATTGTGGGGGGGCTCATTTACATGCCATAATATGATACAGATGGAATCTTGTTGAAATCTCTAATGTCTTACTATGATAATAGTGAGGCATGATTTATTGTCAATGTCAACTCAAAATTAATTTCCTTTTGAACCTCAACTTCGGATATCCATGATTCGATAAGGCTTCCATGCCACAATGACAACCTTATCACCAAAAGTGATGTTAACTGATCAGGATAAAAAAATATTTGGAATCTACTTAAAACTTGTAAATCGATCCAACTAGTATTTATAACATTATTATTTAAATTTAAAATTCAATATTTTGTAATTTGTGATCACTTTTCATTAATTGCATAAAATTCACTTTCATTGTAGATATTTGGATTAAAATGGGTATCTAAGTTAAAAAAATATTAGACCCATTTCTAAAATCCATTGTTCAATTTTTACTTACAATAATAGTCTTAGTGGAAAGACCAAGAAACACTCCTTTTTGGGCTATTATTTACATTCTTTGTAATCTTTCAAATTTTATATTTGACTAGTGTACATTTATATCTAGTAGGATTAGATTAGAATTAAATTATGCTTATTATAATTAGAGTTCTAAAATTTTCTATTTCAATTTTATTCTGGCCTTATACTATGAGACCTTATATGGCATACATAGAACATCAATTCCAACTGTGTTTCATCCAAAAATGAATTGTTTGTTGATGATCAGGAGGTTAGTTTAGCATTCAAATGAATCACCTAAATGTTTTGCTTTATTATTTATTATAAATTTAAAATGTAATATTTATTTTCTTGTTACAGTTAAGACTTCATGCATTTATCATATGAAGATAAGTTTATTTAGAATGGCATTATGCCCCTAAAGGCTCTAGAGATTCTTTGTCTATAAAATCATTATTTCATTCATTTTGGATTTCTAGATGTATTAGGCATTATTTAGAATCATCTCCACATGTAGGATTTCATACTTTAAAATTTCAATGATAAATGATACTTTATGAAAATTTAAATTTTCTATTATTTTATTTAAATATTTACTTTTTGCAGTTGACTCTGAAGCCATTAACCTTAAACTTGAAGGAACTCCACAAACCCCTAAATTTCAAGTGCCATAGTCTTCTTGACCACTTTTTCAAGGTTTGTTACTTTCCAACTTTTGATTTTTGAATTGATATTTATTGAATTAGATATTTTATTGATTAAATGATTACCTTTTGTATTTTATACCACCACTCTGACTCCAAATTAGATACATAGAGTGGAGGACATACTCTCTCCAACTACACGTAATAAATGTTAAATTTCAAATTAGCATTTTTTTTATTTACCATTTTAAATATAATTTATTTTTATAGGGCACCATCAATCTATGAGAAAAATTATGCCACAACCATTGCCACCCACTAAATTTGCACAAGGGGGAAAATATTTCATTTCCTCCATAAAGCAAAGGAACACTAAAATTGTCAAGTTTTAACTTCTCTAATTTCTCTATCGATGGTGTGTCTATCACACAATGATTAACATTTTTATAACTTATTGATCTTGATGAGGAATATTTGGGGATTGAAAGTGGGGACCTCACTACTAGTGATTTTAATCCACATAATTTTATTCAATTTAAAAGTGTACCTACTTAAGAAATACATTATACCTCTTCACCCCTAGCCCACCAACTATAGACAATATAGATTTTTTGTAAGATGACATTAATACTTTTCCATTGAATAATTTATTGTCAAAAAGTGTAGTTGAAAATCGTAAGAAGGGTGTTCTAGATGAGTTTAATCTATAAAATTATGGGAGTTAAGGGTGAAAGAATTGATCAAATAAATAAATGCCCATTATCATAACTACTCCTAGAGAGTCAATTTATTTTCATTAATTCAACATGAACCCACAAAGATTTTTTATTTATTCAATTAAACTAAATCTAGGTAAATTTTAGTTTTTAATGATTAAAATGACAATATTTTTAGTATTATGTTAAATGGGTTAGAGAATTTAAATGCAAAATCCCAATATTACTTTCATAAATGGGAAAGAGACATAAACCTTGTCGTGATTACCAATGCAAATAATGAAAAAGACTAGGTAAGTTATCATCATTTTTATCAAATATATTATATTTATTGTAATTTCTATCTAATTATATTCTATTTTTTAATAGCAGGTAAACTATGAAAACCTAAAAAATGAAGCCCAGGTCCTCAATGTGCATTTTAAAAATGCACAATCTTTTTTAAATGTTGTTATTACATTCAAGGATAAACTTATTCTATTAAATAAATAAAACAACACACTCAATAAAATAATCAAAGAGAATGACATGGACCTTGAGATTTATTGAAGTAGAAAATATATGTAGATCCAAGTCTTCTTTCAATAGCAGATGCAACAAATGAGCAAAAAGAAAATCTTACTAATATTAATTCTACTATAGAGGATCTTATATGGGTATTAATATTGAAGGATGACATATAGTAAGGGGAGGTATGGATTTCAAAGGATGGCAGTAAGCAAATGGAGGATTTGTCTTTTCAATAAACATGATATTTTATGATGTTTTAAACTATTTATTATGTTTCAAAATACAATGTTATGTTTTAAACAAAAATTTAAAAAGATAATGTTAAGCTTCAATTTTTAAATATTAGTTTATTATGTTTCAAATACTCTTGTTTTATCGAGTTAAGGTTCATTTAAAATCTTACATGCATTAGATTAACTATATTAAATAGTGTTGTATATTCTAAGTTGATGTAGTTCAAACAACATGGTTTCATTTTCATTATATTCATGGTTGAGTTGAATGTAAATATTTTTTGGTATAGATTTGGACTAAGCATCAATTTAAATGTGATGTGATTTTGTATTTTTCAATTATCATCATGTGAAATTTCATGTCATTTTTTATTTTTAACTATGTTTTTTAGTAGTTGATAACATTATATTTAACACCAATCATGCTTTTAGATAATGGAAAAGCTTTTTTTATGTATTTGATCATTCAATTTAGTTATGATTTCATTTTTTTGTGAAGTAAACATGTATTTTTATGGAATCATTATGGATGTGGATTCTAGGTAATAATTATGGTTTGATTATTTGGTCAATGGAAATTTTATTGATCTATTTGACATGAACTAAGTAAAATGTTTGATTTTGAGTTGAACTCAGTTTGGATTAATTTTTTTGCATAATTATTTAATCCAATTTAATGATGAAAGTATTTCTTGATTTGTTATTCAACACTTGAATCTCAATCAATTTAAAATTATTGATATGTAGATATAATGATGTAGTGGTTCAATAAGTCTTTTTTTCTTCTCTGTTAGGTCTTCTTGTTCAATAGGCTTGTAGACTTCTTTTGTATTGGTATTTGACTTCAATAGTATTCATAATTTTAAGATATAATTTAAGGTCAAAACTATTAATATTATGTTAAAATATCAAATTTATGTTTTTTAAAAAGTAATAAAAATATATATTTAACAATACCATCTTAAAAAATATAAATAAACTTTGACTTATTTGAAGAACCAATTACATAAAAGGGAAAGCTACATGGACAATCAATTAATGTCTAGAAAACATCTATTAAGCAAATCACAATGCTATTAAAAAAAATTGTGAATCAAATATGTCAAATGTTTTAAAATAGAAAAAGATATGAAATTATATTTTAAAAAATGATAATTCTAATAAATATAAAATTAAAACTCGGGTAGCTAAAATAATCCTTGAAAAACTTTTTCATCATAAGTGACATTTGAATTTACCATGTTAGTACCATATTCAGTGTCAATGTTTACATCTTCTTTATCTATCACTATATTATTCACACCTCTTATTTTAGTAAAATAACTCCATGTTTCCATAGCTATTTCACAAGGAAACATGTCCACAACATAACATGAAACATACAATCTCAAATAAGTCTCTAGATTTTTATCCAATCTAGCTTAAAGTTTGGACTTAATGAAAGATAATGCACTAAATAGTCTTTCATCTACCACTAAGACAAAAATAGTTATTTTAAAATGTTCATATAATAAAAAATATTAACTAATATTTTATTACAAGATGCTACTAGGATAAAAAAAATTACATAGTCATGTAATTGCACCATTTTTTGTTAGTTCACTTAAACACCAGTAATAATAAATAATTGTAATTATAAAATGTGTTGACTGAGATGTCAATAAATCCTTTCTAAAAATACCTTTAATTTTAACTCCATTAACATATATATATATTTACTAAATACTTAATAATATAACCCATGTAACTTTGAAATAAATTGTTCATCAGTTGTTGACCATCATCACTATTTCAAAAAATGGAATTCACAATTGCCATGGCCTCCAACAAATCATCCCTTTAAAAATGATATATGATCTTAGCAGACAAATTTTGTGAAATTATTCTCAATTTCATCCATGTTTCAAATGAAATAGTATCATATAGAAGACATGTTACAAGTAGTTCTTCAGTCTTAACTCGCAAAAAATCAAGTCCTCTGTAGAAAGTGTGCATTGGTATTTCTTTTCCATTAATAATGACACAAAGATGATCATTTGTGTTCAATTTCAAATAGCTTTCGATATTCTTAAAATCTATCAAAATTTACCAACTCATTAAAATAGGTCCCTGAAAGTTTTCATTTGACATGCATAATATATCTAGAGATTGACATACTCATTTTCTCAGTCATATGAAGTCTACAATATATATGGATCTCTCCTGAGCATATTTCATTAAATAATTAATTTATTTCAACATTGAGATAATTCTACATAATTTTAGTAATGTTTCCAAATCTATTAAAAATTAGAACAAATCTTTTGCCTTGTCAACTTCCTTACAATATTTATACATAAAACTTACCAATGATGGATATTCTTCAAAAAAATGTATGCACATTCATAAATATGAATCCATATTGTATCAACATCTGTCAACTATTTTTTACCATGAATCACTCGTATTTAAAATTTTTGGAACTCCAAAATCCTTCTTTATCTACTTGACATAAAATCATGCAAGTCATGAATGAGATCTTTCACTTTTGCAACAATATCAAATGTGCTAACAATTTTATATACAAGATTCATCCTATGGTCCATGTAATGAAATGAAATAATATATGAGGTAATTTTTGTTTGAATTTGAACACAAAGACCATTTATATTACCCTATATTATTTATGCACTATCAACCCCAACACACACCAACTTGGTAGCTATTGTATAATCATCCATCCCAGTTTTATCTCTCAAATTAAATACAACCAGTTTGTGAAAGTTTTCAACATTAAAATTTTATACCATTTTATGAATAACTACTAGATGAGGTTACCTTAAATAGTTATAAAAATTATAAACATTTATGAAAACCCATGATGTGTTGTTAATAGTTGTGACCTCATTAAAAGATAATGAGATAAATAATGAATTTTAAACTTTTTCTTTCAAATCCTCCTTCTTAACCATTTCTAGACATTTTGTCATTTACCAAGCACTGTTATCTGACCAATGTGATTGTGGAATATCAAGATATCCATTATTCTGAAATAAAATCTTGTAATCTAAAAAATCAAAAATAGGTGTATCCTTTTTTAAAATGCGGTATATAGTAAAAAATTATATATATTTGGCCTTTAGATTGGACTGCATAACTTTTCCTTTGAGCTTTGATTATTCCCCCTTTCTCAATAAGATATTTTCTACATTTATGATCATTTTCATACTCACGTACATATTTTACATGCATGCATCTTATACATTTTTCAATTTGTATTTTATTATTGTTTGTACATCTGTGTGTTTCATTAACATATATATTTTTACATGATATTTATCAATTATGTCCAATTAAGTTACATTTTATATCAAATCGAAAATGCATCATTTCTATGGATTAATCCTAGATTAGATAAAATAGATCAAATATACACTTTTGATTGGGATACACTTGTTAAGCGGGAGCATGACCAATATAGGGATCCACTAGACCCGATTAGGGGATCACTTATATCACTTGTCACAACACATCATGCTAGGAAGGGTTTCAAAGCCTAAAGTCTAACACAATCATATAATAACCCTAATGGAGTCATAAATTTTTAAAATGTTAACTTTATTCTAATAGCAAGAAATTAAATCTAATCTAGTGCACACCAAAGCTTGTGGCACAAAGTGGGGGTTAGAAGCAATAAAATAAACTACTAAAATAAACATGTATTAGAAGACATATACTCACATAAATATATATGGAATCCTAAATACATATAGATAAGAATAAAAATGCATTATTTATCTACTCTTACAAAGGATAAATAAAGTTACGAATACTTACCTTTGAAGATGAATCTGCTAAGCCTCAATCTCTCCCTTGGCCGAGGTGCTTCACAAGAGATTGTTATTATATGTAATGATAACTAAGATAAATCCACTCTAGGCTACACAACCTATCTAAGCATCCAAAATACTTCTCCACAAAACAAGATCCATATTTCCAAATAAAGTATGAAACCCTAAACTTTATTCCTCAAGTAGAATTAGCAATAAGTAGATGTTCACTCACACTTCTTTGCTAATAAATCTTCTCTTATGAAATGGTGGGAAATGAATTTGTATATATAGGTGGATCTTACCCTAAATCCTTTTGGGAATGTCAGCTATATGAGATCGACCCAGTCGACCCAATGTATTTTCAGGGATAATTCACTAGGTCTGAGTTAGGCCGATTAAAAGGCTAAAAAACCAAGAAAGTGAAAATACCCCTGAACTATACTGGGTTAGTCCAATCAACCTAGTACAACCAATAGTAAAAAAGGATGTTAAGTTAAGAAAAAGGAGGAATGGAAAAAGGAAAATATTGGAGGAGGTAGGACTAAGAATAACAAGCTTAAGTTTAATGGTTTTAGGAGATAAGTGTGTAGATGGCAAGTGATAAAAGGGACAATAATCTTATGAAGCACTGATGGTCTAACCACACTCTTCCTAGTACACCCATTAAGGTATGCACTTAGAGAGATTGAGACTCAATAGGTTCTTGTAAGATACAAAGTGTCACTAATTAATAAAAATTTGAAAATATTTTATGTATACATATACCCCACTTAAAGCTCATCACATGTCATGTAAGTGCAACACGGGATGGTGCTTCAAGATAAAACATGATAACACACAACATTGATGCTAATCAAAGTGTAGTAAGTAGAAAATAAGATAAATGAAAGGACTAAATTGAAAAATACATACCTTTAACTTACCTTAGTTACATAGATAAATAAGTAGACAATAAGGAAGGTGAAGGTGTCTAATGTAGATAACACTAAATGAACCTGTGGAAGTAATTGTAAAAAATAGTTAAAAAAATGGAAGATAGATATGTAATAGTGTAAAATAATCTCTACGTCATCATGAATTTAATGCATTTTATGGTTTGCAAAATAGATGAGTAGAAATAAAGATAGAAGCAAAAATAATTAATTTGTAGGACAATAATTGAAAGAATTATATTTTAAATATTAAAAAGACAACTCATTTGTCATATTGATTTTTGAAGGTGAAAAAAGAGATATCTAGAGAGAAAACAAGCTAGGATGGTGAGGAGATGACATGCTAGATAGGGAGAGGCAGCAACAGGTACACTAAAAGTATGCAACTAAGAATCTCAAATTAATTTTTGAAATTTGTATTAAATTAAGTGAATTTTTAGTAATTTTGAATTTTAAACATTTCTAGATGTCAAAATGAAGCAAAATTAAGTTTTAGGGGTAACAAATAAGAAGACAAGAAATGGGTTTGAAGGATATAGGTAGAAATCAAGAAATTTGTAATTTTTATAGAAAATGCAAGGGGTCAGTAGGTAAAAAGCACTAGGTCAACCTAGTCAACATAGTAGGCTAAAAAATAGGCAGAATCCATAGTGTCAACCTAGTATGGTTTGACTGTATACATTCTACAGGTTGAATGCTTAGTTTGGAGTTGTCAAGTGGTCCAAAAGGTCTAGAATAGAAACTCAACACTAGGGAGGGGAAAATAAGGGGGTTAACTTAAATTTATGAGTCAACCAAGAAAAATATAGGAAAATTTTAGTCAAACTAGTTTGACCAAAGAGCTGGAATGGTATGAAAAAGCATGAAAAAAGGTTAAAAGAGGGCTAGAATGGCCTAAAATGACCAAGTAAGGTCAAGAAGGATTGAGAAGGCTAAAATTAAGATAAAGAGAATAAAATGAAGTAATTTAGGATTATTTTTACTGTAAAAATGTAAAAATAATGTATTATAACCATGCATGACATGGAAGAACTGATACATCCTTTGTTGTTTCTTAGGTGTAAGGATAATAGAGAATGTTGAGACTTGTAGATGCGGCATGGTTACCAGACTTGTTAGATAGGTTGTTAGATGGAGATAGGGATAGAATAGGATCCATAGGTCTAAGTGGGATAGCAGAGATGTGTCAAATCCTCCTCAGTGTTGACCTATTAGTCATGTTCCTTAGTTGTTAGGAATGATTGACTAACACATTCGTATGGGAGGTGGATAAGGATATGGTAGAGTTGGATATCATGTTAGAGAATGTCCATGCCATCCTAGGGCTACCTATAGTAAGAGTGTAGGTGACCATAGGGATTTCAGATAGTCTAGAGGAGAGGAGAGCCTTAAACATGTGGGCTACATGCTCAAAGATGATATTACCAGGTAGGAGAGTGAGTATGTTTGATGTTTATACATCATAGATTCTAGATATATAGAAGGCTATGATAGGCCTTGTGACATAGTGGGTGTTATGTCATAAATTAGATGGAAAGGTATCATTATTCATGATATCCTTGAGTAGAATGATATTGGAGACACAAGTTCTATATGACCTAGGATCTATCATCTGGGTCCAACTGGTACATGATATGTATGAGATGATATTCAAAGGGTAAAGAACCATGTGACTAATCATATTACTGATAGTTTGGATATATGAGAGGTTTCCTAGATATCAATTAGTTGGGTTGCCCCATGTAGTCAATGATAGGTCACCTCAGGTATAGAGATGAAGGAAGGACCAGGTAGCATAACCCATGCCTCACATGCTAGTGCTATAGTCAATGAGATGTATAGACATCATGTGATAGAAATACAAACACATAAAAGCTACATGGGTGGGTTGAGACATAGTTGCACCAGTGATAAAGAGGATAGAGGTAATTAGACACTATTTCTAGTGGAGATATCCACATCTAATGGAATAGGTGCTAGGTCAGATGGTCCTACCTTATCCAATGATATTGATATTGATTCTTGAGTAGTGGGCATAGCATGTGATGGAGTTATATGGGAGGAGAGCACTGGGGCCATTAGTAGTGAGTTTGACATTGAGGCCACATCAAGAGTGACCATGGACTAGTCAGGCATGATGAAGAGTTGAGTAGGAAGATAGGGATGTAGAGGTAGAGATACCATATGTACCACTATCAACTCCATAATAAGATGAGTAGCAGCCAACAAAGACATAAAATTGATGAAGGTAAGAGGTAGAAGAAAGAGTGGAGGCTATTACCATCTTGGATGACCCTATAGGTGAGCTAGAGGAGATGATAGAGATACCACTTAGATGCAAGATGAGACTAACATGAGCCATGATAGTAAAGATTGAGTTGAAGAGGCATCTTATAGAGGAGGTACTAAGAGGCCATGTAGATGGGGAGACTATGTTAGGCAATCATGTAGATGGTAAGACCATATTAGCTGAGATAGGGATAGGTAAAAAGAGATGGTTAATTTATTGCTTGAGTTTTGTTAAGATAGATAGATAGATATTATGAGATGTGACAGTGATCTAATATCCAACTTGTGTGATTTTATAGGTGTAGGTGATGATGAGGAGGAGAGATGGGGGTCCCTGGTGAGGGGAGCACTCTATGACATCCTAGATGACACTTTACAACCATACAACCCCACAACATTAGAGGATATGAGTGTACCATCTTCCCTAGCTTAGGTAAGCTAGCTCATATTAGCTCAAGAGGTAGTGAGCTAGATATGGGTATAGAGGGAAAGGATACCACCACTAATATTGATGGGTGTAAGGGAGATATAGGCATAGTATGCCCTAGTAGATGAGAGAGTTTTACATCTAGCTATAGTAGCATGATGATAGAGATTCAAACTTAGCTGATGGAGTTAGAGATGTGGGAAACCTATATGGATAGGTATAGGGATTGAGATCTTAGATGAACTCCTTATAATGTACCATTTAGAGGAGTCAGATTGAGACCTCAGTAGGTAGTGTGGCTAGGCCATGAGATAGATAGGATGAGTTTTAGCGATAGGGATGGAACATTGTATATGGTTACATTTGTTTTATAAATTTTATGAGATATATATATATATATATATATAGAATTTTGGAATATATATATATATATATATAGCATTTTGGAATATTGTTTTTAGATGTGTATGTTGTTATTATGGTTGATTTTGGTTGTTTTATTATGGTTGAGGTTGTGGATGCTTAGGATATATTTATTTCTAGCACATGTATTTAGTTGTGTTGTAAATTCTATAGGAAATATATGAGATGTGGTTTATTTTCTAACATTATGAAAAACACATGTATGGTTTAAAAAAAAAGGAAAAAATGACTTGGAAAAATATAATCAATCAATAAAATGTACTACACACTATTTCAAGTTGGGAAATGTGTAATAACAAGAAATTAATAATTATAAAGAACCAAGAAAATGGCAAAATGAGATAGTAAAAAAGAGTTTGTTTTTAAACTAATGTGAAAGGTTTTTGCACCAAATTAAAATAAGTAAATTCATACTAATATCACATTGGGAAGTATGACATATGAAGTAATAAAATGGAAGGTATGTAAAAGGGCACAAATGGTAATAAAAACAAATTAATTAAATCAATCAATCATAATAAATCATGCTAGGAAGTATGAAAGAAAAATAAAATTGCAAAAGATTGGTCTTAAATTAGTCATACTAATTCAAACTGGTAAGTATGAAAAATTCATGAAATGGTTGAAATCTTACACGCACTCAAAAAATAAGAAAATAAGAAGGTGAAAGATAAATGAAGTAAGAATAAAACATAATAATTAAAGCTAGGAAGTATGTAAAATGATGTGTAACTTCATAATCAATCAAATATTATCTAAAATTTTAACATGTAATTTGGATGGTGACTTCGGTATTGGAAAATTTTTTGAGGAGGGTCGGGTCCTATCCATACTCTTACACTGCAACTCGACAAAGAGAAAAACACTAGGGTAAAATAAATAGGAAAATTGAGTAATCACAAATGTGGGTAATAGGAAAAAAATGATGGTAATTTGTGAGGATGGTTGGGTCCTATCTGTGGTCTTACAAAGCAACTCAAAAAATGAAATCCCAAGGGGAGTGATCAATAGAAAATATAATATTTTTCAAGAGGAAATAAAGGGATATAAGGAGTGAAAATGGAAGTGTAAAAATAAATACTTAGGCATATTATGAGAATAATTTAGGAGGCAAGAGGCATAATAAGGATATGAAAAGACACTAAGTGACTAGTGGTCATCTATGTACAAAGGAAACCTACTTGCTATAGGCATAAGCTTTGTAGTCAAATAAGCATGATACTAAGATAAAATAATGAAGGTATATTGGTACAAGAAAATAAAATGGACCTACCTTCCCATGATGTGTTCCTTGCTCTTCATGACCCCTTACAGAGTCATCAGTCTACTTCAAAGATTGGGTACTTGTATGAGAAAGTGGGTAGCACTAAAAGATTTTTTTATTCTCCTCTTCTAATCTACTAGCCTACCATACCCTAAATGACCTCAGCTTTATCATGAGGTCAACTGTGGAGTTTGAGCTTTGACTAGAAGGAGATGTGTTTTGAATCACATATTTTAATGTGATTTGACTTTTAAGAATAATTTTTCTTTTGAATATCATTGCCTTTTGTTTTTAAATTATTTGGATTTTAACTTTATTTTGAAGGATTTTTAATATTCCTCCTCCATATGGAATTAGAATGACCAATCATGAGAGAGATAGTGATACAAATGAATTAGTTATAAGCTAAGGCTAAAGGAAGCTAAGTAACCAAACACAAAGACTGACTAGGACACTTAGGCTTGATAATGAACTACCATGTGATCTCAGGTCTCAACCATGTATATTATTAGTTTGTAGAAAAGGGAAGAGGTAAAAATGAGATCCAAAGTGGACTGGTAAAAGGAGATAGTAATGAGATAGATTATATGCTAATTGATCACATGGTAAAGAGAGAGATAATAACCAAGGGGAATAGGGTAAGTATAACCAAATCACCATGACAAATTATCTATAGAAACTAAGGATAAGAAATCAAAATAATCATAAATATACAAGAAGATATTTTTAAGAAAACACTAGGAAAAAGGAAAGGGAAAGAAATGATAAATCAAAGACAATCATATGTAAAAATATAAAAGGTAAGATAAGTAAGATATAGTACAATAAGTAAGAAATCATGATATAAGATAAGTAAAAATTTGACATGGTATCAAATGATATAATAGATAGAAATAAGATTGGAGCACACATCCAATCCAAATATAAATGTGAAATCACCATGCATGTGCTCATAAAGACTAGTAAATATGTCCACACACATTATCCAATACATTGGATAGATCTCTATGAATGTGTAATCAAATTTTTGCTAAGGTTTCATCAATCTTCAATTAATACTGGGCAAATTCTTCTTTTTTAATCTCCTCAATTGAAAAAGTAAGAATGCTCAAAGTATCATGTTGAGGAAGAAAAGTAGGCAAAGTTTGGTCAAGAGAATGCATGGAAATAGGATCTATGGGAGGAGAACGAATCATCAGGGGAGAAGGATCCACAAGTGAAGGACTAATGGGTGGAGAAGGATCCACAGGTGAGGGAAGGTCCATCGGTGAAGGAATCATAGGTGGAGGCATAGAAGGTAGTGAAGGGACCGTAGGAGGTGATGGAACCACTGGAAGTGGAGACATGGGAGAAGGAGAAACCTTCTTGTAGAAATGACTTATGGGAGGAGTGGTAGTAGGTCTGAGAATGGATATAAGGTGACCTTTGTGATGTTGTAGGATATAATAATGATTAATGTGATGGGTGTCGTAGAGATGCCATAGATAATATACCTCACCATACTTGGGCAAATATTCAAGAAGTACCTTCGAGAGAGGTATGGCTTTGTCTAATGACATAAAATAAGGATGTAAGGTATCAAGATATTATCATAACTTGTAACAATGGGTGAAATAATGGCTATCTATCCCATGGAAGTAACAGATACGCTTGTGAGTGTTTTTATTATAAGCACTCATGGAAGGAGGTATAATAGGAATAGGAGAAGCTAAAGAACACTCATCAACCCATTTGGTGGGTAGAGGAGTCATCTTAGGAAAGGGAACCAAACTATCACCAAGGGAAGGTGATGATGAGGAAGGAATAAAATTAGGCTTAATAGAAGGAGAAATAGTATCAAAATTAGGGATAGGCTCAAAAATGGTAGGAGCAAGAATAAGATCAACTATAATAGGCTCAGGAAGAGGCTCAAATATAAAATTCTCTACTAAGGGAAGGGTAGGATATATAGAGGTTCTAAGGATGGTTGCACTAACCTCAAGGGTAAACCAATGATGGGAGTTAGATAACTTAGAAAATAAGTAAGGTCCAGTCATAGCATGATACATGAGCATAGTCCTATGTGGCTCCTTAGAAACTAGAGGTGTCAGTGCCATCTCTATCCTATGATAAAGGGGGGAAATACAAAAATTATGAACTATAAGTGATGAAAAATGATGATATACACAAAAATACTCAAGTAAATAATAATGATAATGAATAATATCAACATCATGGGCATGTACAAGACTGCCTAACAACATATCATCTAAGTAATAACCATCATCATAATTCAGGGTGTAAAGATCAATGACATAGGTAGGAATAACCTTATCATGCAATGAAGCATGGTGAATGGAATGCCTAGTCTTGGTCAATACTACAAGAATGTAATCACAAGGATGTTTGAGAGAATAAGGTTGCAAGGAAGCAAGAAGCTATGAGATGAGATGAGGTAAGAGACTAGAAATTTTGATATTTAAGTTAATCTCATTAGGATCATCATCATTAGAATCTAAAATATCAGGAGGAATACTACTAATGAGCTTAGGATGCCCATTGTAACCATGGGTTGAATTAATAAGAAATTTGAGACATTGAGACTCACAAAATGGAATGCTTGACAAAGGCTCAAGAGTATGAATCTTGAAAACAACACGATCTTGGAATTATTTAACATTCCAAGGGTTAGTGTCACTTTGAATCCTATAAATGGCTCTATTGTGAGGTAATTTAATGAATTTTCAGGTAGAAGAAGTGATATCTCTCATGTAGTGAGTCCACAACCTACCAAGCAAGATATTATAAGAAAGGGGGAAATTAAATATCATCACATTCACATAGAAAGTGATAGGTGGGATGGTAATGGGAAGCCACACATAACCTAAAGGAGGAATTTTCCTTATATCATATCTTTGGCATGTGTTGCATGTAGACTTGAGATTGTATTTGGACTATCTAAGGGTTTTAATGAAATTGAAAGAAGCAACACATGTTCCATAACCTTCATTAATTAATGCATGTTTGAATTAGATTCATTGATTTAGATGCTAATGAATAAAGGAGGATCATCCACATGAATCAGAATCTTGTCGAGAATCATAAAATCTATGGGAAATTTTAGGGAAAGAGAAGTGTCGATGGTTTTCTCAATGTTAATGGACATCTCTTCACATTGTTGAAAAATACTATCTTCAAAACTAGATGAAGCTTCCTTTTGTCTTGCTAGGGGAGGATGGGGGACATTCATCTCAAATAGAAGTTGCATGAGATATTCTTATGATGAATTATTCATAAGCTCAATAAATTAAATTTTTTATGGTAGATTAGTGAGTTTCGCAATGGGATCCCTCATCATAACCCATAATAAGGTTTCTAGATATAGGTGCGTAATGGTTAAGGAGATCTTCAAAAGGATGAGCTTAAGTACATTGAAATTTTTTTTGATAAGAATAAGAAGGTTTAGAATAAGGTTTTAAATCATGTTGAGATGATGAACTAGTTATTTTAAGTTTATTTTGAGAATTAGAAGAAAAAATATTAGAAGATGCTTGATTATCCTTAGTATTGGAAGATGATGGAAGAGTGGTAGAAATAGAATGGGATGTGTTATCTAAGGGAAAATCATAAATTGGATCATCAAAAGTGATAATAACTTCTCACCCCAACTCATTTAGATGAGTTGGAGAAGAATCTTAGATAACATGATGTGTTTTATGGGAAGTAGTGTAGACAGGTTGAGAATTAATGAAAGCCACCACCCTTCACATATTAGTCATGATAACCACATTATCTTCAAAATTTGGTTCAATAAGACTTTTTACATTATTGGTGGAAGGTGTGGGCTTGTCTTGAGTATCTTTACTAGGTTGATGATTAGGTAAAGGATCTTTATAGATAGCCAAATGAACATTTTCTTGATTCAAGTCTTAATTTTTATAATTTGATTTATAGTCCTTGAATTCAATCTCATAGGCTTGTTTACACTTATGAATAATAGAATCATGATCAAAACTAGGTCTAAGAATAAAATCCATAGCTAAATTACGAAGTTGTCTACATGTTTCATGAGAATAACCACAACTAGTGTGAAACAAACAAAACTTGTTAGATTCATACCTAGATTTCATAGGGTAGGTAGGGTCAAGATTTCATGGAAGAGGCTTGGGTAGATGCTTAATCAATTCAACTAAGGATAAAGGTTTGTGAACATTGATGTTATTGGGTGAAGATAAATGAGGATTAGTATATTGTTGAAAAGAAGAATCTGGTTTTAAAAAAGGGTTAAGAATGATAGATTGAACTTTATGAATGGTGTCATAAGAATCGATAACACCATCATTTGTGATATTGTTGTTTTTGTTCTTAAGTAATAGACAAAGACATGTAGAAGGTTGGGGTGGCTCAAATTGATGCATTAGGAAATCTTGTCTTTTAGCTTGGGCAATAGCCTCCTCCAAGGTATGTGGAGAGAGAGTGTAGACTTGATATTGAAGTTTAGGAAAAAGAGAATTTGTAAAGAGATGAAAAAGGTTGTCATCTTCCATGTTATGTTCACATTTATTTGAAAAAGTCTTCCATCTCTTAACAAAGTCCTGGGTAGTTTCATTCTCATGTTGTTTAAAATTAATGAAATGGGCCAAAGTGTTTTCAAGAAGATCATTAGTTTAGAATTCTTGAACTAAAGCATTTAATAATTCCTCCAAAATATAAATGGAATGAGTTATAAGTTGTTGTACCAATCCAAGATATCACCTATAAGAGTTTTGTCTAGGAGCTTAGTAGTGGTAAGGGTGTTTAATTTGACCCAATCCTTGTAAATATTTTCAAATGTTTTAAGGTAAAGGATGGGATTGGTTGACCCATTATAAGAACTTGTAGGTGTTATACATATTATATCAATGTTGGAAATTTGAGTAGTAAGAGGTTCATTTTTTAGATGTTTGATGGTCTTATTGATTAAAGGAGGTTGGGGAGTGAGATTGCCTTGAGAATATCAAAGAGGAGGAGGGGGAACATTTTGGTTATGTGTGCCCCAAGCTATTGGTTTTGGATGAGATTGAAGGTTAAGAAGGTGGTTTTGTATTCTCATCATTTTATTTGTGTTATACATTTGAAAGGTATTCATTTGATTAAGAGTTTATAGTAAAATTTGGTGTGTTTGATTAACATTAAAATCACTAGAATTGATATTTGTATTGATATTAGTGTCTTGGGTACCACTAGTAGTGTTGATATGAGCTTGAGAATAACTATGAGAATATGAGGTACTAGTGAAAAAAATTACTTGTGAAGAAAAAGATGGACTAATGAATGGTTGGGAGGAAGAAGCACTAGAAGCATGATTACTTTGGGTAGCAACTAATGAACTAGTGGAAGTATTAAGGATGGTGAACCTTATGAGAGGCCCACTAGATGTATAACCCACCATGTTAGTTGAGATTCTAGGCATGAAGGTAGAAGAGGTTAGAGAAGAAGATGTCATGACATAAAAAGGATTTGAAATTTAAGAAAGAGGTTGAGAACTAAATAAAGTAGTACCTCCAAATCCCATTGATAATGTGGGAGTAGGTGAATGAGGCTATTTGGTTTAACCACTAATTATGAGGTTATAAATGGTAGAAGGATCATTTCCTTGATGTGGAGGAAATTTGGAAATAAATAAAAGAATTTTGAGAGTATATTCATACTTAGGTTGATCTTCTAATGAGAAAAGAGGATTATGTTTTGAAGAGGTATGAGGAGGGATCCCATAATTCATTATGTGAGTGGTAATATGAACATTACTAGCATATAAAAGAGGATCCCTACTCTATCTATGGGAGACCCTATTATGATTGGTAAAGTTTATCATGTCTACTCACTTTAACTCAATATCATTATCTAATAAAAATTCCATGATGAAGGGAAAAGAAGATAGATGAGAAAGCAAAGGTCAAGAGAGGTGATTGAAAGTATACAGGGTTGACTAGGTCGATCCAATATAGAAATAAGGACTATAAAATTATACAAGGTTAACTGGGTTGATCTAGTATAGTACATAGAAGGAAGAAAAAGCACTGGGTCAACTAGGTCAATCTATTATAGAAGATAAGAAACTCAAAAAGCCTAAAATAGATTTGTAAAATGAAACAAGCTAACTTTTTAAGTAATGAAAAGCAGTAAGTATTGAAAGGAAATAGACAATTAATTAGATTAACACTGGCTAATCCAATTGAAACACAAAAAGTGAAATCATGTACTAATATTGGTTAATGCAAGGTTTTATGCATTAATTGAGAAAAGTTCAAGAAAATAACTTGAAAATTAAAGCTAACTAATTGGTCAACCTAAATGTTAATTAGATTATTAAGACTGATTTTAAAATGTGATTGGAAGTTGGCTATAAGCAAGGAGCTAAATAGCAATCTAAGGATGGTTTTAGGTAGTTTGAGTTGAAAGGAACTATAGTGGTAATGATACAGGCTTGGTATTGGGGCCTACCCCCTCAGTTCACATGCTATAGCAATAAGGGTGTTGGGTACTTATGCAGAATATACCATTAACCACTCTTTATACTTGACTAGAGCATCAACTTAACTTCCCCTGGTAATGAAATCCAAGTAGGTTAGCCTAGGGTAGAAAATATGTTAAAGTTTTTATTTATGTTTTTTATGATTTGGTCATGTGTGCATAAAATATAAATAGTGAAACTAAGTGATTAATTGAAAATACCCTAATTAAATATGTGAACTATTCTAAGCATGTAAGCAATAGGAAAAGAAAGTGTGAATTAATTAATAGCAAATATGAGGTTAATTCCAACTTTGAAATAAGGTATAGTTTTGACACTATATGCATAAAATATATAATAAGATCAATAGAATTAAACCTATACTATGGAAGCAAAGTCTAAAAATGAACTGGGTTGGTAGTGTTGATCCAGTTATTTTAGACAACACATAGAACACAGAACTAGGTCGATAGTGTTGATCTAGTTAACTATGCAAGGGAAATATTAAAGACTAAAAATTATGAAATAAAAGATAGAAAATAAATAAATAGATAATTAGAAAGGAACCTTGGTGGATTAGAGATGTAATGAAGGAAGATTTTTGATGAAAAACCTTGAAGGATACTTGAGAAACCTACAAACTAGGTCGATAGGATCAGTCAAGTTATACAAGAACCTATTGAAAAGTTTTGAAACTATAAAGGGTCAACTAGGTCAACCTAATAGGCTAAACTAGGTTTCTAAAATGTTGGAAACCTATACTGGGTCAACTAGGTTGATCTAGTTACCTGTTCTTGAAACTTGTGCATAGAGAAAAAGAGTTAGGTTGATAGAATCGATCAAGTATGTCAAAATATATGATAAAAATGATGATAAAAATAAATGAAGGAAAAGGTGAATAGATATTTCAAGGGTTATTTCATGTTAGGTTCACCAAAATGTATGCAATCAAAAATACATCATGTTTATGGATTAATCCTATATCAGATAAGATAGATCACACCTACACTTCTAATTGGGATACACTTTTTAAGAGGGAGAATGAACAATATGGAGATCCACTAGACCCAATTATGGGATCACTTGTATCACATGTCACCACACATCATGATAGGAAGGTTTTCAAAGCACACATTCTAACATAATTGCACAACCCTAATAGAGTCTTAAGGTTTTAAAACATTCACTTTATTCTAATAGTAAAATATTAAATCTCATCTAGTGCACACCAAAGCTTGTGGCACAAATTAGGGGTTAGAATCAATAAAACAAACAACTAAACTAAACATGTATTAGAAGACATATACTCATGTCAATGTATATATAATTATAAATATATGGAGATAAGAATACAAATGCATTATCTATCTACTCTTACAAAGGATAAATAAATTTATGAATACTTACCTTTGAATATGAACCCATTGAACCTCAATCTCTCCCTTAGCCAAGGTTTTTTTTGAGAGATTGTTGTGGTATGTAAGGATAACCAAGATAAATTATCTCTAGGCTACACAACCTATCCAAGAATCCAAAATACTTCTTGATAATACAAGATCCATATCTCCAAAGAAATTATAGAACCCTAATCTTTATTCCTCAAGTATAATGGTCAATAAGCAGATGTTCACTCACACTTATTCACTAATAATTTTTCTCTTATGAAATGGTGGGAAATGACCTTGTATATATAGGTATATCTTACCCTAAATCTTTCCAAGAATGTTGGTTGTATGGGGTTGACCCAATTAACCCAGTGTGTTTTTGGGGATAATTCTCTAGGTCTATGCTAGGTCAGCCAAAAGGCTAATAAACCAAGAAAGTGAAGAATACCCCTAAACTCTACTAGGTTGATTCAGTCGATCCAATACATTTGATAGTTAAAAAATATGTTAAGGTATGAAAAAGGAGGAATGGAAAGAGGAAAATATTGGTAGAGGTAGGACTGAGAAGAACAAGTTTAGGGTTAATGGTTTTAAGAGATAAGTGTGTAGATGGCAAGTGGAAGAAGGGACAACAATCTTACAAAGCATCGATGGTCTTCTTACCCCTTTCTTAGTGCACCTATTAAGGCATGCACTCAGAGAGATTAAGACTTGATATGTTCTTGTAAGATACAAAGTGTCGATAATCAATAAAAGTTTGAAATATTATGTGTATACACATTCTATGTCTCTTTCCTAATTTCCAATGACATATTATACATCTACATTATGTTAGAGTATCATTACCATTTTTAGGATCTACGAGTTCAATGAAAGGAAATTGTTTTGCCTAGTCAACCTTAAAATACCTTCCAATTATCTATCTACTTCACCTTCACAAATATTTATGAGTGTAATTTTCAACTGAAGTTGGTGTTTAGTGAGAACTAGAAACCTCTTCTAGCAGTTAATTTCATAATCATTGTCATTACTAGAGGAGCATCTTCAAGTGGTGGCATGTCATCATCAATATAATACTCAAGTGGTGACATGTTATGGTGATTAATTCTTCTTAAATACAATCATTATTACTGGGTATTTCTACATGTAAAAGGGTTTTGATATTATTCTTGAAAGTTAAAATAAAATTTAATATATTTTTTTAATAGAATATTAATTATTACATATATTTTAAGTGCATGAAAGTTACATGGGATTTTTTATTGGGTCTCTAAAATAAGATAATACTCTCAATTTTCCTAATAATTTCCCTACACTTTTACCATTACCACCATATGTCATGTTATCACATAGAAAACAATAATAAACTATGTGACCAAATGGTTGCAAATTATGATGAGCAATGTAGCCAATTAATTTTAGCATAATGCAATCAAATGGTTGTTATAGGGATGCATTCGGTCAAAGATAAATAGGATGAAACCATTTAGTTGTATCACATATGCAATTGGTCAGTTGCAACATATATGTAATCAATTAGTTATAAAAAATAATGCAACCATTTGGTTGTGGTATAGATGTAGCCATTTGGTTATAGGGAAGATACAACTGGTCAGTGCTAATGTAGATGCAACCAATCAGTGGTAGGAATAATACAACTATTCAATTTACAATGTTTCTAATATGGTGTTGGATAGTTGATAATATATTAAAACTATACATTTGATTTTGTTGAATGGTTTATTATTTGATATCTTGGGTGGTTACCTTTACCAGAAGTAGATTTGCATGGTTACACATGGAATCATATTTACTATATATAAGGCAAATTGGATGGTTAACCATAGAATCATTGTAAACATTTAGAGAGCCAACCCATAAAAAAACTTATATTCTAATTTTTTAGGCAACCTATACCTATGTAATGGCCCTCCAAAATCATCAAAACCAAATTTTAAAAAAAAATAATATTCATGAATTAATGAATATTCACTATTAAAATTTACCCTGGGTGTTTCATAACCCTATTTCACATAAAATATCTTTACACCTTTGGAAATTGGTTTTATTGCACCTAAGTTCATATTTTATGATGGAAAGGGTGATATTAAACAACATCTTTGATCTTTGTATGTGGCATGCATTAATTATGCCTCTAATGATAATTTTTTTGACTAAATTATTTCAAAGAAGCCTCAAGTACTATACTCTAAGATGGTTTTATGATTTACTAATCCGGTCCATAAAATAATTCAAACCTCTTGAATACTAGTTTTGGCACACATTTCTGTCAACATTAAAAAAAATATATCCTATGCCCATATTACAAAAATAAAAAAAGGAACCAATAAACCTATCAATGAATGTGTCTTGACATACAAGATAATGTTGACCAAAATAACAAATCAAGTTGCAGATAAATATCTTACAATACATCTTCAATAAAAAATTTATTTCCCCATTACATGATTCCATTTTTTTTTAAAAAAAATTAAAATATTTCAATGATTTATTCCATATTTCTAGAGATCATGAAATGAAACTTATTTCATTGAACAAGCTTAAGTATGTAGCCAACATAGTGACTACATCTAGTACCAAGTTTCATATTAAATCAAGCTATAAATTTAAACCTAAAGAACCTAAAAAGGACACAACTACAAATGTTAGTATAGTGTCACAAAATCCTAATTGACTTATCTTATCTAATGTACCAAGGAGATGATTACATGATTACCTAAGTCTCTATATTTTCTACTTAATAATCTTGTAGATATTCATCTCATATCTCTACCTTCTCTCATACATATTGATATGAGTATACCTATACCTAATTTATATGATTTCAATGATTATTTTGACTATAAATAGGTCCCTAAGACTTATAATAATTGATGTTATACCTTGAAGAATAAGATCTAAGACCTTCTCAATAACTAATAGCTTACATTTAATGATCCTCCCAAATATTAAAGTTCATAACTTGGTGACCATTAGAACCAAAATATGTTTATTAATCCATTACAAGATCATTCTAAAAATAATTGAGAAGTGAATATGTCATATAATGCACATTCCCCTTCACCACATTATGTTCACCCATTAGATTATATTATTTTTACTTAGAAAAAACATATACCTCCTATGGTTTACGACCCTCTATTAATTTTGATGACAATAAGATTGTGGATGATGACTTAGATCTCCATTAGTTAATTATTTTTAGCATACCTTTATCACCATATTATTCACAATGTTATGATCAATAGTGGTGCTATAAAAAAATGCATCAAGACATTTCTTACACATTTAGTATATACACATAATGATTTACACCCTACGAGAAAAATAATTAGAACATTTAATAGGACCTCACAACATGTTCTTGGTTAGATTGAATTACCTTTATAGGTCAAACCAACACATGTGGTCACTACCTTTTCATTTATACCATACATAAGAGTCTTTGATATGCTATTTATATGACCTTGGATACACAAACTTTGCATAGCACCTTCTATGGCACATAGGTGTATTAAATTCATACTAACAATGTAGTCATAATTCCTATAATTCCATATGAGCATCCACTTGAACATAAACAATTTATTCTAAGGAAACTAATTATCAAACCTAGTAAGGTTAATCCTCCATCAAATGGTAAGAAATAACCAATCCCTTTTCCTATGTGACCCATACTTGAGAGACCATTTCATTAGAGATACATAGTGGATTTCACATAATCTTCATCTAATACTACACAACATACTCAATTATCTAAAGTACCTAAACATGTACCTATTATTTCTACTTAAAATACACCATATATCAAAATTTATGAGTTCCATAAACCCTACTCCTTTTATTACTTCTTTGAGACCATAGAGTTCTATGACACATACATGGAGCACTACAGAGCCCATAATGCCATATATTGTGCACATATATGATCATTAGTAGTAACACTAGTTTATTATGCCATATAAATTATTTAGAGCACATCTATATTAACATCCCTTAGATGGAATAATTTTCTAGACTTTTCCTTAACCCAAAAAAAAAAAATCCAAAAATCCAAAAATCTTTAAAAAATACCATAAAATTTCAGCATGTTCCTAGTTGTACTATTTATTATGCATGTGTTTTTTTCTTAATGTTAGTAGATAGTATATAAATATTTTAATATATACTCATAATTTGTATGTTTCATTTAAGTGTGATATAGGCATACCCATATACATGACATATTGATATACATATGTTGGGACTTCCAACCACTCACATCCTAAGTACAATGGGGGCATATGCTTCTTTGATCATGATATACCCAGGTTATATTATTATATGATCATTTTACATTATCATGTTTAAGATTATATATACTTACACATTCCTATATTCATGCTTATACCTTTCACAATGTACATTTTTATGCTATGTACTTGACATTGTTGGTAAACACATAAGTTTAGAAACTAGTATGATATATTCATGTTGGTTGCTTATATTTTTCCTAATTTACCATTTTAGCACTTACTTGAGTGTATTATTCACTTTATATTATTTTTCATTGTATTGGTCATTTGAATTTGTCTTCCTCACTAGATTTCATAGTTATATGATTTAGATACATATTTGTGGTAGCATTCTATACATTGATACCTCTATTATACCCATATTTTATCTCAAGGCATAAATGAGGTGTATATGTCTCACAAGGGAACCTAAAATAAAAAAATGAAATCATTTTAAATATTTCAAATATTGTTATGGACTATTATTATACCTAGGATGGACTTTTTTGACTATTATTGAGCCAATATACTATAGTAATTGGTTAATTATTGTAGGGTTGAGTTATTTAAATTCCTCAATATTACAAAAATTATAATTTATATTTGATTAAATCATATAAATTTACTAGAATTATAGGTTGGATTTTATTAAATCATCCACCCTCACTAGATGTATTGAGTTGATTAAATTCATCACACTCACTAGATCATACACATATTTAGGTTGCATGATTGAGATGAAACTAGCTCTATCGATGTGTTTCAATTCACCTTTACACCAATTTTCGGGGTATGTGCCCTCATATATATATATATATATATATATATATATATATATATATGTGTGTGTGTGTATATATATATATATATGTATGTATATATATATATGTATGTATATATATATATATATATATATATGTATGTATATATATGTGTGTGTGTGTGTGTGTGTGTGTGTGTGTGTGTGTGTGTGTGTGTGTGTGTGTGTGTGTGTGTGTGTGTATGCACATATAGGTTTATATTTATCCTAATATCATATTCAATGTTTCATAATGAGGCATCATTTCAAATCAAATTTACAAAAGGTAAGATGGTTGCATCAACACACATGTGTATTATAACTTACTATTCTTACTTTCAATAATTTCAAATCATTTCGATTCCATATTTCATACACTAATTATATATTGTAACATGATCTTGGTTTCAAGTCATTCACCAACAACACACTCAAGTTGGGCTCATGCAAACAAAAGGTGTTTATATACACATAGGTACACATTTATTACCTTTAAACTATCAATTTAATTACTAAATTAAGATAGGGTATGTAGATACTAAAATCTAATTCATGCATTACCTCAATCTTGTACACTTTGAAAATACATATCATGTCTTTACCTTTAAATTATAGACTTACCCATTGTTGAAAGGATCAAATTCACTATCTTTTTATTCCTAATTTACTTATCTCTTAGTTTAACCATTATTATTCTAATTACCAAGCCTTATGTAATATGTAAAAGGATCAAAACTTGATTATTATCTTTTCCTACTAGTTTTGGACATGTACCTATTTTCTAACTTCTTGGACACTTATGTATTAGATAAACTCATGTGACGACTAAAGTATCCACTTTTCCAAATAAAATCTAGTGCCCAAAGGAATATAATTTTCAAATGGAACATATCATAAATGTTTGATTAAGTTTTATAGTGTGAGATATTTATAAAAGGGATTGGTATATATACAAGATCAACCCTCATTCTTTCCTCACCTATCAAAACTTAGGGAACTCACAAGGTAACATACCAAGAAGCACTCAATGAAGAATTATAGTAAGAAAAACTACCATATAAATCCCTATTGTTATACCATTCATAATATTAGTATTCCCATAGATATAGAATATTCAAAGAGCAGTTCTCCATATTTTCCAAATTACAAGCTAGGTCACTACATGTCTTTGCTTATCACACATTGCATCCTTGTACACATACAAGCAAACACATATGGGAGAACTACATAATTCTAAGGTCTTAGTCATAGTATTATATATTTAGGTAATTCCCAATGATAAATGGGTCCTTGGGGTAGCTTGATACCATGACATCACTAACCCATTTTTCTATAGTCACTCCAATGGTGAGGAAGCTATGGTTTGATCATTCAAAAAATAATGATAACTTATGTGTGTGATATGTATACATCAAAATAAACATGATATAAAATCCATAAATATCCAATTGGTTGCATCTTGATCTAGTAAGTATACTATATAGGACACCTACAATAGGGTTAGACACCTGCATCAATGTAATTATCTAGATTTGACACAAGCATTTGAGGCCATAGAAAAAATATTTATAGAATCTGATGATTGTTCCATGACTACCTTCTAGTACACTTCTAACCTATTCTAGATCATTCCTACATGAACATAGTAAACCAACTAAGTATTATTGTTCCATATTTATTAAAATGTCTATCAATATTTGTACTTTAAAAGTTTTATCAAATCTAAGTTGTATAAATGCAAAATAATATTTGTTTGATTTTTTATTAATTGACATTCTCTTTAGGTTATTTCACCATCCTTTTATAAAATCTAATATAATAAATATTAATACCATATATCCCCTCTTATCTAAATTAAGTGATAGTTCATACCTTCACTCCCATACCACCTCCCTCACTCTTCAATCTATTTCACCCTTCACTTTCATCTTTGTTTCCTCCACCCATGCCTCCACTTTCCACTTTAGATACAACCACCCCTCCTATATCATCTTTCAACACCTTGGGAATTTTAGATAGGTAGAGATGGATTGGGCCATTAGATATTCAAGCACACAGAGACTAGATATAGTATTCCATGGGAACTCATACGTCTAATTATTATTTGATCAAGAGCTAAGGAGGATGATTAGGGTGCTTAGGTATACCTTCACTCAATAAGGGAATCATATGGCATAGAGGACTAAAAAAAATTATTTTCTCCCTCACCAAAGTGAAGACTATGAGAAAACATTAAGGGTAGAAATGGACCCAATTTTAGTGCTCTGAGAATGAGTTATCTAAACAGTTAAGGGAAGATCTTAATTAACAGGTTAGAATTATTTAATCCAAAGTAAGGAATACCTTCCATAAGAACCTAATTATAAAATTGGAAGCAACACGCAAACATTTATTTGTGGCCCTTAAGGAAGTTACTAGAGTTCTTTCCAAGAGTAAAGAGCTTCTCTAACAAGTAAAAACCTACCTAGATGGGATCATTCAAGTGGAAAAAAAGTACAAGAATGTGATTTCCATCATTAAGAAAGGGATATTCCCAAAATTAAATTGTATTCCCCTCATGGACCTAAATTTATATCATTCCTTTTAAATGAAGTATGAGAACCTCCATTGAAGACTAGTTGAGTAACACTCAAGCCACCATTAAGACCTTAGAGAAGAGTAAGGAGTGGATACTTGTTTACTTCAAGGAAGTTATCATCACCATTCTCTTTCACCTAAATTTCACTTTTCTCAATCAAGATGAATATAGAGTCCACTAGGTGCACTTCAATTAAGACATGAGGAGAAAGGTCTAAAAATACAATAAGGTCAAATCCAATGCTATCTTGGAATTTGCCACCTAGTCTAAAAATATCATTAACTATTTCAATGAGGTGAAAGTGTCATTATAATCTCCTCTTATGATGCATGATAGAGTATTGAATCAAGTAGGAGTGATCTTGCGAGAGTCACTTTTTAAGATTTAAAATCTTGACTAGGAGGCTAATTTAGTGGATGAAGGATTAGAAGCACAAGAAGGTGCTTAGAGGAAACTTGGAAGTGGGCCACCACCAAGCTAGAGTTAACTAATTTTGTGGACCTGAATGGATTATGTGTCAATGTGTCACCATCTCTTCCCTTCTCTACTTTATTTTTTCTAGGTGGATCTCACCTGAATTATTAGTTGTATATTTTTGGGCCATGATGTTTTAGAGAGGGATATCATGTTATTTGGAGGTAGTCCTATCTCAATATATATATATATATATATATATATATATATATACATACATATATATATATACATACATATATATATATACATACATATATATATATACATACATATATATATACATATACATACATATATATATACATATATACATATATATATACACACATATATATATACATATACATATATATATGTGTACATACATACATACATATATATATATATATATATATATATATATGTATACATACATATATATATATATATATATATATATATATATATATATATGTATACATATATATATATATATATATATATATATATATATATATATATGTATACACACACACACACACACACACACACACACACACACACATATATATATATATGTATGTATACATATATATATATGTATATATATATATATGTATACATATATATATATATACATATATATATATATATATACATATATATATATATGTATATATATATATATGTATATATATATATGTATATATATATATATGTATATATATATATGTATATATATATGTATATATATATATATATATATACATATATATATGTATACATATATATATATATATATGTATATATATATATATATATATATGTATACATATATATATATATATACATATATATATATATGTATACATACATATATATATATATATGTATATATATATATATATATATATATATATATATATATATATATATATATATATATATATATATAGCTATGATACTCTATGTTAAAGTTGACACTTTTTGTAATTGTACACTTTGAAGGTTAATACAAGTTTTGTCTTTCTTCCTACAAGGTTTTATTTCATGAATGCCTTCCACTTTCTCTAGTTTAATGAATAATATTAATGTTAAATAATTAAATCATGTTTTTTTGTAGCTATATGCATTAGTTAGAGTGAGGTTTGAGTTATTCTAGTTTTTTATTGAACTATTTCCTCTTTCTCTAAACTCTTTTAGGTATGTGTGTGATTAGCACAAAACCATTATGTGTTTGTTTATAGAAAGGGTTCTAGGAATTAAGAATTGATAATTTCCCTTTGATTCCCTCCCCTACATGGCTAAAGTCTGAGCTCTTATGAAACTCATTATATAGTTTTAAAACTATAACTAAGCACGTCCTCAGTTCTAAAAGCACTAATGTTGTTATTTGATCCAGAGAGATTCCTTTTCTACCTTACCCTTCTTCCATTTTGATATTTATTTTATATCAAGTGATTTTTCATTTATTTTATAAATTATGAATTGAAGTGTAAGGAGATAAAATCATTGAATTATATTAAATAGTATGAAGAGGTTTTGTATCAAGAAGGAAACAAGAATTGAATCTCTGATGGTAGCACTGCATCTGTTGGAGATATATTTCAAGTGGGTTATTTCATATAGCCCAATACCTAGAACTTTTGCCCTAGATTATTTTAGTAAAAATCCTAAAATGAGAGGATGAAAGTACCTTATTTTCTCCCACACTTTCCTCAATGTAGTTAAATTAAGAAGTGTTCTTGAGGGCATGAAATATTGGGATGAACAATAACAATCACTTCACACAGAATTCTCCAACCAATCTACAAATATAGGTCTATTTTTCATATTGTAGAGTTCTAGGATAACATCATATAGAATATTTTCCTATGTTAGAAAAGTATAGAAAATAAAAATTGGTGTGAAATGTAAACATGGTAAATTTCCACCTAAGAGATCCTACATACATACAAGAAATCACCCAACATCAGCCCATAAAATTAGGATTACCACCCTTAGAGATGTTGCAAGATAAAAAATAGAAAGGTGCAATGAGAAAAATTCCCTAATCCTACAATGGAAAAGCGTCTGATGTATTAGTAAATAAAAATATTCTATAATATACAACACAAAAATATGTTTGAGAGTTATGTTTTAGTCATTGGCACACATATTTATGGTCAAATTATATGCATTGTGATGTAAGATGGAGTAGTTACTACTTTGATAGATCTAATCAAATGATTAAACACTCTACAAACTAAATATATGTTAAAAGATCACAAATATTTTGTATTATTTATTATATTTCACATAAATATGTCAAAAACATAGTGATAAGTTGGTAAGGTATGTAAAAACCAAAAAACCATGGGATTTTGACTATTGAATGGATATAAAATTGATAGGGTATGAATTTCAAAATGTTGTATTAGACATTAGAAGTATAGTAAATAAAAATCCTTAGTCGACATGGGAAGCCATTGGATGGCCTACTCTTAGTTACATCATAATTACAATGAATCTCATAGAATATGAAAAGGTAGAGCCTATTGGGTGACTAGAAGACATAGAAATCAATGTTTTTAATCTAAACATGCAAGGTAATTTTTAATTCATATATATGAAGACTAATGAAACTCCCTACCCTATGTTGATTAGCAAGAAGTGGGCATACACTAGGAAGATGACCATCAACATAATGTGTAATAAGTTATAAGTGAACCATGGGGATAATATTATCATCAAAACTCTAAATAAATCTAAAAATAATCCTTATATCATTCCTAAATAACCTGACTCACCCTATGAATATAAGGACAAAATCTGGTTTAAGGTTGGCATAAAGCTTAAGTACAACATGCTATAAAATAGAGAGCTCAAATTTTTCCATCCACAGATAGAACCATTTCATTGATTATAGATAAAAATAATATTTTATTTATACCTATAATAGAAAAAGAATAACTTATAAATTTTCATATAAGGGAATGCAAGTTTCCATTTGTATAATCAAAAACAAGTTCTGAAGTAAATTTTATATATCAAGTGGGTGTGACAAACATGGATTAAATTGAACCATCTCAGGAATGTGTTATACCTTTGGAATTTATATATTAATTAAGTTATGATTCAAATACAAATATGATAAATTGGGTAAGATGATATAATAAGGTGAGATTAATGATAATGGTGTTCACTACATGTTAAAAATTACCTCAATACCTTGCAACCAAGGACTTGGGTCAATTTATTTATAGATTAAGGTAACATGTTCAAAATGTAAATAAATGATTTAGTTTTGTTTAATTATTCTCTAAAGTTCACTATTACGACATGGTGGGAAGTACATATGTCAAATTAGTTTCACTAAGAAGATGCTTTCAAATTTATGTGATTTTGATTTCAAATATCACATGCGATCATGAGTCAGTGGCCATTTTTTCTAAAAGGTTAATGTCCTAAAATACACATTCATAAATGTGTCAATGTATGGCATCCATAGGTTTTATAACCTAGATATTGGGTACAAGTATTCAATTATACTCTAACACCTCTTCCAATAGCTTGGTAAATGTACCAAGAATGAAAATGGGAAATAAAAATTAGCCACAAGTTCATCAAGATTTTATTCAAACTTTTATCCTTGAGGATGATAATCACATAGTGTAGAATGATCTTCAAAAGTTGAAAATATTTTAAACTCATGGTAATAAGAGGATATAAACATTGTGATGAAATTCTATTCATCGGAATAAACACTTAGAGATTTGAATATAGTTATAAAAAATTATAAGGCCAATAAGAAGAAAGAGAATTTTTTGATATAACATTGAAATATAATCATGGATGATGGAGAATATATAAAATTTAATGAAAATGTTGAGGACCTATAATATAATGGTTTATTCAAATTACAAGGAGAATTAGAAGAAACAAAATCCAAAATTGTAGAGCAAACCAAAGATGCACAACTAAGAAATTTGAACATTCTGGAATAAAAAGGGTAGAGGACACTACGAGACTCTATTCCAAATTGATCCAAAATATATATATCAAGGACCATTAAATAAATACTTTTAGAAAATTGGTATTAAGGATGCACCAAATCTTCTGATTTTAGGTGACTTTTGTACACAACAAGAGATATTAGAAGGTTTGTAATTTTTGCTAGATTATTAAGATGTGTCCCAATAAAGTTTTCAAAATTCAAGGATGTAGATCTTTCAATGGGAGAGATTAACATAGAACTCAAAGAGTGTGCATGGATTACTAATAAGCACCCATACAAGATAAATCCAAACATGAAGCTTAAATTTAAAGCTGAAATTGACCACATGCAAGAAGTGGGGATTATGTTAGTGTAGGATTTTTCCCACTATGTGATTTTAACTACATGGTCTAATTAGCTTTTTTACATTAATAATAGGTCATTAGGGTAAAATTATTATCAGTCATTTTCTAATTGTGAGTTGAGTTAGTTAATTTTTTGGATGATCTAATTCCTCACTATATAATTTATCTTCCTATGTACTTTATGGCTAATGAATGTTAATGCCACTTTTTCTTATGAAGACAAGGTTTTTTCTTTTTGAGTTATTCTTCAAATTGCACTACTTGATACATATTTAGCTTCATGCATTTGACCCTATCCATTTTGATCCTTGATTTTGGGCCATTATAAAATGGTATTATAGATAAGTTGGTATACAAATCCATTGATTTTATTGAGAGATCTTGCATTCTAGCTTGTTTGAGATTTTAAAATGATTTTAATTATATGGCTTTGGTGGGGTTTCTTATAAATAAATGTAAATATACATACCTAGAGTCTTTAATTTAAAATTAGATGTCACATTGAATTTATAAGGTGGAAAAATCTTAGAAATGGCTATAAACATGACCTAGTTTCATGATATTAGAGGGTTTCAAGGCCATTTTTTGAATTCTAAAAAATATATACTTTTAATGACTTTGAGGAAAAACCATTTCTAAGTTTTTCTATGGTTTTCAATAAACTAAGTGGGTCTTTATCATATTTTGGAGAAGCCATACAAAATCCACATTTTTTAGGATTTTCCATCTCAGTAGAATTTTTATTCCTCATAGGTAGGTTTGATGTTTGGTGGACTTTGCTTGATGGAAAATCAAGTCTAGGCAGACATTTCCACCCTCGTAAGCACCTTAAATGGAGTTTAACCCCTCAAAGGATATTTTAGGCTGATAAAAATTATCCCATACATGATCAACTATTGGAATTTGCCCCTACGTAAACATCTATTAGGATCTACCCCTACACAAGCATTGACTAGGTTTCACCCCTTACACAATTAGTTATCAAGTTATGGCCCTTGCTTGAACATCCTCAAACAATTGAGGGGTTATACCACCTATTTATACACATATCATACTCCACTCCCTACTTGAACAATATATGGAATCTATCCCTCTTGCATGTATAGTCAATAAATTATGCCCTTTTCCTAAACATACCTCAAGTTTCATTATTTTATTGAACACTTCATAGGTTTTTACACATGCCTAAGCAAAATTCTAGTTTCACCCACCTTTTTCTTCACTCTGTGACATCTTATAGACTATCAAATTTGATCAAGTGGAATGTGTCACTATTCATTTAAAAAGTGGAGCCATTTTTAGGGTGACATCACTCTCACACCAATTAAATCAATCAAAATGGGGAGGGGGAACACTCCCAAAAGTTCTTAGCCCCTTGGTCATGTGTTATGGTCACATGAGGGGGATTAAATTTTGATTCTTATTATTGGGGTTTCAACCTTATCACCTAACAAAAACTTTTGCACACCCACATTTTTTCAAATTTTGTACAGTGGAGATTGCCCTTTATGCATAATTTTTTTGAACTCTTCACATTAGTAATATTTTCATGCCTCATAAATTTTAACCTATAAATATTTAAGGGGGTTACATATTCATATTATTTTCAAACACACACCTCAGTACATACTTCATTTATGCATGATGGGTTAGATTTAAATTCCAATTCTTACACCATTCAACCATCACAAGTGGAAATTTAGAGTGTCTCTCCTCTTGAGGAACAAAGCCTTACACCAAATCATGATGGGTACAAAAAAATAAGATACTTGAGGTAGATAAGGTTAATTAGTTTAATAGAATTGATGAATCCTATGGTCTTTTATGCCTATATATGTCTCCTAACTTGCTATTTCATATTGAATCTACTACTACTCCTAATGAAACTTGGATCATATTATAAAAACTCTTTGGGAAGTAGGACATGATGAGAGGTCATCATTTGGAGAATGAGCTCATTAGTTTCAACCTAGGTTATTTTGATATGATACAAGACTTCTTCACAAAGTTTAAATCACTCGAGTTGTTATTAAAATTGTGTGGCATTGACAAAAAGGATGATCAATTTATTCTTTCTATTCTTTCCAAATTAGTATTTAACTCTCCTATCTTCATTTCTACCTTCCACACCACCAAGAATGCCATTAGATCTACATGGACCATGTCATCCTTGGATGAATTTGTTGTTAACCTATCTTGGGAGAAAGGCAAGATCATTAAAATGGGTACATTGAAGTCATCTAAATCATATGCCTTAATTGTGAGTCATGATAAATAGAAGGATTCTAGTAATAAGGATAAGAAACAAAATAAGGACTTAAAATAAATAAAAGGTCATAAATATGATGTTAAGTTTAAAGCATCAAAAGAGTCATTATATTCAAGATGAAAACCCAAGAAAGAGTGACTCACTTATGGATACTTCAAGAAATCTAGGCATGATGAATCCAAATGCATGAAGAAGTAGATTTACTAACTGACTAATATGTTTGAGAAGCACATCATCAGTGTTCCTAATTATTCCAATTAGATTTTATTAGGAAAGGAGTATTATAAGTAAAAGTATACTAGAAAGGGAAAATATAAGGTAAAATTTCTTGTTATAGTTGTGTCCGAGAATTCTACATGGGTAACTGACTCTAGTGCCACACACCACATGGCTTCATCATAGTACATGTTCTCATCCTTGTAGTTGTCAGGATCTTGCTCCACCAAAAGAGCACAATATGATTACCAAACCAAGCAACTAAACATGTGGAAATTAACCAGATTCACCAAGTAACTAGAATTCAGAATAACACATGATATGAGAGACAATACACAACTTGTATTAACACTTTATAGAAAAGAATACAATAAAGAAGATCCCACTTCTTCTCCACCACCTTACAGAGGTATCCCACACCTCAAGTGAACAGTAAATCTTCTCCCCAAAGCTCTCCCTCTTAGGTCCCAACACACAACTCAAATACAGAGTTGGTGTTCACCTCCTGTGCTCCACGCACACCACAAGTACTCCACGCACTCCACAAGTACTCAAGGTACTTCAAGTAGATCTCCCATGAACCTGCAACAACCTGCAATTCAACAGACCATACTTATGGAAGGAACTCCCTTGCCTTCCTCTTTTCTCTATCCGAGTACACACCTCTACTCCAAGTAGATCCTGCCTGATTCTGCTCCCTATTGTGTTGCTGTCCTATCTGATCTTGCACACCTGCAAATCAACCTGGTTCTGCACACCTGTGAACCTTGACCTTACATACACATACACCTATAGATCAATGATCTTACTTACCATGTAGATCTCCTATATAGGCCATGCACCTGTGACCAAGATCCTACACCCCTGAAGAATCCTGTTGACTCTCCAAAACTAGCACCCACCTAGGTATTACTGTGGAACTAGGAGGAACACCCTTGCTCACCTCACACACAGAAGGAGCAAACTTTGCTCAACTCAAACTAGAACACCTTTCCAATACAACCATGAGTCTATTATATAGATCTCATCCAAACAATAATTAGACATCTAATTACAATAATTAGATCCGTAGCTCTCAGTCTAAAAATAGCTCTAATCATGCAAACACTTGGTTTGTTAGCTAACTGCCCGTAATAAGCTCGCAGTCGAACCACACAAGCGACCGACATCGGTCCCTGTCTGCCTGGAGGTGACCGACACCGGCCGACCCATGACCGACGTCGGTTGCTTCTCTTCACTGTCCTGCCGACGTCGGTTGATCAGACTGACGCCGGTTGCTCTGACGCTCAGCAACCTTCAGTAACCCCTCCAATGGCCTTCTCCGTGTCTGCATCAGTGAAGATTTTAGCTCCACAACCTAACAATCTCCCACTTGGAGATAAACAACTGCACTATACTTGTACCTGTACCTCGTCTAATCTATTTCCTGGTTTGTATCCCTCTTCAAGATCAATCCTGAAGACAACCCACCACACAACCTATGATGTACCCCTGTCATCCGAGTGCCCTGCCACATCCGAACCTACAAACACATGTAGTGAAGTCCTGACCCTGCATGTATACCTGCTGCTGGTCCCTCTCAAATACCTGAGAATCCACTTCCCTGAATTGGCTCCTAACTCTCTGACAGCTCCCACTGAATGGGAATACTCAGGTCTATACCAGACCTCATGTGATTTTAGACACTGTACCTGTCCAGCCCTTAGTGTGCTCTGGCTCTACATCCTGAACCTCGCCAGCACCTGATTCACATCAACTCCCACTCGAGACAAAATCAACCAGTGATCTCCATGCCTCCCATGTCAAAGAATTTTGCTGCTCCAAACTCCTCATGACATGCCACTGAACTAACCTTACCCTTAGCTTAGCAAAACCCTGTATGTACAAACCTGCTAGCTAGCATACCATCCACATACAACAACAGAATGATGTTACAATCATCATCCCCCTGGTAAGACAAACCATAGTAGTTACCCTGACATTGACTGAAGCCATGCTCCGTCCTCCACCTGTCAAAACCTGTACCACTATCCTGCAGCTCCTCGAGACCATATACCTGGTCTTCTGTCTCACATATCCATTCTCTCTATTCTTCAACTAAGGTATCCATTCATCTCTATGCTTTCTTCCCGCTGGCAATCCTACCAAAAACACTTGTTTGGTTCTCCTCCAAGGAATCACATCCTCATCCATGCCAAGCTCACACCTGTATCCTGGATCCTTCCTGCTCTACAATCAGCAACGAGTATAAAGAAGAGGAACAACAAATTTGAGGGCCTAATTACGTCTTCAATCCTCCGTATGGGTGTTTGAGACTCCTTGATAGCGTGCTGTCCACCCAAAATCTGTTACAGTGACCGACCTTGACCACTCCATAGTCTGCATCCGACTGACATCGGTTCCATGTGTTTGTCCCTGACTACCGACCCTGCGGTGTCCCTACTACCGATGTCGGTCCTCTGATTGACATCGGTCTTACCTACTACTGACGTCGGTCCTCCTGACCGACGTCGGTCTTACCCTGCCTGACATCACCGGCTTTGGTCTGCACATGACCGACATCGGCATCTGTCTGTTTGATGCCGGTTCCTCCTGACCGATGCCGGTACCTGTGTTCGCCTGTGAGTGATGAATTTTTACCTGCGAGCTCTTTTGAATCAAAACCCATGTCCAAACTGCTCTGCTCAGAAGTATCCAGCACCATCCACTGGTCTCTGTCTGCCATCTCCTCCAAGTACACCAAGGCTTTCCAGTTTTTAAGCCTGTCAAATATATCTGTCTTCTGCTTAAGAACATGCATCTCCTTCCTGCTCATGTGACCAAGCCTACGAAGCCACGTCTCCACAACAGAAGAAGAATCAGTAATATAAAAAAGTAGATAAAAAGTACTTATTTTCTTACCACCAGCTAATTCAAGTGCATCCACTGTGAGAGTTCTTGTGCATCTCTCATCACCCAATCTTTCTAAAGAAATTAGCCATATCTCCAAACCTGGGACCTGCATGACCTTCATCAACACCTGTGTGTTGGCCACCTACAATTTCACCTTCACTTCCCCTTTGCCAATTCTTTGGCAAGGCTCACCAGCTCCTCTACCTGGGGCTGCATGGAAAGAGGCAACCAAATCTTTTATCCAAGATTTAACTTTATCCAAGAAACCTCCTAGAGCATCCTGTGCAGCAACACCTGCTACATCTGCTTCTTTAGATTCTTCATGCTGATCTGCTACCAACCAACAATAATCTTTTACCTGCTCTTTCTTTCCATAGGACCTTAAGAGACCATCTGTGCTTTTCAACTCTTCCATTCTTAGCTTACTTTCATCTGCCATTACTCTACTCCCACTCAATCAAAAACCCCTGAGAGTGACCTGTAATCAAAACACACTACCCAGATCTAAACCAATCTGTTAGTATCCCAACCAAAAGCTCTGATACCACTTGTCAGGATCTTGCTCCACCAAAAGAGCACAATATGATTACCAAACCAAGCAACTAAACATGCAAAAATTAACCAGATTCACCAAGTAACTAGAATTCAAAATAACACATGATATGAGAGACAATACACAACTTGTATTAACACTTTACAGAAAAGAATACAATAAATAAGATCCCACTTCTTCTCCACCACCTTACAGAGGTTTCCCACACCTCAAGTGAACATTAAATCTTCTCCCCAAAGCTCTCCCTCTCAGGTCCCAACACACAACTCAAATACAGAGTTGGTGTTCACCTCCTGTGCTCCACGCACACCACAAGTGCTCCACGCACTCCACAAGTACTCAAGGTACTTCAAGTAGATCTCCCATGAACCTACAACAACCTGCAATTCAATAGACCATACTTATGGAAGGAACTCCCTTGCCTTCCTCTTTGCTCTATCTGAGTACACACCTGTACTCCAAGTAGATCCTGCCTAATTCTACTCCCTGTTGTGTTGCTATCCTATCTGATCTTGCACACCTGCAAATCAACCTGGTTCTGCACACTTGTGAACCTTGACCTTGCATACACATACACCTGCAGATCAATGATCTTACTTACCATGTAGATCTCCTATATAGGCCATGCACCTGTGACCAAGATCCTACACCCCTGAAGAATCCTGCTGACTCTCCAAAACCAGCACCCACCTAGGTACTGCTGTGGAACTAGGAGGAACACCCTTGCTCACCTCACACACAGAAGGAGCAAACTTTGCTCAACTCAAACTAGAACACCTTTCCAATACAACTATGAGTCTATTATATAGATCTCATCCAAACAATAATTAGACATCTAATTACAATAATTAGATTCGCAGCTCTCAATCTAAAAATAGCTCTAATCATGCAAACACTTGGTTCATTAGCTAACTGCCTGTAATAAGCTCGCAGTCGAACCACACAGGTGACCGACGTTGGTCCCTGTCTGCCTGGAGGTGACCGACGCCAGCCGACCCATGACCGACGTCGGTTGCTTCTCTTCACTGTCCTGCCGACGTCGGCTGATCAGACTGACGCCGGTTGCTCTGACGCTCAGTAACCTTCAGTAACCCCTCCAATGGCCTTCTCTGTGTCTGCATCAGTGAAGCTTTTAGCTCCACAACCTAACAGTATAATAGAAAGGGAAAATATAAGGTAAAATTTCTTGTTATAGTTGTGTCTGAGAATTCTACATGGGTAACTGACTCTAGTGCCACACACCACATGGCTTCATCATAGTACATGTTCTCATCCTTGGAGACTTATTCTATGCCTTCCATATTTTTGGGTGATGTTAATTCCATATAAGTTAGTGGAAGAGGATCTGTTGAAGTGAATGATGGGACATTTTGAATATGTTTTATGTGTCCCATCTTTATCCACTAATCTTCTATCTATTTATTAGATCATTCATATTGGTTTGGGTAAAAGAGTTTAATTTACACCTAATTTAGTGGTTATTATAAAAATAGGCAATGACTCCATTTTTGTATTTAGGAAAGCATATCACCATACATGATTATACACTTTATCATATTTTAATACTGATCAACCCTCTACTACATTGCTCACTCATTTAGATGGGGTGAGTAATTTAAGGCATGAGTGATTTAACCATCTCAACTATCAGTACCTAGAACAACTCAGTCATCATGACATGGTTTTAGGGTTTTCACGATTCAAGTTTTTTGACAGTGTTTTCTAGGGTTTTATACTTATTAAGCATCCTAAATAAAATTATGATGAAAAATCATGGAGATCTAAAAATATATTAGATCTTTTCCATAGTGACATTATTTGCCCATTTACAAAACCTTCACTCAATAGGACTAAATACATGCTTACTTTCATTGATGACTTTTTGAGGTATACTTGGGTGTATTTTTTAAGAATAAATTATATGTCTTTAATAATTTTTAGGACTTCAAGGTGTTTGTATAAAAGTGGTCAAGTAAATCCATCAACGTTTTATGCACCAACAATGGTGGTGAGGGGATTGAACCACATCATATAGTTCTATATATTCCTCATAAAAATGGTGTTTTATATTTCAATAATAGATCCATGAAGTAAATAGATAACTTTATGCTACACTCCAAGTCTCTTACATTTCAGTATTGGGTTGAGGCCATCAATTATGCTTATTATATTAAGAACTAAGTTACACATAAAGAATTGAATGGAGTCACTCCTTTTGAACCATGGAACAATTATAAAACCACAATAAAACACTTCTAAGTTTTTGGATCTCTTTATATTTCCCACATTCCCAATAATAAACATAATAAAATGGAACCTTAGAGTCAACCTTGCATCTTCATTGGATATCCTAAGGGTATTAAGGGATATATGATTCTCCATCCCACAAATCATGAGTTTTTTATTGAGAAGAGTGTTTAATTTAAAGAGGGTCATTTATAATCCACATATTATACTCCCTCTTATTTAGATACACTAGGATTAGATGGTAGTTCTAATGATTTAGATCTGCCTGAGTAGCTTCTTGATGCTTATGATTCTTCTTCTAGTTTTAATGATGAGATTCATGATGAGGACTCACCTCCTCCTTATCCTATAATATCTTTATATAATGAGAAATATACTCCTAAATCTCATACATCTAGTCCACTTTAGTCTAGACAAACACTACAAAGTGTTGGCCATTGGGTTGGAGATCCTTCAAACACTAAGCAAACATGTTTAAATAACTCTATAATTCCCCACATGTTTTCATTGCATTTGATTTTTATCTATAGTTATTTCATGAGGCATAAAACACTCCTAAGTGGTATACTACTATAAAAGAGGGGTATGGTTACTTTATAAGGAACAACACTTGGGATTTAGTCCCTCTTATTAAGGGATGAACTCTTTTTCAATGTAGGTAGATCTACCAAAAACAAATTATAGTAGATGGTTCAGTAGATAACTTCAAATCACATTTGGTAGAAAAGAGTTTTTATTAGGTACCTAACATTGACTATAATAAGATGTTTACCCCATTTTCTAAAATTAACTCAATCTAACTCACTCTCACCATTACCACAACACATCATAGGGATGTTAATCAGATGGATGTGAAGAGTGTCTTTCTCCATGATGAGCTCAAAGAGGAAATATACATGGATCAACCACAAGGATTTATGTAATATTACTCCTTAGTTTAAAAACTTCATAAATATATATATATATATATATATATATATATATGGCCTTAAACAAGCTCTTTAAACTTAGTATGCTAAGATGGACTCCTTTCTTATGTTGGTTGGGTTTAGCAAATTCCATTATAATCTAAATGTCTACATTTTGAAGCATGATGATTTAATATTTATTCCATTGATCTATGTGGATGACCTATTGATCATAGGGAGTTATTTATCCACCATCACAGTAGCAAAAACATTTTTTTAGGTTATCAATAACTGGCTTGGTCTTGTTGCATTACTTTTTTGGGATTGAAATTTTTTAGTTTGACTATGGGATCACTATTGCATAATCCAAGTATGATCTTGATTTTATTACATGGTTTAATATGGCTGACTTTAATCCAAATTTGACTCCTTTTATATCTAGTTTGAAGTTTGAGGTTGATTTTCCATCTCTTTTGGTTAATGATACCTCATATTGACAATTTATTGGTGGTCTAGTATACTTTATTCACATTAAACCTAAAATTTCAAATGTAATGCACATGGTCTCTATATTTATGCATGAATCACATGAGTTTCACTAGGAAGAAGATAAGTGGATTCAAGATTCACTATGAAGTAGGAATTAACATTGACTTGATTGGTTATATATATTCAGATTGGGATGATGATATTCAAAATTATAAGTCTAATTTAGGCTATAGTTTATCTCTTAGTTCATGTTTGATTAGTTTGTCAAGTAAGAATAAAAATTTTATCACTTTATCTTATAATGTGGTAGAATATAGAGTTATTAATGCTACCACTAAGGCTATTTGGATTTAGGGGTTTCTTACTGAGTTTGGCATCTAGTTTTGATGACCAATAATCATATTCTATGAAAACCAAAACACAATCTAGATCTGCAAGAATCTAGTCCTCCATCAATAAAAAAAGCATATCGAGAATCACATGAATTTCATTTAGGATATCATTTATGACTAAGTCATTAATATCTTCTACATCTATAAAATGGATAAAATTGATGATATATTTACCAAAACCTTCACTAAGAGCAAATATCTTCATTTTTGGGCTCTTATTGAGGTTTGAGTAGCTCCATCTTCTTCCTCCTCTAGGGAATTGTCTCTATGTACTTGGGTAACTCATCAATAATTTATGTTAAGACCTAGTTATTCTACCCACCTAAGCTACACTTAAGGTAGGGTGTTAGTGTAGGCTTTTTCCCATTATGTGTTTTTTACCTACATGGTCTAATTAGTTTGCTTAGGTTAATAATAGTTCATTAGGGTAAATGTACTGTAAGTCATTTTTTGATTATGAGTTGAGTTATAATTTTGCGTGACCTAATTCCTCACTATATATTTATATACCTATGTACTTTTTATCTAATGAATGTTAATGAAACTTTTTGTTATGAAGACAAGCTTATTCTTTTTGACTTTTTCTTCAAAATTCACTACTCATATAGATTCATATTTATGCATTCAACCCCATCTAGTCTGATCCTTGATTTTGTCCCACTCTCACAGATTATCTATCTAGTAAAAAAGATAGAATGGGTAAGTCCAATGGTATTAAAACCTAAAAATTCAAGATAAATAAAATTATATGAGGATTATAGGACATTGAATGATTCTTATTGAAATGATTCATTTATAATTCTCTTTATAGATGATATTATGGAGTCATTCATAGTCACAAATTATATTCCTTCATAGATAAAATAATTGGCTATCATGAGATACCAATCATATCCAAAGATCCAAATAAAATAATTTTTGTAATGGAATGAGGTTATTTCACATAAAAGGTAATTCCATTTGATCTAAAGAATAATCCTATTATTTTTCTTAGGGATGTGGTAAATGCATTCAAATATGTTTTCCATGATTTTATGGAAGCATATATTGATGTTTGGTTTGTATTTTATTTATTTAAAGAAGACCTATCCTAGATAAGTCTCATGTTATAATTATTTTGAGCTATATGCATTTTTTTGAATTTGATAAAGTGTCTTTTATGTACACCACTTAGTGTTCTCTTGGATCACATAGTGTGAAAATATGTTATTTTTGTTTATCAAGATAAAATCACATTCATTATGAGCATGACACATCCTATAATATCTACTAAAGTGATATCCTTCCTTAGAAATATATGGTATTATCATAATCTCATCAAAAGAGGTGTAGTTATATATGCACCAATGGAGAGCTTATTACACAAAGATTAAAAAATAAGTGCATTAATTAATGTTAGGCATAGTTTGTAAATTTTAAAGAGGTTAGTAAGAGTTCCCATATTGTTATTCCCCGATTAGGTTAAGTCATTTCATATGCATTTAAAATTATTAAGGAATAATAGTAGGGGTTGTAATGGCTCAAACAAGAGATAAAGGTTTAGATTACCCCATTCATTTTGCAAGTAGAAAGTTAGATGAAAAAAATAAGAATTACACTACATTATAATGAGAGTCCATAGATATGGTGGTTTTGATTCATAATTATAGACTCTAACTCTTACCAATACCATTTTAACTATTTACATATCACCAATATTTGTGTTACTTAATAAATAAGCTTATGTTAGGTGGAAGGATATCTGGGTGGACAATGTTATTCCAAGAATTTTAGTTTAAGATAAATTTGAAAATAAGAAGAGTGAATGTGGGATCATATCATCTTATCCAAATAAGGAATGGTGAGGAGATATAATACTTACAAGATAAGACATGCACAATTATTTAGAGTATTTTTTATTCCATAAAATATGGATAACAAAAATAATTTCATAGAACAAGAAGCATTCCCAAACACTATGTTGAAAAGTATATAAAGTAGTTAATCACATGGACCATACATTTTAGTATTATCAATGGATTTATAAAAAAATGGGTAAGGATGATGTGATGTGCATAGTATCCTTAGATCACAAGAGATTGCATTTGTTTGAAAATCACACTAGGGAATTGAAGGAGGACACTTTGTAGGTGAATTGAATATGAGGAATATATTATAGAGTGGCATGTGATGTCTTACCCTATTTTTGGATGTTCATATAGTCATAAATAATTAAAATTTTGTCAAATAATATGAAGGCTAAATAAAATGGATTTAATTACTTTGAATCTAATGTTATCAATGAAACCTTTTAATCAAAGGGGAATTGGATTTTTAGGACCTCTTAATATGCCAATAAAACACAATCATGCCATGTATATAATTATCATGATGTATTAATTCACCAAATGGGTAGAAGTTTAAGTGACATCAAGCTCCAGTACAAGAGACATAACTAAGTTTTTATATGAGAACATCATCACTAAGTTTGGATGTCTAATCAATTTGGTCAGTGATAGAGGAACACACTTTCTAAAAATTACTATCAAGAACTTGATAAAATAATTTATGATATCACACCATAAGATAATAACCTTTCATCCTCAATCCCAAGGGTAGGAAGAAACATACAAAAAATTACTTGAGAAGATGCTTAAAAAATATATGCAATGTCTAGAGAGATGATTGGTAGGATCAAATTCATGTGATCCTATGAGCTTACATGACTAATTATAAGTGTGCGATAGGTTTCACTCCTTTATAGTTGGTTAATGGAATATAATAATATATTCTTATGGACTATATAGTTCTAATTCTATCAATTGCATTGATCATGTGGCTAGGAGATCAAGATTCACTTCAGGAAATGTTATTATATCTAACTCACATGGAGGAAAATCGGTAGAGAGTGAGTAGGACACAAAAAATAATTAAACATATTAAAAAAACATGGAATGATTAAAATATATTATCTAAATAGTTTTCTCCAAATCAAATAATAGTATTCTATGATATAATATTTTAGGCATGTCCAGGTGAACTACATATTTAGTGGAAAGGACCATACATCATCCATGAAGTACCACAACAAGGAAAAAAAGAATTAATAGAACTTTAAGTATCTATTATTTTGGGGAAAATAAATGGTTGTATGGTTGAGCTTTACTACTATAGACACTATTTATTGATTATATATCACCTCAGTCCTGTACACTTGAAAAATTTAAACCTTCGATGTTCCTCTTAATTCTATACCTTTCTCACTTTTTTAAGTCTCACATCTACTTTATATTGTACCCCTTGACTTATATCTTACTCTAAATTGTCTTATGTTGATGAATCAATCCTTTTATCTTTCCTATAATACTTAAAACCTGATTATATAACAGCTCTATAAGTTATAAGACTATACATACTTTCTTTCCCCATTGACACTTGTGTCCTAAACAAACATCTATATTAACATAGGTGTCCTAATCTAATGCAAGTGTCTAGTGGCCTAAAGTCATCTAATTTTCAAATGAAACATATCCTAATGGTCATCTTAGGTGCTTTAATAAGAGTTATTTCTCCATAGGGATTGATATAAATACAAGATCAACCCTCATTTCATTCCTCACCTAGAAAACACCTAAAAAGACCAACAAAACTTATCAAAATAATCCTATCAAGCATTTAATTGATCAAATATTCTATAGTTTCTCTTATTTATATATCATTCATAGGGATAACACATTTATAGGTCTTAAATACTGAAGGATTATCCCAAGATCCCAATTTACCAAGTTATAAACTAGGTCACTATTGTACTTACTTTCCACATATTGCATGATTCACACATGAACATTCACATAGATGAGAACTACATCAGTCTAAGGCCTTCTTCAAATTATTGGATATGAAGGTAGCATTCATTGATGAAGGGGTCATTGGGTTCAGCTTGAGACTATGTGCCCACTAACCCATTTACTCAAGATCATTATGAAGATGAAAAGCTAGGGTTTTATAATTTCATGAGTGAAAGTCCATGACCTAGATATGAATGCACCAAAGTGAAGGAAATGAAAAAATTAGAAGCATCTAGGTGGTTGCACCCTATTCTAACAAGTATTTGGTACAAGACACCTATGTCAAACCCAGGCACTAGTGTTGACATAACCATATAAGGTTGACACAAGTATCCATGGATATAGAGGCACTCATTCTAGAATTTGGTGATTGTTCTAGAATCATATTCTAGTTTACTTCCTACCTATTCTAGATCCATAACTATCTTAGCATTAGAACCAACTAAATATATTATTTCTTTATCATTTTCATAGTTATCATAGTTGTACTTTCTATATTTATCCTATCTCAGTTTAATAAATTTAGCATATGTTATATCTAAGTTTAGCATATAATTGGCCTATTGTACATATGATTATCACCATTGTACATTATCATTTGTGTATTCCTTTTTAACTCTAGATAACCTAAATATAGATATTTTAGGGTTAAACATTTAGTGAACTTGATATTTGAATGTCAAACCCTAGGAAAATTAGGGTTTTCTGATTTTTTGTTATTGATTTATATAAAATATGTACAATATGGATGTATCTATCACCCATTTTAGGATCCAATATATCATAGTTAATATGGTTTACTACATTAATTTCCTTGTTAAATCTAATAATCAAATTTTTGCTAATAATGAGAGGGTTTGAAATCAAAAACAACACTTGATCTCTCTTTAAAATTACTTTTATAATGTATATATCTAGTATATAGATGCCAATATGCATGCTCTCAACTATTTATTCAAATGAAAAATACCATCCCGCACCCATTATTTTCCCATGGATTATATTGTATTCCATGGTTCATGATGTTACTACTAGAAGAGGTAAAATTTCTCAACCCATTCTATCACATGTTAATATACAACAAGTGCCTCCTAAATCTAAGCTTGTAATTAAATATAAGGGATATAACATTATTGATCAATTGAGAAATATACATGATAATATTTAAATCTTTGAGATCCTAAAGTAATCTAGTGTTTATAAGTATATCCTATACAAGTCATTATATTATACACAAGTTCTAAGTGATATTGACCCTACTTATTTTGTGGATATCATGAAAGACCCTAAAAACAATGTTATGCTCATTACCTTTGAACCAACAGATTTACCATATAAGGATATTATTGACCAAAATTTGTCTTTATTCACACAATTGACCATGAAAATTAAAGGCATAAAAAGGGTGCTCATTGATAATGGATGGGACCTAAACATTTATAGCATGAAATATCCCTTTGATTTTTAAAATCACATTGGATATGACATTAATACCAAAAACAATTTCAACTAATTTTGAGGTAATTTCTTAATCATTACATTATAACTTACTTGTGAGTAGACCTTGGATACATTCAATGGGTGCTATCCCATCTACACTTTATTGATGTGTAGAATTCATACATGATGAGACCCTATTATCCATGTCTACTGATGATGAACCTTTCAAAATTTTCAAAATAATACATTCCAAATTGAGGGCATTCCTATAGTGGGACCACCTAAATAATTCATCCCTTATGAGCATATACACACATATGAAATAGGCAAGTCATGTACAATGGTTCCTTTGTCTCCAAATACAAATAAGTCACTAAATTATTAGGTACACATAGATGCACATAAAGAGTTGGAATATATAAAAAAGATCCATTAAAGATATAAGAACCCTCAATATTTGATCTTCCTTTATTGGTAATAGTGAGCAAAAATATGGCCATGTTTCAAACTACTATTATAGTGATGATGATATAGCCTATGATATGACATATGAGAAAATTTGAGAATTAAAATATGATTCACTTAATCACTTATCACATAACCTATTAAAACCTATGGGTCTTGGCACATATAAGCTAAATCCACTTGTATAAAATATATAACTAAATACAAATAAGGGGAAAATAAAAAATAGTAGATGATCATGTAAATGCTTATTATTCCATGCATCCTTCTTGGTTAAAAGAATTGAGTCATCTATACAATTACACCATGTGAATAATGTGGAGTCTTATCAAAAGGCTTCACACTAGATGTTACAAATCATAACATAATAAGATATTACATATACCATACTATCTTTGTTACTTTAATATATAGTTATTTTTTTCACCTTCTACCAAACATAGATTAGGAAATAGACTTATACTTATAGAGGGGGTACCATATTTTAATTATCATCAAATCATTGATCATAATACCAATCAATGTGAGACATTGAAGAACCTAATTCATAAATATAAGAGTGAAGGATGCATATGAATTATGTATAACATAAGGAAAATGGAAAATCCTTCCTATCTTTCAGAAGAGAACTATCCCTCAAAATGACCAAAGCATGAATATTTAACTATTACTAATAATAGTGATGGGGTATATCTCCACCATTTCTAGTTTTCTAATAACAAGTGGAATAGAACTTGTGGAAACATTTTATTGAACAACTGGTATATACCTACATATGAACTAATATACTCTCCGTCGATGCTAAAATATTTAAGATACATTTGGTTACCTATCACCTATGGCCCACATGTGTAAAATTTTACCATACTAATATTATACTATGAACCAGATTCAAAGCTAAAGTTTGGACAAAATAGGCTAGCTAAGTGGAATGTTATGCTAGATACCACAAACATGTGTTAAATTTTTATTCATATTGGTACAAATATTTACATACAACATGATGGATATGATTATTTTCCTACACCATTATCTTCAAGTAAACCATCAAATAGAAACATTAATTTTATGGAAGTGTAGTGATATAAAAAGATTTTGAAAATCTTTCCATGTGGCCCTACACCTTTTGATGATGAAGACTTCCTTTACTAAAACTATTTCAAATATTTTAAAAATACAAAAAAAAACACACAAAACTACAAAAATATTTTTGGTACCTACATTTTATATTGGCTCCTTGAAATTTATGTGTTTAATCCATGTTGATGATTGGCATACCAATTACTTATGCATACACATGTGTGTCACACAACTACTTGAGCATGATACAAGCATACACATATACATGATATATTATTATTTTAAATGTTGGTCCTTCCATATAATCATGTCATGTGGACATTAGTGGCATCTACTTCTTTAATCTTGATACTCATAGGTTATATGGTTTTATGATCATATTTCATTATCGTGCTTGAGCTCTTATGTACTTACAAATGACTTTATCCATGATTATATATTACATAGGTTACTTAATATGTTATGCACCTAATTTTTTCATAACACATTTGATCTATGATCTACTATGACATGTTTATGATGGTTTTTTATGCTTTCCTTTATGAACTTTCTTGAGTTTCTTGCCTTATTATTGTTTTCCTTGTTCAAGCATTTGAATATGTTCCTTTGTTTGCATCCCCCATGCCTATGTGTGCTTTCATTGACATTTTAATATATCATTGTTTATTTTATAGACATTTGAATATGTCATTATTTATTTTGTGTAAATTTAACTCAGTCATGTCCCTTTGATTATGTGGCATGTTAACATGCCCCTTGTTTGCGGTCTCCATAGACCATTATCTTTTGACTTGATTTTGAGTGATCTTGTATGTGTGATTTTTTCTTATTGATATTGTCCAAATTTTTACTTATACATTTCTATGATATTTATCATGCATATTAGGTTTTCATATGATCACATTGTTCTATACACTTCAATGATACATTTACCTAGACATGTTCTCCTATATGTTACATAGTTCCATTCATAGATTATACAATTGTCTTATCCTTTTAAGGTGAGGTAACTATTGATTTATATTCTTACCTCACCTTAAAGGGAGGTCATATCAGTTGGGGTGTGTCATGGAGGCATGTTATCCACACTTGGAAATTTTTTTAAATTTATTGGGGGCATGATTTAGAAGCATGTTCTCTACACTTGTTTAATATTTTGCATCTCCATATTACATTGGGGGCATGTTTTAGAAACATGTTATCCACATTGGCACTTATATAATATTAATCCACATTGGTACTTATTTTAGTTTTTATATTTATCCATATATAGTGGGGGCATGATTTATAATCATGTTCTACACACTTACATAGTTTCGAAATTGTCCAAAACAAATAATTATATGATTAAGATTCATAATTGTGGCATGATTCTATACATTGGTACCCTTTTATACATAGTTTCAACATGAGAGATATCTAAGGTGCATATGTTACAAAATGTGTGCATAATATTGTAAAATCCAAAATAGTTTTAGATTTTAAAACTCTTTTATAGACTATCACCATATCATGGACATTTACAAACTAATACCCAGGACATACTTCTACATATTGTATTGATCAAATCTACTACATTAGTTGGTTTTATTTTGGTATGGTTGAGTGATTAAATCACTCAATATTTCTTATTTGGACTTGATTATATCATCCAACCTCACTAGGCTATAAGTATGGCTAGGTTGTATAGTTAAGATAATCTCAAATTTTGGGTGGCAATTCACCTTTGATCCAAGGTTAGTGGCATTTATCTTTCGATCTCTATTTCTATCTCTATCTCCTTAGATATATTCACTTTCCATATTTATCTATATTTTTCCAAATTTAAGTTTTAGATCCTTACAATGATATATATTTTTAGATCAACTTGCCAATAGGCAAGGTAGTTACACTAATACGCAAGTGTACTCCTAAACCTTGATCTTTCAATTTTAATCAATTTCAAATACTTCAAATTTGAGACTTTATGAACTAATTATATACTATAACATGCTCTTGGTTTCAAGTCATTCACAAACAAAACACTCAAGTTGGGATCATGCAAAGATAAGGTGTGTTATACATACCAAAGTACACATTTATTTCCTTTAAATTGGTAATTTCATTACTAGATTAAAGGGAGGATTTAGACACTATTTATAGATTATATAGCACCTTAGTTTTATACACTTGGAAAACTTAGACATTTGTTGTTCTTATTAGTTTTGGACCTCTATTGCTTTAGTAAGTTTCTCATCTACTCTATCTTATGTCCCTTGGCTTATCTCTTAGTTTGACCAATCTTATGTTGATGACCTAGGCCTTCTATCTTTTCTAGAGTGTTTAAAACCTACTTATATTACACCTTTTCAATTTTTGATCATGTACCTACTTTGTTTCTCTATGGATACTTGCATCCCAAATAGACACCTACATCGATGCAGGTCTCCTAATCTGATGCAAGTGTCCACTTCCCTAAATTCATATAATTTAAAAATGAAATGTATCCTAATGGTTAGCTTGAGTGATTTAGTGAAATTTATTTCTTCAAATGGATTGATATAAATATAATATCAACCCACATTAATTTCTCACCTAGAAAATACCTAAAGAGACCGAGAAAACTTATTATAAGCATCCTATCAAGAATTTAATTGAGTAAAGCTTCCCTATTTTATTTTATTTATATATTAATTATATGTAAAACACATCTACAAGTTTAAAGTACTGAATGAGTAGCCTAAGAGATCAATTTTCCACATTACAAGGTAGGTCGCTATTATACTTGATTTCCACATATTACATGGTTCACACACAAGCCAACATGTAAGGGAGAACTACATCAGTCTAAGACCCTTTTTAGATTATTAGATATATAGTCAATGGTCATTAATATAGGTGTATTTGGGGTCATCTCAACATCATGTGCCCACTAACCCATTTTTTCCTAAGGTCACTATGAATATGAAGAACTAGGGTTTTTCAATTTCATGAGGAGCAATAGTCTATGACCTAGATATGAATGCACTAGAGTGAAGGTGACAAAAAACCCAAAAGCATATAGGTGGTCACATCTTATTCTAGTAGGTATTCCATATAGGACACCTATGTATAACTTAGACACTAACATCGACACAATCATCTAAGGCTAATGCAAGTGTGTATGGCTATAGAGGTACTCACTCCAGAATTTGGTGACAATTACATAGTCATTTTCTAGTTTGATTCCTACATGTTCTAGATCTATAAATGTGTTAGCATCAAAAACACCTAAATACATTATTTATTTGTCATTTCCATATCTAGCATATCTATATTTTTCATATTTATCATATCTCAGTTTAATAAATTCATCAAATGTTATATCTAGGTTTAGCATATAATTGGTCTATTGTAGATCTGATTATCACCCTTGCACATTTATATATTCCGTTTAACTCTAGATAACCCCAATATATATCTTTTAGGGTTAAACAACTTCTAATGATATTTATTAATCTCATACCAAAAATTAAATGGGCTCTTAGTACCACCATGTTGTTTGGTTTTTTATTTCATTTACTATGTTCTTGTATTTTTTTAAGTTTTTAGCGTAGCTATGCATGGTGACATTTCTATATCTTAGGTTATTGGAACATAGTTTTAAAATTAAAAATCATAGAGTATCAAAGGTTATAAATAAAACAATGAAATATCAATGCAAATATAAGTGAACATGAGGTTAAACCAAGATCAAGCAATAAATTCAAGGAATGAAGAAACAACAAAAGGGGTATGGAGTATAGGTAAAAAAAAAATGGTCACTCATAAAGTGTTTAATGATGAAGGATTTCAAATATTGCATCTTTACCAAATAATATTTTAATTTCAGACTTAGGTTATGGAAAATAAATTAAAGTTTTACAATAATAAAGGTAGTGTGTAACATTAAAAAATGTCATAAGACAAATCAATGAAAGTATCTAATTAAGTGCAAATGTCACATCATGACAACCAATGGCATTTAGACCAAGATAATTATAGTGTAAATTATCTATGTAATTCAACACAAATTATCATATATATATATATATATATATATATATATATATATATATATATATATATATATATATATATATATATATATATATATATATATATATATATATATATATATATATATAATGAATTAAAATTATATTAACTAATGGTAAAAAGAGCACAACACATCAAAACCATTAGATCACATGATCCTTTTGTGAGATGATTTATACTATTTACCTTGGTATAAAACCCTCAACATTTGCAACACAACATATCAAAGATGAGTTGATCAAAGCTTCTCATACTATTTAATGAATCATATAAGGATGAAATGGGAATATGGTTATCATTAATACATAAAAGCTACCATAATCCCAACCCTTTCAATTTCATAGATTTAATAGAGACAACTTTGGTTAGCCTTAATCCCACTACTACCGTAACTAGGAACTCTATTCATGTAACACAGCTATGAGGGTTATCTATTGAATGATTGATTAAGATCCAACATTTTTGGTAGCTATAAAAGGTGGTGATGACATTAATAATTTTATGTAATGATGGGGAAATACATTTGTCTAATGATGTTACCATACACATCAACACAATAATCATGCCAAGGGAAAAATAAATTCTAGTGCAATGAAAATATCTCCTACCATAGAAAACAAAGACCCATATAATTCACCTAGAAACAAGGTAAAATTATGCCATAGTATCCTAAGGAATTCCACTTGATTCATTAAAAAATGTTAAAGTGAGAGCACTCTCTAACTGCATTTCATGCAAGTTCTGACAAACCACCAAGAGTGTCCATCAAGAAATGAAAGGGGTGATTTTAATTACTTATAAAATGATATATATACATGAGAATATAAATTTTAAATGGTTATTATTGGTCTATCCAATTTACAATATGGAAAATATTGTTTTGGGTGCATCAAAAAATTATTAATACTAATTTTTAGTATTGATTCTCTACTTTACGTAATGGAATTCTCTCAATTTCATTTTCATGACATATGGAAAACTTGGTCCTATGAAAGATTTGAAAAATATAGCATAGATCACTTAAATAAATGGTTAATTAAAGTTTAGGCACTCATAACATTGTGCCCTAGGGTGCCCATTGATGTGATGCAGTACCTGGCACCTAACACAAAAATCAATAAACTTCACATTTTCCATTGATATTAATCATCACCACATTGGATATTCAAGTAAATTTTATAAGGTAACATGCCTTAATAGAAATAATGGTGACACCTATGTGTTATATGGACCCTAAATCACAACAACCAATGATGCACCCATAAGTGGAGGTGCATGCATAGTATAAATCACCACCTTAGACATAAGTGGCCCTAATAGATATTACTAATATGGAAATAAATTCATGTATTTAGATGAAAATTACACCACCTCCACCAAATAATAAGATTCATCGAACTAATCCCTAGTGAAATAACATAGATGTACCCAAGATTTTTTTAGAGTATGATATCACACAACTTGGTGTCATTAAGGAATAAGTCTATAAATATATGTTGGAATACATATGCACAGAGTTATATGATGAGGAAAAATAAAAATATTTTTTATTTAATAAATTAGTGTGCACTTTCTAAGTGTGTGACAACATCCTAAAAATTCTAATAGTAGACATTCCCACACCTATGATTCAATCATAGTCAACATTGTCACAGAGGCATAAGATAGAAAACATAGAATAATAATCATATTTAAAGGCATAGTGAGATAAGTATCATCCATATTGAAAGCTTCCCAACCATAACTATAAGTAGAACAAGGAATATAATAAAAAACAAACCCTATACAACCACTAATTCTAGACCTAAAATGAACACAATGTTGAGGACCTCTTCTTTCATTTCATAATATATGGACACATTTTTCACACCACTAATGTTAGATTATATTGAGTTAAAAGAATAAAAATGTGTGGAATAATAACCTACTAAGATGGTCTACATCTGTAAGTGCTTAAAGAAGGTTATCATTCCACCAACCTGTATGAAGGCATCGGTAAGTCATCACATAGTGGTGACATCTTCTCCCTACTATTACCCTCATAATTCAACCCATTCACCCCCTCCATCCCCACATTACCAATCTCATCCTCACTAAGATGACATTTTAGCATCATAAAATGTGGCATAGGCCAAAACATAGCAAGTGAAAACTCAAAAGGAAGCATAGAAAAAGACTAGAAATGAAGAAAGGAAAAATAAGAAGCAATTATAAGTTGAGCACAAGACAAAAAAATAATAATACCAACTAAATACATAAGACACACAAGATAATTAAAAGGAATAAAAGTTTATTTTTATGAATAAGAAATATGAATAACAATAATCCACAAATAAAAAGAAGAAGCAAGATGAATAAGAGCAGAAATAATAAAGAACAAGAAGAATAATATATGAAAATAAAAAAGAATCAGAAGATGAGGCACAAGAGGAATAGAATAAAAAGGTCAAGGTAGCATCCAAAGAATATTAGGATAAAAATATGGAATCCCTATGAAATCAAGAAGAAAAGATCAAGAAAAAGGTTGAGGAGTAAGCTACCAAGTATGTTATGTAACAAGCAGAACATACAATAGGTTGAAGGTAGAGGAAACTACCAAGGAAAAACAAGATCTAGAGACATAATAAGGTTGAATTCATAACCTCTACTAATAATATTGAGTATCTAGAGAAACCTATGAAGTTAATAGTGGAGATAAAACAATAACTACGTCTTAAAGATTGACAACCTTCTAACACATTTCAAGGCTTATGATTGGCAATGGGAGATGAAAAATAATATGCATCAAATGATGGACCTCAAATAACTAGATAATGGTTGTGATACATGTGACCCCACCCCTATAAAAAATAATATTTAAAATACCAGCTATAGAAATATGACACTTATAAACCCCAACCACAACTATTACAACTTATTTTTTCATTAAACGAAACAAATTAATGGGTGTAATTTGATTTAAGCCAACTAACATTAAAAAAGTAGGCTAAGGGAGTATCCAAATTTCAAGATTTATAATTTATAAGGCTCTTGAGATGGAACAAGGCAACCTCCAGCTAAGGGAGGAAAATGTCGATATACATGATCATTTGGCCAAGTCCCATGTGATCATAAATGATACCTATATAAGGTTAGTGGTCTAAGCCTTGAGAGACTAAGTGATGTATGAAGTAATATAATTCACTAATTTTATGTTATGACTCACCAAAAATTGGGTGGTTGTGTAAAAACTTCACCAACTCTAAGTGAAAGGGTAACACCTAAAAGTGGGAAAAAAATTATATCTCCTTAAGGATTATGAGTAGATGTTAGATATTGTTGCATATCAATGCACCCATACTAATTTCAATATGGTAGACTAGAAGTAGAAGATTTACTCAAAAAGGTGCACTTAGACTTATCAATGGTGGATAAGGCCAAAACCATCATGGATTATTAGGAATCCATGTTAAACCTTATGGATGATATGCTTAAGTAGTTTCTTAACTCAAAAGATGTGGTTATGAAAAATATGATTACATGGTATAATGAGATGCTTTTTAGCATACCCAGTAGTACATCAAAATATTGGAATAAATGTCATAATACATTCAAATAAATATCTCATAAAATAGGGCCATCATTTCCATCATTGAGGATGAAGATATTCATGCAATCAAGTAGTTCCAACCTCCCCTACACATTTTTATCATCAAGATCTAGGATGAATTAGTTGATTGGAAATAATTCAAGAAATATATTTCATACTTGAAAAACTTAATTGTTGTGATTTTCAATGAGCCAAAACCCATCCCCATGGCCTAGCTCACATAATATTTGAATTTAGGGAGGCATCCAAACTAATGTAGACACAACCACAATTATTTGACTCTATAGTTGCATCATCTTCAACCATGGTTAATACATTGTCATTATCTTTAGTAATACCATATTATGAGATAGCACTACTCTCACCACCATCTTGACATCCTCTTGTAACTCTAGAAACACACTCCATGCATCTTCCATCTCTATAGGTATTGCACAATCTTAGTTTATTAAAAAAAGTAATAAATTTAAACTAGGGAAGGCTAAAATCATTAGGTGATGGGCTAAGATGGTTTAAACCCCATAAAGGGTGGCCTATTAGTTATGCCAATATATTGAAATCCTAAAAGTGTGGTACATTGGTATGATTTTTAGTTAAACCCATGAAAAGGTGGTTAGGTAGTGTGAAAGAGGTGAAAACTAGTAAATGACACCTTTGCTTCATTACCACAAGAAATTTTTTTTAGACCAACCCCTTAGTGTAGAAAGTTCTACTATCTCTAGTAGTAGGCTCACTTCTTGTGACTTTGTCTTAGGATGAGATAACTATTTAAGTTTATGAAAATGTTGGTAGTATATTTACGATGGAAAAATTTTAGAGCATAAATGTAAAACAAATGTGTGATGTAGAAAATTTTATGTAAGGTATAACATTTTGAATGTACTTATACT
>JARHVA010004190.1:1005000-1222500 GCA_037957365.1 Torreya grandis
ACCAACTTCATTTGAACTATACATTGACTTCTTTGGTTAAGCTTTTGTTTGGATGTTGTTAAGGTGAGCATAATGCTTTTGCTATATTTTGCAAGATCCTTACCATTTAGAGAAAGTTGGACAAGTTGTTGCATTAAACTTGTTGCGTCTTGGGATGTTAGAACATTTTAGATGTGGCATTCAATTAAAATTGTAAAGATGGATCATGGTGACTTGCATTTTTCAAATGAGGGTAGTAATTCTTATTTGTGTATTGTCTTTGGCTCGATACAATTGCACTTACATAATGTTGTTATTATTATGCATCTCTTTCCATTTACTATTTCCTTGTGTGTTATTTCCACTCTGGTAAATTTTTACAAGTGTAGAAGTACTAAAGTGAGGACATTTTAAGTACCAAGTTATTTTCTTTTTTGAAGTTGACTTTAAGAATATTAAACCCTAGCAACTCTTTGATGTGGATTTACAACTTTTGAGTAATGTAGGTTTTTGTGCATTACCTTTGGTTTCCACCTCCAACCCAGTTTCCAACTCTGGGTTTAATGAGTAATGAATATCATTTTCCTATTTATCCACATGCACGGGTTTTAATAATATGTCATCGAAAACGAGATCATGTGAAAATGAGAATATAATATACTATACATGGAAAGCTTAAAATTCCATAACATTACAATTAAAATTATACATGAATTTTTTAATATAATTTTTATTTTACTTCTACTTTAAACATAAAAAATATATTTATTTAAAAATCTTATGAAATTTAATGATTTATTTTTTATAAAATAATTACAGTCCATAAAACTACATCTTATTCATACATACTTTAAAAAAACAAAATAAATTATACTAACATTTCTTTTAATATTTATTTTATAACAATACAACCATCTCACCGTCCACCATACATTTGGGCTATTCAAATTTAGGTGGCCAATCTCTCACAATAATGGGGAGTTATTTATGGGTTTTAAACAACGCGCTTGTGTAGGAAAAAACCTGATTTTAAAAATAGACATCTTATGAAGACCATCTCGCTGTATACGCGATGCACTTGTTGTTTGCATGGGGAGTGTTATATACGCAAATTGTGAGGTGAGCATCTTGCACGGACATTTATTTACAGCCTTTTATAAAGATGGATGGTTGTGACGTGAGCATTTTTGCTTTTAGTATATAGTTTTATGTTTCATTAGAGTTTGGAAAAACTGTCCCATTTTGTATATAATTGGTATAATCGCCATCTATTTACATGGAGTCGCCTCCATCTACACAAAATAAATATAGGTACGAACCAAAGGTATAGAAGAGTGGTAAAAGTTGTAAGGGGCTCCCCACAACCATCCCCTTTTGGGCATACGATTGACCTCTTTTAACACGTAAATCATGTTTTTTTGTTTTGTCTATTTGTTTTTTCGGTTGTGGTTTGGGGGTTGTGGGTTGTGACGCTTTGGCTTTATTTTTGGTTTTTTCATACCTATAAGTTTAGGTTTTCTTACCTTATTAGTTTGTTAAATTGTTTTGACAATTTTTAGGTTTGTTTTTAAGTATTTATTTTTGGATTGTTTATGGTTTTAAATTAAACGGTTGCAATTTTTATAGTAAATGGTGGGGAATATGACATAAGAAAGTGTTAAAGTTTGTTATGAATGTTTACAGTGAGGTAATGATATTGTCAGTGCTTTTAAATTTATAGATGTATTACTATTTGTAGATATTGATTTTATTTGTAACTAGTATGAGAGTAATAATCTTATTGCATATTATGTCGATCGTATTTACTTTGAAAAACCCCTTATCTTTTAGGTTAAACATGCTTGGTAGCCATATGGTACTAAGCTACAAAGTGTTCATAATCTTACTAAAGTTTTTTTAATACTTTTTTCTTTAAAGATTCACATGAGCGTGCGATTTTAATTAGATCTAGTTGCCTACTCATGCGTAACACCTTATGTTTTTATCGTGATGGAACTGAGATTTTAAAGTTATTGAGCATGGCTCTTTCAAATTCCGTGTGTGGGTCAAGCTACCAAGCTTGTTGATTCCACAATGTGGATCAAATATTCCAAGCCTTAGGACATTTGATATGCCACAAGATCGATTATTTTTACCCCACAAAGCCAAGCAAGGTATTATCAGGGGCATCACTTTCCCTAATATGATGAGTTAGATTCTTAATGCCCATTTTGATGATGACCCTTTTCTTACTTTGGTGGAGAATGAAGCTTCATTATGTGAATATTTGGTGTGCATTGACACGTTCTGTAAAGCTTCACGATCAAATTTGCAATGAGAAAACTAAATGTTATAAATATATTATGATGTTGATTCTTGACTAGCTTGAAAAGTGTAAATGTTATCAATATTATTATGTATGTTGATTCATAAAGAAGAGATGTTCAAATTCATTACGATTCCTCTTGCCTTTGAAAGCTCCCCATCTTCCCTTTGGCAACATGTTCTTCAATAGTTTGAGAAAAAAAAATTATAATTGATAACCAAGCCTTTATTTTCTATAAGTAAGTTTTAGATATGTGCAAATGTTCTTGTGGTGACTCATGCCTATTATTCCTCCCATCGGGTTATGTCCAAGGTAACTTATGACAAAAGCTTTCTAAGTTGCTTTGAGGATTTTTGTGGGATAACTCTAGATAGACCTATAGATGCCATAAAGTTTATTGGGACATTTTTTGCCTACCTAAATATAAAGGAGGCATGGGTATTATTGATGTCCACAAAGTATTGCCTTATGTGATAAATTATTTATTTGAGCCATTAAAGGCTTAGAGGCATGGAATTATTTTCTCAAACACTGCATTTATGTAGGGTCATCTTATGGTAAAATAATCTAGGAGGATATTGGTTTTTACACTCTTCTCATTACCACTGACCTAGTTCATATTGAAGGTTCATTTATTGCTCGTGGCATTTGAAAAACATTTGATTGGGTCAAACTATTTCTCAATTGGGTTAGAAATGGGTTTAGATTGGGCCTTTGTTTTAATGAACACAATCTTTGGTGGTTTTCCATCATCACCAACAACCTTTCACTTGTAAAAGCTCTAGGAATTAATACCCTTAAGATCTTTAAGAAAGGAATTCATACTATTCATATTCTTATTTACTCATGAGATTGGAATCTATAACCCATATTATAGAGGAAATATAATATTATTACCTCTAAATTTCTCTCCAATTTGCATATTTAAGAGCTCATCCCTAATGCTATAATACACAAGTTGGGTCTTCAACCTGTTGTGGCATGGTGGAAAGATTTGGGTTAGAATTATGATACACCCTTCAAGAATTACTCCTCTATGTTTTTGTATAGAATTATTAACCCCCTTTTCTAGATCTTTGCAAACAAAATCATTGGTGGGGGTTGAATGCCTTACCTCATGTTTGAATTTTTCACCTTAACCATATTTGGCAGGGTAAGCTTGAACCAAAATTAACACATTTTGTGGTGTTTATTTTATTAAGGGTCGTCAATAGATGGATGACTAGACCACATTGACATTATTTACCCAAAATGTCTTACCTATAACAAGCAGAGATCTTCAAAAATTTGTTCTAGACTTTCCCTCATGCCTAGTGTGCTTGGAAATGCACATGCAATTTTTTTTACCTTTACATCAAGAGCCAATGTATTAAAGGATTGCCTTTGTAACACATATTTTCAAAGGTTAGTTTTAAGGTTAATACAAAATCAAAAATAAATGAAACATACTGCTAGCCTAGGTGCATGTCCTTCGATTGGGCAAGACGAAGAAGATAAAAATAAGAAAATAAGTAAGCACAAATGGTTTTACCTTTCCTTGATATCTCCTTGATGAAAATAGTGATGGTGCTTAGATGTATGGATGCAATTATAAGCTTCTTGGAAGATGCACGTGATCAAATAGATAACATCTCCCCTTGCTAAATGGACAATTTGGATTGAATGATTTATGTTTGATTGCTTGGTTGAGATTTGCTTTTGACAACACTTCATTATGATTCCAAGACTTTTTAAGACTAGAGGGGGATCCCTCTATTTATAAATTTTATGAATGGATGTGGACCGCCAGATGAGGATGAAGATCATGGATGAGGATTAGTCCTCCCACCCATAAATGTGGGAGGTGGGGTGTGCAAGAAAAAGGGATGAAGTGTGTAAGAGCATGCCATAGCTCTTACTTGCACACTTGCCTCTTTTCATTGAATTTGCCTTGTGAAGGACACTTTGACTTTAGAATATGATTTTTAAATTTACAAGTGGGTCTTTTGATGACATCAGAAGTTTAAGATGGAAAATAATATTTATTGATTTATAGAAAATAGTAATTTTATATTTCATAATTTTCCATTATTGATGATATTAGGTAATTAGAAAAAATTAATTAACTAATGTGATGTGATGTGATTTTTTGGGAATGGTCGTGATCATGGATGAAATAAATAATTGATCAGGGGTGATGAATAGTGATTTGACTAAAGATGTTAGAAGTAGTAAAAGTTGTAGCATCAAGATCCTCTTTGCTATTATCAAAAGTGTGTAAGGGTCTCCATAACCATCCCCTATTTGGGCATAGGATTGACCTCTTTTACACACACACACACACACACACACACACACACACACACACACACACACACACACACACACACACACACACACACACACACACACACACACACACACACATATATCTATTTTTTTTGGGGTTTGCGGGTTGTGATGCTTCAACTCTACTAAGGTTTTTATATATATACAATTTTAGGTTTTACTTTCTTGCCCTATCAGTTTGTCAAAGTGCTTTGAAAACACATTTTATGTTTGTTTTTGTATTAAATTTTCCATTTAGGGCTGTTTAGTCTATTTATATGGATCTAAATTAAATGGTTGTAACTTCCATTGTAAATGGCGAGGAACATGATACATAAGAAAGCGTGGAAGTTTGTTATGAATGTCTATGGTGAGGTAATGACATTGTTAGTTATTTTGAATTTATTGATTTACTATTATTTATAGATGTCATTGATTCTATTTGTAACTAGTATGATACTAATAGCCTTATGGAATATTATATCGATCACATTCACTTTAAAAAAAACCTTATCTCATAGGTTAAGCATGCTTGGGAGCCATATGGTACTAAGCTACAAGGTGTTTATAACCTTACCAAAGTTTTTTCTTCTTTAAAGATTCACATGAGTTTGTAATTTTATTTAGATCTAGTTGATTTTTCATGTGTAACACCTAAATGGTGTTATTGTGATGGAACTGAGATTTTAAATTTATTGAGCATGGCTCATTCAAAATCTTTATGTGGTTCGAGCTACCAAGCTAGTTGATGTCACTATATGGATCAAATATTCCAAGCCTTAGGGCATTTGATATGTCACAAGATTGATATTTTACTCAATGCAACCCATAAACCAATTTGTGTTGAGGTGGAACTCACAAAAAACTTGAAATAATCTATGGATACTCAAGTGGGTTACCATCATTTCTCTTGAGAATTTGTTTATATTAACCTCCCTAATACTTTCATGGTCAATCCCCTGGCCATTAAAAATGAAAGTGTCCTCTCATGGGCTTCTCTAACCCCAAACCTCATTCTGAGATGTTAGTGATGCTTAAGAAAGAAAAGGGATGGAATACTATCGACAGTTAAAATATCCACATGACATCCAAAATCCCTATAGTGGGAGGGGTGATGTTAAATGCCAAACCAAATTTTTTTTTTTAATAAAGTTGAGTCTACCAACCCTTAGACTAACCCTATCTTGTAGATCCAAACTTCACAAATTCTATCTACTCAAGGAAATATCTGAATGTTAGGACATTAAATAAGTGGTTAGATCATCCTCTAGGCATTCATGCTACCCACTGTATGGTAGTGATAACTCACTAAGGGAATAAAATGAGGGAAAATGCCACTCTATTTTATTTGGTGAATTTATTGGTCCAAACCAACACTCTCCCAGGTAACCAATTTGTGTTGTTAGTAGATGGTGATAACCAAAGAGAACTGCATATGGAGTTTCTTTATGAGTATTTTCTCATGGATTGTGTGTGACATTATAGAGTCCTCCCAAAATTTCTTTGTTAAGTTTACTTCTTAGTGGCTTGGTTCTTTTCACATTGTTTGCCTCCAAGAAATTAAAAGTTTTTGGATTTATTTTGCAAATTTATTTAAGGAGAACATGGTCTAATGCTGTGTAATACATTATCTCTTATGAGGATGGTCATGGTGGCCCATGTTTTTAGATTTCCCCCAAGATTTCCTCTTTTGTAATTTCCTTAGAGGAATATCTAAAGCATTGTTATGTGGGTCATGCTTGATATTGATGGCTGAGCTTTGGGCCTTATTAATGTCTACATGCCTATTGATGACTTCAAAAGAGTTACATTATGGTGATGGCTTGCTAAAAATTTGCATTTTTATAACTAGCTGATATGTAGTGACTTTAATATGGTTAAAACTCTTGAGGATAAGGAGGGTGCTCTTTTGATTTGATGGTGCATTAGTGAGTGTGAAACTTAGTTTTATTTTAAAAACCATCAGGGTTTGTAAGACAATAAATTTTGGTGGTAGTTTGATAACACATATCCTCAGTTTACATGTTTTAATTTATGTGTAGGTTGTGATTGAGTTCTCAAACATGGCCAACAATGTCATGCCCATTTAACATCACATGTTTAAATTCTAGGCTTGTATTATACAAGCTATCATTACCCATCTAGAAGTTATCCTTTTTGATCTCAACCCATTACTTCTTGGCTTGTATGGGGAGATGGATTGCATAAAGTACTTTGCATGAAATTCTTAAAAAAAACACTTATTTCATTGCTCATGATGGTATTATTCATCTTATTTATAAAATTTGGAATTTTTTTCCACATTCATGATATGCTACTGGCTAGAACGAGTAATGGAATGATGTCATTGTATGCACCACTACCTTTTCTAGATAATATGATAAACAAGTGATGAGAATTATAAAGAGAATTAACATTTCCTTGGCCAAAGAGTTTCATCGAATCTCCTTTTAGCTTTAGCTTAAACCTTTTGATACTCAGCTACAATCTATGTGGTTACTCATCTCAAGCACAAAATCAAACTTGTGGAATTCCATGAGCCTAAAGGAGATCAAATTTGAGCCTACCTTCATTAGCTTAAGGTTGGTGATAGATTTTATTGAGATTTATAATGCCAATCTAGACTACTATAAATTAGTGTTTTAAGAGCAGTTTGATTCTCAAGAGCGAGCTCAAGCTTTGTAAGAATGTCTTGATGTGGTTCATTACAAGATTAGCCCTTATGATCAAATATTTTATGATGTGTCACTCTCACTTGAGGAGTCTCATGTGGCACTGGTTCAAATGGCCAACTATAAAGCTTTAGAGCTTGATGGATTTCCTTATGAAATCTATAAGACCACATTGTATTCTGTTGGGATGGACTTGCTTCTTATTTATGAAGAGGATTTACTTTATAATTACTTAGGAAACTTTACTAACCAAGTAAACATTAATTTTATTCCTAAATTAGGGCATCCATAGCTTATTACTAGTTGGAGGCCCGCTTTACTCTCATTAAATCCCTTGTACTCCATCTATGACACATTTTTCATGCAATTGTTAAACCATAGAAAATGGGTTTCATCAAAAGCTTATACATTCTTATTGTTTTGGAAGTTATGGAGTGGGCTTGGGCATCTAAACAACATGTTTTTTTTTTCTTAAAATTGATTTTGAAAAATCCTAGGACCAAATATAATAGTCATTTATTTCAGCCATGTCAAAAGCATTAGGGTTTGGGGATTAATTTCTTTATGTCATTCAAACCTTTTTCGTAGAAGTCTTAGTCTATTTGACTATAAATGGTTATAATTTAGATAGGTTTGGCATCTTTTTCTTGATCAAATGGGATTTTTATCTTAGCTCATCTATATGTTTAGTCTATGGAGGCATTTGGCTATCTTTTAGTCCATAAAGTCAAGCAAGGTATTATTAGGGGCATCACTTTCCCTAATAGGATGAGTTAGATTCTTAATGTCCATTTTGATGATAATTTTTTTCTCAATTTGGTGGAGAATTAAGATTTATTATATGAGTATTTGGTGTGCATTGACATGTTTTTTAAATCTTCAAGACCAAATTTGAAATGGCATAAAATTAAATGTTATCAATATATTATGATCTTGATTCTTGATTATATTGAAAAGTGTAAATTGAAGTGGGATTCATAAATAAGAGATGTTCAAATTCATTGTGATTCCTTTTTAATTTTAAATCTCCCCATATTCCTTTTGGAAATATGTTCTTCAATAGTTTGAGAATAAGATTATATACTTGATAACCAAGCCTTTGTTTTCTATTATCAAGTTTTAGATTTGCACAAATGTTCTTGCAGTGACTTGTGCCTATTATTCCTCCCATCAGGCTCTGTCCAAGGTAATTTATGATAAAATATTTCTATGTTGTTTTGAGGATTTTTATGGGCTAATTATAGATAAACCTGTTGATGTCATAGAGTTGTTTGGGACATTTGTTCCTACTTGAATATAAGGAGGCATGGGTATTATTGATGTCCACAAATAAAGTATTGCCTTGTGTGATAAATGGGTTATTTGAGATGTTAAAGTCTTAAAAGCATGGATTTTTTTTTATCAAACACTACATTTCCATAGGATCATCTTATGGTAAAATCATCTTGGAAGGTATTGGTTTTCACACTCTTCTCATTACCATTGACCTAGTTAATATTGATGGCTCATTTGTTGCCCATGGCATTTGAAAATCCTTTGAGTTGGTCAAACTATTTCTCAATTGGGCCCCCTGATGGGTTTAGATTGGGCCTTTGTTTTAAAAAACATAATCTTTGGTGGCATCCCATCATCACCAACAACCTTTCACTTGTAGAAGCTCTAGGAATTGATGCCCTTAAGCTCTTTAATAAAGGAATTCATACTGTTAATATTCTTCTTTATTCACAAGATTGGAATTCACAACCCATCTTACAGAGGAAATATAAGATTCTTACCTCTAATTTTCCTTCCATATTGCATATTTAAGAGCTCATCCCTAATAATATGATGCAAAAATTGGGTCTTCAACCCTCTATGGCATGACAAAAATACTTGGGTTGGAATTGTGATATACCCTTCAGGAATTACTCCCCTATGCTTCTTTACAAAATTATTAACCCCCTTTTTCAAATCTTTGAAAAGAAAATATTTGGTGGGGGTTGAATTCCTTACCTTAGATTTGAATTTTTCACCTTAATTATATTTGGTAGGGTAAGCTTGAGCCAAAATTTACATATTTTATGGTGTTTAGTTTATTAAGGGTTGCCATTAGGTGGATGATTAAATCACATTGAGATTGTTTACCCAAAATTTCTTGCCTATAAAAAGTAGAGATCTTTAAAAATTTATTTTATACTTTCCCTTGTGGTCAATGTGATTATAAATGCACATAATTTTTTTTTAAACTTTACATCTAGAGCTAATATCTTAAAGGATTGCCTTTGTAACACATAATTACAAAGGTTAGTATGAAATAAAAAACAAATGAAACATACCAATAACCTAGGTGCATGTCCACCAATTGAGCAAGTTGAAGACGATACAAATTAAGAAAATAAGTAAAAACAAATGGTTATACCTTTTCTGGCTATCTCCTTGATGAAAATAGTGATGGTGCTTAGATGTATGGATGTAGTTGCAAGATTCTTGGTGGATGCATATGATCAAATAGATAACATCTCTCATTTATAAATAGATAATTTGGATTGAATGATTGATGTTTGATTGCTTAGTTGAGATTTGATTTTGACAACACTTCATTATGATTCTAAGACTTTATAAGAATGGAGGGGGGTCCCTCTATTTATAACTTTTATGAATGGATATGGATCATCAGATGAGGATGAAGATCAATGGATGAGGATTAGTCCTCCTACTTTTAAATGTGGGAAGTGGTGTGCAAACAAGAGGGATGAAGTGTGTAAGAGGGTACAATGATTAAGGCATGGAGTGTGTAAGAGCATGCCATAGCTCTTACTTATACACTTGACTCTTTTCATTGAATTTGCCTTATGAGAGACACTTTGAATTTGTAATATGATTTTTTAATTTACAAGTGGGTCTTTTGATGAATTTAAAAGTTTGAGACAAAAAATAAGATTTATTGATTTATAGAAAATAACAATTATGCATTTCATAATTTTCCATTATTGATGATATTAGGTAATTAACAAACATTAATTAACTAATGTGATGTGATGTGATTTTTTGGGAATGGTTGTGATCATGGGAGAAATAAATAATTGATTAGGGGGGATGAATAAATATTTGACTAGAGATGTTAGATGGATAAAATACTTGATTAGGGATGAAAGGACAGTGTGAGCATGAATTAGTAAGATAGTTAAAATTAACACAAAGTCTGAGGGCACAAAAAGAATATTCCTAGAATCTGATGACTATTTCAAGATCACCTTCAAGTCTACTTCAAACCTATTCTAGGTCAGACTTACATGATCATAATAAACCAACTAAGTATCATTATTCCCTATTGAGTGCAATATCTATCAATAGTTTTACTTTACTATTTTTTAACAATTTTAGCTGTATAACTTTAGAATATTATTTATCTAATTTTATATCAATTGACTTGTTAATCATGAGATATACTGAGAGGGGGGGGGGTGAATCAGTATATCATATATCTTATAAATCTTTTTCTTAACCAAATTCCACTTAATCAAACATTCAAGATATGCAATAAAACTCAAACAATAAACACCACACAAGATAGAGAGAGACACCAGATATAACGTGGAAACCCAATGTGGGAAAAACCATGGAGAATAATCTCAAGTATATGAATGAGAACCAACCCAAATAATATTTGCAAGCCAAGCTTGCAGGAGCACCAAACCCTTTGCTGAGCACTAACCCAACAACTATTTGTGAGCACCAACCCATAGGAGCACCACACCCCTTTGCCGAGCACCAACCCACGGGAGCACCAACCCCTTTACTGAGCACCAACCTAGCAAAAATTCATGAGCACCAACCCATAGGAGCTCCAACCCCTTTGCCGAGCACTAACCCAACAATAATTCATGAGCACCAACCCACATGAACACCAACCCCTTTGCTGAGCACCAACCTAGCAACAATTTGTGAGCACCAACCCATAGGAGCACCAACCCCTTTGTGTATACCACACACCTATCTGTCAATGTTGCTATCTCAATAAATGATAGATCAATACAACATCTCTTTCCTCTCTCTCACCTTTGCTCTTCTAAGTTAGATATAACAAATACAAATCATATTCATCTCTCACAATTGCTCTTCCAAGCTAGATATTACAATATCAAATCAACCTCTATCTCTCATGCTCTAAAAAGAATAATTCATCCCATCAAATGAAGGTGATTTATTTGTAGAAAATCCTTCCTGTGACCCAGCCATAGTGCTTTCTTGATCTACCTTCAAGCTATAAAACTTTTCAAAAAGGAACCTGCTCTGATACCAATTGTTAAGCACATGATATACTGAGAGGGGGGGTGAATCAATATATCATATATCTTATTAATATTTTATTTAACCAAATTTCAATTAATCAAACATTCAAGATATGCAATAAAACTCAAACAAATAAACACCACACAAGATAGAGAGAGACACCAGATATAACATGGAAACCCAATGTGGGAAAAACCACAGAGAACAATCTCAAGTATTTGAATGAGCACCAACCCAAACAATATTTGCAAGCCAAGCTTGCAAGATTACCAACCCCTTTGCTGAGCACCAACCCAATAACTATTCATGAGCACCAACCGACAAGAGCACCATACCCCTTTGCCAAACACCAACCTAGCTACTATTCATGAGCACCAACCCCTTTGCCGAGCACCAACCCAACAAAAATTTGTGAGCACCAACCCACAGGAGCACCAACCCCTTTGCCGAGCACCAACCCAACAAAAATTCATGAGAACCAACCCATAGGAGCACCAACCCCTTTGTGTATACCACACACATATCTCTAAATGTTTCTATCTCAACAAATGATAGATCAATACAACATCTCTTTCCTCTCTCTCACCTTTGCTCTTCTAAGCTAGATATAACAAATATAAATCATATTCATCTCTCACAATTGCTCTTCTAAGCTAGATATTACTATATCAAATCAACCTCTATCTCTCATATATACAAATGGCTTCTCAAGCCTTTATTTATAGCTTTCCAAATGACCTTTGGCCTTCCCCCTTTTGTGACCTTTCAATCCTCATGGAAAATGGTGCCAAACTTGTATGACCCTTCATATTCAAGCCTTTGAAAAGTCATGTGGTGACCCTTCATGATCAAAAATGTCCTTCCCTCTTTTGTCCTCATCTTGGTGACTTTTCGTATTCCTTAAAGTGTCCCTTCATGAGAAATTGTGCCCTTCCTCTTTTGTCTTCACTTGGTGACTCTTGGAATTCCCCAAGATGACTCTTCATGGGAAAATGCATCCCATCTTTCTTTTGTCTTTATCCTGTGGCTCTTTGACTTCTCCATGGGCCCTTCTTTTATCTCATATGTAATTAAAAATATATTCATTAATATTAAATAAATATTAACTCATATTAGCCAAGATATATTTATTACAAACAACATTAAATGCAATGGGGCCTTTATCACCAATAATGCTAAACCTTTGACATCAATGACAATATTTCCAACACGACTTGCTCATTATATTAGTTCACCATCCTTGTGTAAAAGCTAATCTAATACCTATTAACCCTATATATCCTATTATCTAAATTTAGGGTTAAAAATTTGGCAAACCTGACCTTTGTGTATTTCTATGCAACTCCTAGTGTGTTCTAGAATTTTTTAAATTTCTCAATTATTACAATTTATTTCAAAAATCACAATTTATTTTCCTATAATCATGTTTAATATAAATATAAAAGAACTTCTTCCTTTGCATAATCCTAAGGAGGGTGATATCTACCATCCCTATAACCAAGCCCATGCTATCACTCCTTCAATGGGTAAGGTGGCCCATTCTATAATGCCAAACGAGGGTAGCAAACAAACCATTATTAATCCCTTGATGGTATATGTATGCATATTCAATCCTAAGTACCTAGGGTTTATGCTTGTGAAGCCCTAAAATATCAAATCACCATTATAAAAAAGTTAATAAGAGTTAAAAATTTATATTACATACATGTACACTCTAAAATATGTTAGTGTTAATTATGTGTTTTCATATTCATCTAGCAATGTTATACCCAACAAGGTTTCTTCTCCAAACGAAAAGCTAAAACTGAATACATCTAAAATAAGTGATCCAAAAAGTGAACAAAAGGCTAAAAAGAGTTCAATTGAAATCATAAGAGAAATGCTTTGAAATAAAGTGATCCAACTACCTCCCCAACACTCTATAAGGAGATCAAAATACTTTTTTATATATCATAGAATGCATGAACATCATACAAATTTTTGTTTTGCATTAAAGAATAAAATACAAAGTCACAAAGGTAGTAGTGATCATATCATCAATACATCAGCCAAGAAAACAACTCACATTATGAGTACCTCTCCTAATACACAAGTGTAGAAAGAGAAAATATGGGTACCAAAGAATAATTTAGAGAAAAAATAGTTGTAAATGCCAAATCTAGAGTAAGAAAAGATTCAAAACACAAAATTAAACCAAGAAAAGAATATACATCTATCTCTCCATAATGATACTTAGCTTTAAAAAAATATGGTTTTGGAAAAAAAAATATAAAACTCTAGTTGTCATGGTCAATGATTGGAAAAACATTCCCAATGAATCATTCATCTTATCTCCATAGCTGGTCAAAATGATCAACAAGGCTTGGGATATTTCAACAATACTATGTAAATCAATCAAAGATGCATATCCATTTTATTAATACAAAAGAACAAGAACCTTAAAATGAAAATGAGGTACAAAAGGAACAATTAAAGGAATAGAAATAAATGCTTCAAAATGATAATTTTAAATGTGTGCCTTCATATGAAGTAATTACAAATCATTTCTCAAAGCATGAAATCATTTAACCTTGCATAGATGGAAATCAAGGTCAACATATCATAGTTGACCAAACTAGTGAATTCAATATATATACTTGAGAGTTATTTACACCTCTAAGATATAATATGGAACACGTGAATAAAGCCAATGCATCCAATTTTTGGGTTGTATCTATCCAATGTAATGTCACACTTGGATCAAAATCATGCTCTATTATGCTACATATTAGTCCAGTTTTGACCAATATAATGCCAAACTTAGAAATCCATGGTTACAATCAACAAAATAAAATATATCTCAAGCAAAGACAAAAAGTACAAACTTAAAAAAATAACATTATAAACTTTCTAATTCTACTACCTCTTTGAGACCACGAATTCCTATGACACATACAAAGCATTACTGAGCCTACATTGCCAGATATTATATTTATACATGTTCCTTGGTAGTACCATGAGTTTGATAAACCATATCCAATGTTCTTAGCACTTTAAAATAAGCATCCCTTATATGGGATAATTGGATAGACTTTGCATAAACTAAAAAGAATAAAAAAATTCAAATATTCTAAAAATAACAAAAACACCAAAAACATTCATATAATTAAAAAATACCAAACAAATTCAACATGTTCCTAGTGGTACTATATCTTATGCATATTTTGTTTGCTTCATGCTAGTATATATAATATCATTCTTTCCTATATACACATGTTTCATGATTCATTCGAGTGTGCTACATGCATACCTAGGTACATGATATATGCACATAGATATGTTGAGATTTTACTCTACTCACATCCTAAGTACATTGGGGACATTTTATTATTTGATCACAATACACCTAGGTTATAGTATTCTATGATCACTGTTAATTATTATGTTTGAGCTTATATACTTACACATGCCTCTATCCATTCTTATACATTTCAAAATGTACTTGATATGATATATACTTAACATTGTTTTCAAACACATATGTTTAGAAACTAGTATGTTATGTTCATGTTGGTTGCCTATTCTCCTTGCTTGTTATTATCTTGAATTATATTCCTATTGGAGCATTTGAATATGTTCCATTTATTGTGGCCCTAATGCCCTGATTAATCTTTTGACCTTAGAATATGTCATTGTTTTTTTAATGTAGAAATTTGAATATGTCATTCTATGCTTTGTGGATATTTGACTAAGTCATGTCCCTTTAATTCTGTGGCATGTGAACATGCCCCTTGTATGATGTCACCTTGGACCATTTCTTATTGCTTTTAATTTGAGTGCTCTTGTATGTGTGCTTAATTGCTTATTAATCTTGTATTATTACTCTCTAGACATTGCCATGATCTACATCATGCATCTTAGGATTTGATGTGATCACATAATTGCATGCCTAACTACTACATCTACTTAGACATTTTATTCCTATATGCTACATGATCCATACACAACTTATACAATTATCTTATCCTTTTGAGATAAGGAAACTACTAGATTCTACTTCCCCTCACCTCAAAATGGGGCCATATCAGTGGGGGCATGTCATAAGGACATGGATTCCACACTTTCATAATTTTAGATTATAGTAAGGGTATGTTTGTAAACATGTTATCCATATTTTACATCAGTACTTAGATTCTCTAGATTAAAGTGGGGGCATGTTATGTAAACATGTTCTCCACAATTTACACTAGTTTTTAGATTCTTCAGATTTAATGGGGGTATGTCATAGAAACATGTCCTTCACACTTGTACTGATTTTAGTTCACCATATTTCATTGTTCTATGATTCAAATACACATTTATGGTAGCGTTATATACATTCTTACTCTTACTATACCCAGATTCTAGCTTGAGACATATTAAGGTGCATATACCATGCAAAGGGCACCTAAAATTGTAAAATAAAATCATTATTTAGATTTTGAATACTATTATGGATTGTTACTATATCTAGGTTGGACTTGTATGGGCTATTATTAAGCCAATCTATTAAAGTAGTTGGTTTAATTTTGGAAGGTTGAGTTGATTAAATTTCTTAATCTTACTAAGATTATAAGTTAGAATTATTTAAATCATATAAATTTACTAGACTTGTAGGTTAGATTTGGTTAAATCATCCACTCTCACTAGATATATATTACGAGTTGATTGAATCACTCACACTCACCATATCATGCACATATTTGGGTTTCATTATTGAGATGAAATAAGCTCAATGGATGTGTTATAACTCACATTTGCATCAAGGTTTTGGGAACATTTCCTCCAACCTCTTTCTATATATGCACTCATAGGTTCATATTTGTCATAATCTCAAATTCAATGTTTCATAATGAGGCATCCTTTCAAATCAAATTTCCAAAATACAAGATGGGTACATCAACATACATGCACTCCTAACCTTTCTCTTTCTAATTTCAAGCATTTCAAATTATTTCAATTTTAGATTTCATACATTGATTATATAATGTAACATTATCTTGGTTTTAGGTCAGTCATTAGTAAAGCACTAAAGTTAGTCTCACACAAAGACAAGGTGTGTTATACACACCATAAATGCATTTATTTCCTTTAAATTAATTATTTCTTTACTATATTAAATTAGGGTGGGGGATTTAGATACTAAATTCTTATTTATATAGTACCTTGATCTTGTACACTTAGAAAATATACATCATGGCTATACCTTTTAGTTATATTCATACTCACTAATGAAAGGCTCACATTCACCATCTATCTATGCCTAAATTACTTATATCTTAGTCTGCCCACTATTATTATGATGACCAAACCTTCTATATTGTGCAAAAATATCTAAACCTGATCATTATCCTTCATTGCCAATTTTGACCTGTACCTATTTTTTAGGTCCTAAACACTTGCATCCCAAACAGACACTTGTGTCAACACAAGTTTCCACATTTCCTAAAAAGTGTTCAGTGCCCAAAAGTCATCCAATTTGAAAATGAGACATATCCTAAAGGTTGGATTAAGTGATTTAATGTAAGATATTTTAAAAATGTTTGGTATGTATACAAGATCAATCCTTATTTACTCCTCACCTAGAAATCACATATAACTCACAAGGTAATATATAAATAGGTACTAAATCAAGAATTAAAGTGAGTAATTTTTTTTAATTAATATCTATTTATATATCAGTCATAGGATCAATATTTACATAGGTCTAAAGAATTCAAGGTGCAACCCATGATCCATATTTGTCAAGTTACAATCTAGGTCACTGCATGGCTATGCTTATCACACATTACATCCTTGTGCAAACACAATCCAACACATTGGGGATAACTACATAAGTATGAGACCCTCTTCAGAGTATTGGATATGTAGGTAGTGACCATTGATAAAGAGTTCCTTGGGGAAGCTTGACACCATGATCCCACTAAATCCTTTTTTCCATAGTCATGCCAAGGGTGAGGAAGCTAGGGTTTGATCATTTGACAAAGATATAGCCTACGTATATAATCTGGATACATCATAATAAAGGCAAAAAAAATAGAAGGCTCTAATTAGTCACATCTAGATCCATTCAATATTTTATACAAGATAATTGCATTGAAGTTAGACACTTACTTTGATATAACTATCTAAATTCGATGTAAGTGTCCAAGGATATAAAAAATATTCCCAATAAATGATGATTGTTCTAGGGTCACCTTACAGTCTACTTCTATCTTGTTTTATGGTAGACCTACATGTGCACAGTAAACCAACTATCATTATTTCCTATTCATTTTGATATCTATTAATAGTTATACTTTAATATTTTTATCAATCTCAACTGTATAACTTTAGAATATTATTTATCTAAGTTTATATTAATTGGCCTACTCCAATTAGTTCACCATCCTCATGTAAAATTTAATCTAATACCCCTTAACTCTAGATATCCCCTTATATAGATTTAGGGTTAAACACATATTAAGGTAAAGTTAATTCTAATGCTTTGTATGACAGAACACTCTCCATGTTTCATTCATAAAAAATTCCTCACAAGTCAGATTTAATGAATTAAAATAAGGATGCAACTATTTTTTACAAGCCTTAACATCAAATAACATGTCAATATTGATGTAAACCTCTCGATTGGTAGGATGCAAATGTGTGAGAAGAACCAATGTTCTAAACTTTTCTCTTGACATATGTGATCTTCTTGATAAAATTTTGGGCTGAATAGTTTGACAACATTGAAAAGAGAAATACCAGAGAATATTTCATTCAAATAATATATAAGATATTTAATGTAATCTTATATGAGATTCTTTAAAATTTCTAGGGTTCCATCAATTTGAGGTTTCATTTTTTGCCTTTTTGCATCACTAACACCAAACTCAACATTAGGTAAATACACATATAATAAGCTATGTTTATCATTTAATTCACCTTATTTATCCATGATTTTAATAAATACATATGTAGTGTTAGCTAATAATTATGAAAGATATATTGTGCCTTCAAAAAATACAACACTCCTAAAAAGCCATCTCATTAGTTTAGTAATGGTCACCTCCAAAGACACACCAATAAGGTTGATATCAATGTTATCTTATTGAAATATTTTTTCAATATATTTATCTCACCTAAAACATCTACAAGCGCATGTAAAAAAATTACACCAAATAAATTTGAATTTTATCATACCATGATGATTTCCTTCTTTCATTTTTCCATAGTGTTAAAATTGTTGGCATAAGATTTACTAGCCTTTGAATGATCTCTCCCCTAGATAACCATCTAACTCCATGTATTTATGTATCACCAATAACAACAATTTACATGACCTTAAGTAGTGATGTTAATTCAATATTTTTTATGGATAATTTTGTACACTTGAATATACCTTATTTGTAATATTTATCACATACATCAACTCAAGAATGCTTTTTGAAGCATCTGCTACTGCCAATTACTTTTGATATGGCAAATAATTAACCGTGATCACATTTATTATACATGAAACAAAACCTTTTTTGTGTCTTACCATTGACAATTCCCTATCTATAGAAACAACAATCAACCTCTTCATTGAAAGACCTTGATTGTTTATTAATTTCACATTATCATATATTATTTTCCCTTTCTCATTGACCACATTATTAAGTACCATAAATTGGGAAATTGTTTATCTAATCCCTTTTGAGTCTATATATGTAGCATAAAGAACAAAATGTTGTTCGATACTATGATTAGTGATTTAATCCAACATAAAAAAAAGACTCTTTAACATATTATCAACTTGCGTATTTTCAAGATACTTTGAAATGAAATATTTAAATTCATTTGCTATAAAATGAATTGTATATGAAGCATAGTCCAAGTAATTTAGAATATTAGGTGTTTCTAAATATAAGAGAAACTGACAAAGCTTTTCCTATTTAGGTAATGATAAATACTCTTAACAAACAAAATATGCTATTTTCATTGTGGTGATCACTCTTTCTTTATTGTTATCTCGAATTTATGCAACATGCTCTGGGATATACTTGACCTATTTCTCCTTAGCACATTACCATGTAACAACTGCTTCTTTATTTGTTACAAATTTGTCACAGAGTTAAAAGAGCATCATATTATACTATAGTTCATCCATTCCCTATATCCCATGGTCTAAATTTTTGACACTTTACACAATATTCACACTTTATAAATGTTTATCATCACACTCAATATAAATAAACTATTGAAACTTATCTACCCATTCATGGAAGAACTTTCTTATTTTTGTACCTTTTTTTTTTTGTTGCTAACCTCTTCATCAAATTGATCTTCTGATGAATTTGAAGAAGTTAAAAATATTTCATATAACTTTGCCTTCACTTTAGGGTCTCCATATTTGTGACTTTTCATCTCTAAGGGAATATGTAAGGGAACAATATGTTGATATTTTTTAATTTTTGATATTATAAAATTACCTGTAGGTTACATGTTAAAAAAATTATGTTAACATCAAATTTAAACAATAAATTAGAAAATTAGTTGTACTGACTTAGACATAAGCCATAAATAATTGGCATGGATTTCTTCCCTAAACTATTAAAATTAAAAATCATTGGTTTCACTCAATATAATTGAATAAAATAGCCTTATAATTTTCTACAAATTCTTCTCAAGAAAGAAAAAATGGCATTCATCATCTTCAGCATTTAATTTTCATTCACAAAAATCTTTATGGTATAAGGAGGAGGCATGAGTGCCCACAAAAAAAGTGGATGGCATGTCAAGAGGTATCAAAAGTTATCCATTAAATAAGCTTGTACAAATGTACCCATAATAGAGGTCATAAAACGCATTTCAAGATAACAAAGAGGATTACTAAATAATTATAAAATAGAAAAAATGGTAAGATTTAATTGAGATAAAATGCATTTCAAGCTGACATAGAGTCCTACTAGATAATTTTGAAATAGGAAAACTAATAAGATAACATTGAGACAAAATATTATTTTCCATCTCTTCAATATCTATTTCAAAATGATATTCATTGAATTTATTTCTACACATAATTTCCCTCAAATACAAGATAGAAAGCTACTCAAGCATAAAACGACACAAAATACCGGTATGCACCCCATAAGTCCCAAAATAAAAGGAAAAAATGTTGATTTTCATTTCTTAAATCCTAAAATAGATTTTTAACGATAAAATTCAAGATATCAAAACACAATACAAAACACCAGAGTGAATTATTTAGCCTCATTCCATGAAAATTCCCCCTAATTTTTGGGTTAGGGTGATATTTTAAACATTTAATTGCCCATCAATTTCTTATGTTACTTTCATTCCAAGAAAATCCCATAAGTGTTTGGTGTTTTTCTATTTTAAATGTGTAATTACCCAATAAAATATATTTTGAAAATGAGCTCTATCCTTTCCACATGCTATCTCTCTATTATTATGACATTTTAAACATTGATCAAAGACATTTACATGTGCAAACCAAACAAGCCCCAAAAAATTTCCCTAATTTATATAAACTTTGGTCTCATTTTTAAGGATATGCACACAAACATCTGATTTATCTTTGCTCCTGAGCCTCATTATTTTTAGCATAGATAAAAAAAATGTATAGAGATTTCAGTATAATGTTATCAAATAAGATGAATATAAAAAAAGCATAAATCTCCTTTTTTTTCTAGTAAGACAAATTGGAAAGATCTGAGTATTGAAATTTAAGCTCTTATAATAAATTAAAAAAATATTAAAGAAAAACCATATCGAAATTAACATAAATATTCAAAAGAAAAGTATGAACATGAGATAACTTATTGAAATTAATTTGGAAATAGGTTTTCAAAAGACAAAGGTAGTAGCTAGTGGAGACTTGATCCCTCGACCTCTTGCTTCCTAAACACACACAAAACTAACAATAAATATTTCTTTGTTACTCTTGCTTTAGTTTTAGTAGATTAACTTCCTCTTGCTAGTGGAGACGAGTGGATGTAAATCCTAGTGGATTAAATTCCCTAGTGTAGTGAAAATTATTGCATTATGTGTAATGAGGATAGGTGAAATTCAAGATAGGGTATCGTTGTTATAATAAGACCATCACATTGTACTATGTGACTTAAGTGAGTGATAAATTGTCTTGATTATTATGAGGTCATATTTAAATATTAGAATTTTGATACCTTAGAGTTGCTATGAAGCATCGTGTAACTGTAGCAGGCTCATGTGAACATCGATTGATGAAAAAGTACCAAGTGACTCAATGTGAAAATTCATGTTCCAAATTGAACTACCTAATTGCTCAAATTTTCATTGATAATATAAGAAAAATGATGCACGCATTACATTTAAAAATATCCTTTTGATGGGGGTCATTAAAATTTGAAAGTCCTTATTAATAGTTTATAATAAAATAACACTACAAAATGTGTTAAAAAACCCCCACAAAAATTTAGGATGGGCATTAAATCTTAGGCTTGTTTGGGGAGAAGGATGGCCTTGTATCTTATTTTGTGTGTCTAGAAATCCTTAATAGTGGAAAAATGGTGTACCCATGATAAGATGAATACAAGCATGGGATATATGAATGCTCTAACATGTCAAATCTAAAGGTGGTAACATTTAAAATGTTTTAATGAAATTCCATAGTACAATGGGAATAAATTCACTTTCACATCACATCCACTACAATATTTGCTAAAGGATATGCGTGTCATATATTTGGTTAAAGGATATATTTATTCTAATAGTAATTTTTAATTTATTGAAAAAAGACTTTTACCTCCTTATAGCCTTGTCTTTTGGCCACTACTTAGGAATGAATTATATTGCTTTAAAAAATAATAAGAAGAGTCTCACATTCAAATTATATAAGGAAAATAATTCTCTATAAAAATGCGGTACTAAATATGTCTTAATTTTAATGAAGAAAAATACATTTAATTTCCATTATATTGAATTATAGAATATTTATGTAACATGAATGATATTTTTCAACACACACAACTCTGACCATGATCCTCTAGGTTGCTTAGTGTATTGACACATACATGGTACCTTCAATGGTGTGAATGCAAGTTCCTTAAACTTCTTTTATTTATCAAAAAGAATAATTTGTTCTTTTATTAAGGTATATATGTATATATGTGTACATGTAAAATTTAATTCTTTATATCAAAGTAAAGTTAAAAATGATGCCAATGCTAGTTCCTTATGCTTCTTTCATTTAAAAAATGAACAATTTGTCATTATATCAAGGTAAATATGTATTTATGTGTGCATGTAAAATTTAATTCTATATATTAAGGTAAAGGTATAAATAATTTTACGCTCTTGATATGATAATTTGAGATATTCACCCACATTTAGAAGCCCACAAGGATATTTGTTTCCATTTAAATTATGTATTTTTTAAATTTTGTACCCCTTGGTTTTGACCTATTGACCAAACTTAGATATAAACCAAACCTTTCAAATTGATGTTCACCAAAACTAATGTTTATGGGAGTATGCCTTTGTCTACATATAAATACACATAAATGTATGTGCACATGTATTCAAATATGTATCCTCCAACTTATAATGAACACAATTTATAAAAAAATCATGTGTTTGTGGATGTGGTTTGTCTCTTACACAAAAGTCATATATTATATTATGGAATTGAATCAAAATACTATTATGAACCTTTCTATAAAAAATTAGAATAATATTGAAAATACAGTATATGTACATTATATTGTGAAAAAATCATATTATTCATATTAAAAATAGAGAAAATTTGCATTACAATATTGTTGGCCTCTTAGAAGGAGAAACCTCCTTTGAGCAATCTCAATTCAATACAATTCATAGATATATTTACACTAGTGTAAGATATTATTTATACTAATTCTATACTAGGTAACCACTACTTCCCATGAATGTGGGATTATTACAATTAGCACAATGGATGAATTACAAAGCATATGCATAAATAAATTTTATTAATGACAACAATTATAAAGAAAAGAGTTAGGATGAAGGGGTCATAACATTAATTTATCTTGAAAATTTTTTGACTTCAAGGCTAAAGGCAAGGAAACTACTATTAGATTTGGATAAGAGGTTCCCAAGTTACATCTTTGGGTTGCATCCCATGCCACTAGACTAGGAACTCAATGATGGTCCGATTGCAGAGTTGATGGGAACACCTATTTAGGATCACTTAATGTTAAAGAATGAGAAAAACTTTTACATTGAGATCCATAAGTACTATCTAAGTTATGATGTTAGGGAATGGGATTATATTTAATAAGGAGACATTAAAATTGGATGCACACATGCGGAAGATGGAAGTTCCTTTTTGTAGGTGACTGAACTAATTTATCAAATAACTTAATAAGGTCCAAAAAATTGAGGAGCATGTTTCTAGCCACTTTTTTTATTTAATTTAGGGTTGCTTATAAGGTTTTAGGTGAAAGAATACCATATCTCTAGGTTGGAAGGCACATTCTAAATGGTGCTAATTTGTCTGATTCTTCATGCAATTTTATGCTATGTGGAGATTATCCTTGATAAGGTGAAAAATATTTTTCTTGAGTATTAAGGGTAGTATCTACTGCCTATTTATGATAATTTCATAAGAGATACAAGAGAAGAGATGGTGGATTTTGACCATAAAACACTTCATAAGGAGTCATCTTGGTGGTTATGTGATAGGAGGCATTATAACACCACATTGAAAGTGGTAACCACTTAACCCATTGAATTCATAATGATATGATTCTACACATTTATTAACAATTTTAGTCTAGCCATTCATCTATGGGTGGAAAACAAAGCTCATTTTTAACTGGATACCCATGCATTTGAAGATTTACTACTAGAAGTGACTTGTGAAAGTTGAGTTGTAGTTAAATAAATATTAAAATAGAGGCTACAATGTTGTGAAGGTATAATATTTGATTGATGAGTGTTTGGGATATGGTGGAAATAATGTATGGGTGGGCTAAAGCATAAAAATAGGCATATTTAGAGAGATGATCCACCATCACCAGATTGAATTTTACCACTAGATTTTTTTAAGCCTTTGATTAAATCCATATAAATGTCTATATAAAGGTGTTATAAAATGGGTAGTTATTGGAACAATTGGGTGATGCCATTGTATCCCTTTTATGGTGTTAACATATATAACACTTCTCAAATTTTTTTTTGATATATTTATTATTTCTTAGCTAAAAGAAACTGTGGCAAACTCATTCATTAGTTTTTAGAAAACCCAAATAACCCACTGAAGGTGAGGCATGTAACTCATGCAAGATGTATTGTCAGAACCTAGATCAATATATAAAGATAATGTGGCCTTTGTGTCACAAGGATTGGCCATGAAAAGTATAATCATATTTGGAGATAGGGTCCACAAATAATTAACAAATGATTTAATATTTGTGAATATCTTGATGCCACTCCTATTGATTATCCTATAACCATAAAAAATGGGGACAAATAAGGCACACAATCATGCATGTTCTTCATATTAGTGGGAATGTGTATCGAAAACCATATTTTCCTTCCCCTTTTTATACGTAATCTCATAATCATACTCCATGAGTTTAATTACCTATTTTTGTTGATATAGGGAAGAGATCTATTATTCCAAGAAGTATTTGAAGCATTGGTGATCCATTTTGATACAAAAATGCCAACCCACTAGGTATTGATGCCATTTATTAATTGCATGGAGGATAACTATCATTTTTTTATATGTGATTGTGACAAACTACACCTAGTAAGGGATTTTCTATTGAAAATAATGGGGTGTCCTTTTTTCATGTGAATAATACCAAGTATCATCCCATAGGCACTAATTTCAATGAAAAATGTCTTAGAGAAATATAGCTTGGCCAAAACATGTGTAGTGCACATTACCTACTTGATTAGACCAAAGGATTGTTTGGTAGTTATAAACCATTTTAATGAGTATTTATTGAGCATGGTCATTAATGGGGTGACACTATTTCCATAATATTTGACAAATTTGAGATAGTATAAGTAACACTAAGAAATACATAAAGGATTTTGAGTATCTTGGGTTTAAACCAATTTTTCATGCCCTCAATTTTTTTAGGGTTAACTCAAATACCCATTGTTTAGATGATGTCGCCTACATACTCAACCTCTTATTGTCTAAAAGGAAATTTGAACAATTTTACACAGAAATAGTGATCTATAATAAGTTTCAAGGTAATTTTGAGGTGATGTAGATGGTCTTTCAAAGTTTTACTATAAATGAAGATATTTCTAAAGAATACTAAAATGAATTTATGAAAAAGGATAGAATATTTTATTCATTAAGCCTTGAAACATGAAAGGGGCATTGGTAAGCCTAAATGGCATAACTGAGAATTCATAGAGACCATCATGTGTGTGAAAAATATTTTGGGAATATCTTCATTAGAAATGTGGATATAGAGATAGCCCGATCATAGATTTAACTTAAATAAGAATATGACATCATGAAGTTCAACAAGAAGTTCATCGATCATCGGAATAAAAAACTAATCCTTAATAGTGAGCTCATTGAGATCATGAAAATCAATGTAGAGACACTAAGATCCACATATTTTTCAGATGAGTAGGATTGGGCAAGAGTATGGGTTAGTTCTCAGATTAATTACTCCAACCTAAAGTAGTTATTGAACCAATTTTTTAATTTAAACATTTTGGAGAAAGGGATAGTGATATGGTAGAATGTTAGGAGTTACACTACCAAAAATAAGTTGAATGTGATGTTTTTCTAGTTGATGAGATAAAAAGCCTTGTTTTTCCTCAAATATTGATGCATGCTTGACCAACACATTTTATAAGTTAGTAGGTTGACTGGAATGAGGAGACATACTGATCTAAATATAACAAAGTTGAGAAATGATCCAATGTGAGACCTATTTAAGGACATTATCCATTTGATGGGTACTGATTACACTCGTAAATATGGGTAGAAGGCCTTTCAAGGTGTATTTTTATCCCTGTTTGAGAACTATATCTATAATTTTGAAAAATCCCTTAAAGTTAGTTTAAGAGTGCATAACCATTGATCCTGAAGGACCACATTGCAACTACCTAGGGGCAAAATAAACATGTTTATTTAAAGGTTATAGTCACCTTTTATAATGTGAACATTATGACATTTTATTTTACAAAGAAATGTTATTCCATTGTCAACCATGACTTCAAAATTTAAGAAATGATGCATGAAATAGTTAGCTTATTTGGCCAACCTTGGGTCAATGAAATTATGAGTACTCCCTTTTTTAGTATAAATTGAGTTTCTTGAAACTTCACAATTTTTACACCAATGTGAAGACCTAGTAGAAATAAGAAATTTTCATTGTTGACACTTAGTATAATTTTAAACTATATTTTATAGAACTTCAAAACTTTAAAGCACCTTGGGATCTTCTCTAAGTTCTCCAAGTACCCAAAAATTATTGAAATGCCCAAAATACTTGAAAGTTATGTAAGTTCTTAAAACTCTCAAAATGTTGGGTTAAGTTTGTAGTCTTTAAATAAGGTAATATTTTTGGTGATTTTAGATATATAAGGAATGGTTAAAAGTCCCTTAGGTACCCAAAGTAGCTAAGATACCTAAAACACCATCAAGGTTTATAGTGTATACAATTTTTTAAACAATTTCAAGATTTGGGGGAAATAACAACAGTACCGATGGTTCCTCCAATTCTCAAACTTCCTAAAAACTATGAAAACCTATTTAAAAAAAATGTGAAAGGTTCCAATGACATTCCAAAGTCCCAATTTGAACTAGGAGCACACTTTTGAAGTCAAAAAACATTTTTAGGTCATATAAATCAAAGTTAATGGCTCCATTTTCTCATAAAAAATCTAAACTATTCCACTATTATGCTCGACAACATCCATGACTTCCAATGTCTCCATTTGTTCTTAGGCTTATATGATTTCACATTTCTAAAGTTCATGACTCTTCCCTCATGTTTTCCTTTCCATTTCATGCAATTTATTTCACTTTTTGCATAATTTTCTATTTGCATTATTTCACTTCACATCTCTTCCATTTTATTCGTTTTCCTTTATTTTTTCTCCCATCCCTTCCTATAAATATATGTGTTTTCATCCTTTGAGTGATCAAAAAACTTACCCCTAAAATCATATATTTCTACTATGAAAATTATACATTTCAAGTTTATGAAGTTATGTGGGCACCTAAAAGTTCTAGTTTGCTCAAGCACATTATAGAAGAGGTTCTAAAGAGAAATTTAAATATTTTTATGACCATAGTGGCCCAAACCTCATACTCACATAAGCACTTCCTTCCCCCTGACCTTTCCATCAAAAATTTAAGACTGATTCTAAAAATTGGATTGTGCATATCCTCTTCTAAAAAAATGAAATTCAAATACATGGGTTATGAGCCTATTTCCACCCTTGAGACAAATATTTCAGAAATCATAGATAGTGAAATAGGTCATATTAACATTGAAGAATTATAGGAAAGGATGTAATATGGGAAAAGAACCACATTAGTACAGCACATTTTTTATAGTTGACTTGTACATGTTGTTGGTTTACCCACATCTATTCAATGTGTAAACTTGTCTATGGTTTATTCCAAATAGTATGTCCCAGAGAAGAGGGAGATCAAATTTGATGATAATGTATTAATAGATAAGCTTGATGATCACTCAATAAATACAACACTTGGTATTCTAACTCATGATGTAATAATAGATATAAAAACATATATTTCACTAAGCTATTGGAATCAAGAAAATGACAAATTACCGAATATGATCAACTAAACTTGGCTCAAGAAGATAAGAAAAGGACCATTACATATTTCTAAGGTCTTGACTAGGGAATAATTATATGACATCATAACTCTATTGAATAGAGTTATAGGTAATCCAAATACTTATTTTTATTTGAATGGATGTACCTCTACATTAACATTATTTTCATGAGAAATAATTCATTGATTGGGGAGAGGTGATCTGTGAAAATATTCATGATCAATTGATATATCTTGAATCAACATAATATTTATACATGACCTCATGTTTGGTATACTCTATTTCTGATTTGAGACTAGCCAGGAATAAAGGTGGAAGGATAAGACATTCCACAAAAACTGATATATCATAAGTTGCCACAAATCACTCTGGATCAAGAAAAGAAACACTTGTGAATAGTGAATGATACTTTCACTATGCTAGTGATAAGGAATCTTAAAAGGAACACAACACCATGAATATAAAACGAGGTTATCTACTTAGTTAAAAAATATATGTGAGCTATTTCAAATAGTTACCAAGGTTCACATATATCAAAGTTGGAGGATTCATCGGTACTCCATATAATTTTCCAAGGTATGCAAATGATAAGATTATTCTTATTGAGATTTGAAGGAATTAAGTGAAGCCCACAAAAGAGCAATGAAAAAGATGTGGGAAGAATTTTATTTCTTATTGGTTTGATTTACATGTGTAAAATAACTTGGGATGCACCCAACATTGAGAAATACATGGTGGACTTAACTATGAAATTATATATACTAAAAGAGTTCCATATGACAACAATAATTTTGTGAAGAACAATCTCAAGTTTGGTCTTGGTTATTTTCACATAAAAAAACTTGAGGAATATTGGGAAGATTTCAAGGATGAATTTGAATTAATGAAAAAATATTATTTTGAAATAACTCTAGAGTAGATGAAGACATTCAAACTAGAATGGGTAACTCAAGGTATAGTTTATGATGGATCAGATATGATTGATACTCTTTTCAAAAAGTGCATCTTTTACCTTTTCCACTAATTGATTAGTCGATCAAAAAATCACCAGATTTAAATGAACACACTAAATTTGTTTTGAAAAGATTAAAATCTTGGTTTAAAAATAAATTTATTGAGTATATAGCTTCTAGAAGCTCAAAATATGATGGATCTTCCAAAGATCAACAATAAAAAAAAGTAACTCATGTTACTCAATCATTTGACACCAAGGTATATGAAAATATTCCTAGGCTGAACAAAACTATAAGTGGTGGGAATGATGGAGATGATCCAAATAAGAAGAAATTTCCATAATAAACTTATGTAGATGAACCTACAAAGATAAATCCAACTTTTTTTCATCAATATACCTTCAATCCTTATTCTATTTATTCAGGAGAATTTCCTTATTCAAAAGAGTTATATCTTTCTCTATTATTTTAAAATAGGACATGATAATATATTGCTTTTGACTCAGGTTTTTCCATAAACACCTATTGTATCTTTTTTTACTCTAATCCAAACACCTCTTGTGTCTTATGGTGGTCCTATGCAAGTGCCTCTTGTTTATTCCATTGCACATACATAACCTCCTCTATCTCCATCTCATGTTGCACCTCCTTCTCCACCTCCTCCACCCACTCTTACTTCAATAAATCTAAAGCAACTTACTATTTCAAGATACCACACAAGTGCTTCCAAAAAATATCTCTCACTTGTTGGCTCATCTAAGACTTAAGTCCCCTAAGTTGTTATTTCTTTAGGTAGTCCATCCTTTCCTTGGGTGCACCAAATGATAAATAAGTGGAAGACAAATATATAAAAGGCTATTGATTTTTAATTTGATGTAGTATAAAATATTTTGTAAATCCCACCACCCAAAAAGGAAAAAGACTACCTCAATATTGATAGTAGAGCCTTTAGATGTACAATGTTTTTATATTTTCAAGCCTATAACTAATAATAATGAAGAAGATATGACCCAAACAAACTATAGTTTAAGTAGGATACCCATTGGGGAATCAAATCATGAAGGAGATATTCCCAAATTTCAAGTGCCTATAGTAAAATTGGTTGAGAGAATAGAATTGGGGAAGAAAACTCAATAATAATTTGAAGATTAGGTACATACACTTTCAATGTATATAAAAACATTCTTGAGTCAATATAGTGTTCCTATGGCTTTTATCCCTGATTATGTTCCTATCAAATTTATTGATAAGAATGTTATTTCAAACATTTGTAAATACAAGTCATGGAAAATTGGGTCAAACAACTTGTTGTTCATAGACTCAAATTCATTGATGAGGTAAGAAGAGCATATGGGCTTCTATGATAAGATTAAACCAAGCTCTCATAAGATATGAAAATAATATCAAAATAAATTAGATTTTTAAAATTGTAGTCAGAAACTTGGAAGACATGTCTCATTATGATGGGAATATCCTCATTTTTGAGTAAATTTTTAGTAAAACATAAGATAATCTATCATTTGTATGGTTCTAAAGTATTGAATGGAAAATCTAAATTCTAGAAGAAGCTTGGAAGGATTTATAAAAATCAAGTAAGCTTTGTGATTATCTCATGATTAAGATCTATGCTTATGTATGGTCCATCCATTGTGAATTGATGGAAAATAGATATGCTGAGCCATTTATAACCACAAAAATCAAATAATAGTTCCAAAAAATGGCCAAGTAAGAATTTTTAAATGAAAATATTTTCAATTTGGAAGCTATGAACAAATTGAGCAACATTCATAAGGTTATCACTTAATGTAATAGAAGTCTTACAAATGTTTTTAAAAATAATTAATAAATGAATGAAGTTATGATCACTTGGTCAACATGGATATCAAACATGATCACTAAAAAATATAAAGGAATAGGTGTAATAATCCAAGAGTTGAGAGCGTTCAGGGAAAAGTTAGCACAAATTGAAAAACATGGACATATGGTGGCCTCTACTCATCCATCAAATCAATTAGAAAAAAATTTTGGTTCTCCTCTCTCTTCTTGATTTTAACTATCTCACTTTTTCAATTTCTCCATTGTTCTTTTTAATAAAGTTGTAATTTGAAATGATTGTGGTTTCACTTGATGAAACAATTTGAAAAAGTGGATGATGAAATAGAAACCATTTTTTAGAAAAGGTAGTTACATGAAGTTATAAGGTAGTTATTCAAACTTTGAGATATTAATGCACATTATTCTCATTGTAATGGGGACTTTTATGAAAAGAAAAACAATTTTAGTTGTCACAAAATAAAGAAGAAAAATGTATGTTATTTTGTAGAGATTAATATAAGAAATCACAATAGGACATTGTGCCTTCTATTTTCTTAGAGAATGATCATTATTATTGTGTTCAAAATTCATTCAATCTTTGTATTTCATTCACATTAAAATGTGAAATGTTAAAATGTTCATAATTTTTTTACTTCCAGCATGCATGAGTGATTAAATTATGAATTTATTTAATCATCTATGCTTTATTTATCTATTTCTCTATACCTGTTATTAATTATTATTTTCCATTTCTATCTCTTCTACTCAATCTCATTTCATATATATATTCTTCTCCATTTGTAAAAATCCATAAGAACAAGCTTGAATGCATATAATTGTAAATATTCATTTTATTTCACCTTTTAGTTTCCATAAAGGGTGCCTCCCTTGCTAATAGAGGAGGGACTTCTTGTCCCCTCCCTTGTTAACAAAAAAGTTACTTTTTGTAACACATACAAACTATTCCTCCAGTACTCCTAGAATCAATGAGAATGGTCAAAGGTATTTTCTTGAACTAACCCATTACTCACATAGTTTGAGGGATGATTACCCCGGCTAAGGGATGAATAGATATATTTGGGTTTGACTTTATTGTGTATGGTTATTCAACTTATATTTTTGGTTCTTCCATGTGGGAATCTATAGAATCCTCCCATTCCTCAGTGTTTGGGTGATGTTTTAACATATATCAGATATAATTTTTGTTCAATATATTTATAGCCCTAAGTCCATTTTTCATCATAATTACAACACAATCCTTTGTTGTGATACATGCACATTTATGCCAATGTTAGATGTTTAATGTGGCTAAATTTGGGATGAGGGTTTGTGATAGGATATTGAGTTGTAGATGGTTTGGAGGACACAAAATTTGAAAGGAGGCGTGATATAAAATTATCCTACTCAAGCTTGGCCAATCCCATAACTTTCAATATATTTTAGGTTCAAACATGTTAACCTCAACATGAATGACATCTTTGAGTTTTCCAATAGATCAAATCTTGAAAAAATAATCATTTATCCCTTTAATTTGGTTGATTATTTTCTCAAATTTAGTTTGGTATTCTTGCATTATTCTAGATTATCAAAATTTGGTCAAGGGTCATGTGAAATCCTCATAGGCATTGGGACCAAAATGAGCCATTTTTTTGTCAAAGTCATCCCAAGTTGGTTCTTGATGGGATTTTTGATACCATTGGTACCACTACAAAAATTATTATAAATGGAATGAGGTGATGATTACTTTGTCTAAATCTAATGTATTATGTATTATGAAATACTATTCGACATAATAAATATATTTAAGAGGTTCCAGATTGTCAAAATTTTAAAAATCTAACTTAAGGCCACATAATGTGGTTTTAGAGGAAAATATACCTTTAGAATGCCTATCCCCATTATTTTTGAGTGTGACATTTTTTTCATGGAGGCCATGTAGTCGGTTATTCAGCTCAGATATTTGGAAGTTGAATTGAAATTGGAGTTCAATTCATAGTTCATAACTTATCTACACCATAGTGTTGGTTCTAGCATAAGTGATAACCATTAGCTAAAGGGGTTTGGGGGTGCTGAAAAATACTAACTAAAGTTATATGTTGAAATTATTAGATCGATGAGATGATCACAATGGTATAATTTACACAAGGGAGAAAACATAAAAACTTCTAGACTTTTTTACTTGAAGGCTGCTTTTTGGGAAAAAATTGACTCTGGATTGTTATATCTGTCACCATTTGGAAAATAACTAACCTAGAAGAATCTATCACTATATTATGATATTAAACTATTTTTGAAAGAATTTGTCACTCTTATCTATCAGATTGTAGGTTTTGATGCTATATATTATTACTTTAACCTTTAAAAATATTACTTTCTAGTTGTAGTTGTGGTGAATCTAGGAAAAACTCAACTAGTGGTGGTTTTAACCAACACTAGTTTTATCAGTTCTGGGATAGTTGGGAAAAAGGAGAGGATACTATAGGGTGTGTTTGAGCTATAGGCTTGCATTCAGAATTATTCTATTCATAAATAGTGATGACTATATATTTCATAGCAATAAGGAGGATTATTGTACTTATAATCTACTACTCTATCTTTGAGGTCAATTGCAAGTAAATTCTTGCAGCTAACCACTTACCAATCCACCACAATAATAGACCATTGATGGATTCCTATGGATATGTTTCAAAAAAAATATGGTGTCTTCCAATATACATGAAGGTACATGGAAGCAAAAATACATGTACAAATTTGCTTTAATTAATTGTGTATTGGGGTAAAAACCCCTCATTCCACAAAATTTGGTAAAACTGATATCCCCTTATTTTCACAGCCACAACTTTTTGTTATATTTAAAGTTCTCAGAACATAGTTTGTATCCTAAATGAAAGAGGAACATAAAAATTTAGGCGAAATTGGGTGAGAAAGCTTAGTGCTGCCACCCTATTACCACTTTTTGATCACTAAGATCCCAATTAAACTAGGTGAGAGCATACAATAGGTAAAAGTAGTAAGACCTAAACATCTACAATTGTAGTAAAAAAATGGCCCTAAAAATCATTATGTTACCAAAGGTTATGAACCTTTATATAAAATATAAAAAAATATTATAAATATACATAAATAATCGTATAATTGAAATGAAAGCAAATCATTTATATTAAACATAGAACATAATTGCATTACAATATTTTTGGCCTCTTCAAGGGGTAACCTCCTTTGAGGTAACTTAATTTAATGCAATTATTTGATATCTTTCCATTATTATAAGCTCTTATTTATAATCATTCTATATTAGCTAACCACTACTTTCTATGAATATGGATTTATTAAATTAACTCAAGGAAAGACTTACAAAACATATGTATTTATAACTTTTATTAATGACAATAATTATAAAAAAGAATTAAGACAAAGAGATTCTAACAAACATATTCCAATATATTTTAATTTCCTTTATAGTTCATTGATTTTCTTACCTTTTGAAAGATACAATCATAACTTATTTATAAATAAAGGTGAATTTTTTTAAGATTTTAAATCAAAAATAAAATGTTGCCATTATTCTAGCTTTTTATTTTTTTAGTCTAAAATTGCCATGCTGACATATCCATACAATTACATATTTTAATTTCCTCTATATTTGTCAATTTACTTTCCTTTTGTAAGACATGTCAATAGCTAGAATAATATTCATACTATTTTTTTTCAATAAATAAATATATTCTAATTTATAATATTAGAGTAATATTTATATGATGTTGTTATATCAATTATCAATTTTTTCTCCCAAAATTTAAGATTAATTTTTAGGGCACTAACGGGATTTACATTTCATTTACATAAAAATTAGTTTTTTTATAGGAAAAAATTATTCTATTCCACTATATAAATAATTTAAAGGTTTTATATAAATATGGTATAAGTTCATGCTTTATCTTATTTTGGATTTTATGGACTAAATAAGCTAAAATATTGAGACTAATTTATATTGTATAATATATGTCTAAATTAAAAAAATATGAACACAACAAATATAGTATGACTAATTTATGATACTTACTATAAATATAAATTATTTAGAAGATATAATACTTAGCTTGTTTACATTCTATTCTAGTCTATGACATTTTATAGTTATAAAAGAGGCTACACATGGGCTTTGTGTTGACTTAGATCACAAAATAAAATGTGAAACTCAACATGACAAGTTTGGTACTAATTGGAAGCCTATGGTAGTAGGATTCGACTACACTCTTACAGAATCATCTGGGCATATGCATAGGTATGTGATAATATGAATTATTGTCCCTATGTCTGTAAATTTCTCTTGTATATTAAGATCTCTTTAGACCTATGTGAATAACTTGATTTTCCTTCTTTTTACCTCAAATCCTTTATTTCATTATTGAGACTAATGTGACCTAGAAACATTGGTTAGAAAAGATGGGTTGAGCTAACTTCAACCAATTGAGTAGCTAAGCACTGCCTACATTTCAATATTTGAATAGGGCTCGAACCACACATAGTACTCCCACCAATTTATGTGTGTGAAATAAATTTAATGCTAACATGTTGTGAAATATTATGTATACATTTTAAACACTTTGAAACCTATTTTTTTGACCTTGCAAAGGTATTCAGGCTTGTCTTAGGGATTGATCCTTTGAATGGTTTCATATTTTTAAGCTTTAGACTAGTACCTCTCAATGTGCATATAAATAATATGCTTTCTCTTGATAAGTTCTAGATAGGAACATGATTAGGCATCACATTAGTATACATATATTTTATTAGGTAATATCCATCCAAATAAACATGCATAACATATAGGCCAACCAAAATGAAGGATTTGAATTTAGTAAAATAACCATTAAAGGGTGCGTGGAAGAATTTGGCCAAGGAAAATGAATGTAGTAACCAAATTCATCTAATTTGGATGAAGGTGTTTAAAAAGCAATAAATAGTGATATGAAATTATAAGATAATGTGTGTAAATCGATAAAATATTTAGGCAGAGACTATGGAAATCCTATGTATGAATAATGAAAATTTAGGAAGGTAAGACCAATAGTTAAGAGAATGTTTAGGAGAGAGTATGAGAAAGAGTCAGTTGTGTATACACAAGTCATGTATACTAAAGCTTGGTTAAAACTAAAATTTCAAGTTTATAATACCAAATATGAGTTTCTAAATTTTTTACTTTTTAAATCTAAAACTCAAAGTGCTAGAGTAAAATGACATAGGGTAATACCTAATTATAATAGTGTGGGTGTGTTGAGTTACATGTTAAGCATTAAGTCTTCTCCATGCAAAAACTTGTAATGAAACACATAGAAATTAGTGTCCAATTATAATATAGAATATGAATTAAAACATTGAACATATTCAAAATTGAAATAACAACGAATAAATACACCTATATTCACATGAACAAATTTGCCTTCTAAAGTCAGTGCAAAATGGGGTGACTATGCCATATGGAGATGTTAGTGTTAAAACCATGGGTTAGGCTAAATATGACCCAAAACTTATTAGAGACATAAAATTTATAAAAATTTAAGTCATGAAAAACCTCAAACACAATACTTAATATTTTTTTTTGAGAATGGGACCCAAATGAGTTCCAATGTAAACATGAGTATCTAAGTAATTTTGTTGAATCATTCGATGTATATAAATTCTATAATTTAATTTTATTAATTCCTAAGTATAACTTAGTAATTTTGATAAATAATTCTATATATGATCTCACATATGCCCCCAATATAATAACCTTTTGTAATGTGAGTCATATACACTATGCACTACACAAAAATATCATAATATCTAGGAAATATCACCATATGCCTGTAGATACTAAAAGTGAATATTTATAACATCTAAGTCTTGTAAATTTTAAAAATTCCAATCAGGGCTCTACCCTTTAGTTCTGAACCTTCTTGTTACTAAAAGGCTCACATTCTCCATCTCACTGTGCTTAAATGATTATTTTATAGTCTGACCCATATCATTTTGATGATGTCGACAATCTGTATACTACAAATAGCTCAAAACTCGATATATATCTTTCACTTTTAGTTATATATCCATAGCTACTTTATATCCTTTTGGAAACTATTAGCCATAGAGGGACACTAACATCTATGCTAATGTCCAGATCCATATTTAGTATCTAATAATAATAAATCATCCAAATTGTAAACTATTTGAATCCTATGGGTCATCCTATTTGTCTTATTGAACCCTACTATGAGATATTTAAAGGTGTGGTATAAATACAAGTCTAATCCTTCCCATTGTTCATATATAAAATACCAAGTAAGAACCTACTAAAGCTCATTTAGTAAACCCACAAATGAGTTCTTTTACCCTATTCATCCCTATTTTTGTATCAGTCATAGGAGTAGTCATACAAAGATTTGAAGTATCCAAATAATAACCAATTAGTGGTATTTTTAAAATCACAAGTTAGATAATTACATGCATATACATATAACATATTACACCATTGTTCAAACACACTCTCATATATAGGGGAGAATTACATAAGTTTGAGGCCCTCTTTAGAGTATTGGATATGTACAAAATTCTCATTCACAGAGAGGTCTTTGAGGTTAGCTTGACATTGTGAGCCCACTAACCTATTTTTATCAAAGCTCATTCTAAGAGTGAAGAGCTATGGTTTTGATCAATAATAAAAGGGTGATAACTATATTTTATATTTGGAGACATCATCAAAAAGATGACATAAAGCCTAAAATGGTAAAGTTAATTTCATCAAGATCTAATGAATATTATATACATGATATTAATGTCATAACACATATAATAACATTGATTATAGTGTCCCAAATTTAATGGTAGTGTTTGTGGCTATAGAAATAATATTTTTATAATTTGATGACTTTTCTAGAATCATGATCCTACATAATCCTGTCTTTATCTAGCCTAAATCTGCTTTCACATAGTAAACCTAAATAAAAATTATTTCTTTTTGGTATTGCAATCAATTGAAAAAATTTTGAATTTGGTACTTGTTGAGGTAAACATACCCCCATTTCTAAAAAATGGGGACTTTTGTTTCAAATTAAGCAAATTTGTACCTTAAAATTGAAAATTCACTTGATCAGAGTACCACTAGCAGGTTTGCACATTGTTTTAATTTGAAGATCATTCACACCTAATTTGGTTGGCATATTTGTTCATAATTATGATTTAATCTTTCCTAAAGTTGATAACATTGGATCTTCATGTTTCAAGTTACAACTCCAATGGAGTCCATTTGGAATGGGAAATGCCTGAGTTTCATAATTTTTTGTATTAATTTGGGCTTCACTAGCCTTTGGTCTATCAAGGGTCAAATGAAATTCATGATTGAGTATCTTGAAACCCTTACTCAAATTACCCTAGCTTATATCCTTTGAATCAAATTTAAATTTGCATAGGAGTAATTTATGTGGGAATGATTAATTAAGTCATAAACCTAGTTTAATTTTTACACTAAGAATTAATCATTTTTATCAACCTGACCAATCCTTAGTCTAAAAACTTATATTTGGTCCCTTCATATCCCATTACCCCTTTGATCAATTTTGTCATTAATGTGGTGTAACTAAATGAAGGGTCCCTATTACTATAGACTTATAACAAAATCCTTATCATAAAGTTTATTGTATTTATTAATACAACAAGCCTTAGGTTAAAACTATATGCTATGCCTTTTATTATTCACAAGGTCCCCTTTATCATGTTTAAAAACTTATCTTAAAATATATATCCTAAGGTCTTACCTGTGTTTATTAATATAAAATAAAACCATAGTCCAAAAAATTTATGCTAAGTTATTTATTTTCCCAAACAATAAGTTAAATATCATTTCATTTGCAAGATCAATGGTCCACATTTTCTCAGGTGATTAGGATCAATTATGCAATATTAAAGTTGAAACATCAAAGCCCTAGCCCTAAGCTAAAGTTTGAATATATTCAAAAGATCAACAATATGCATTTGCTCAGGAAAGATTGATCTAATGGCATATATTGAGTTAAAACTTTAATAAAACCTTGAGATAAGTGAGAAGGTGACAATTATCACACTCATAACCAAAGAACATTTGACAACCAATGACATTCAACCATATGGATTAAGATCTAATGGAGTGTGTTTACTCAAGCGAAGATGATCAAATAATGCATAACAAATGTTAAAAAGTCAAGGATGAACATGAAGATGACATGTGGCATAGTTGTGAGCCATAAATTAAAGCTCTATCATCTTTCAAAGATTGATGATATGTAGATGAGCATACACATTTTGATTAATGGTCCATGATGCAGGAGGCATAATTGAGTAGATCAAGATCAACAAAGTGTGATCGATCCATGCAAATGAGATCAATAGTGTGAGATCAACATTAACATTTCAATAAAGCTCTGAGTGAATACAAAAGTGACAAGTGTCATAACCATGGGTAATGTAGTAAGTAGTCAATAGAGTTTGAGTTCTTTGATTGATATCAATGGACTATGCTAATATATGCAAGGATTATCTAATGGTATGAGATCAAGGGGGAATTTCAAAAGATAATGGTCACTTTTTAAATATTAACGATAAAAATGCCATGAAAATACCACAAGGATGCCACCATGATGCCACATTGGAGCCATGTAAGTATAATATTCCAAGTAAAAGATTTTGTAGACCTAAAAAATGCAAAGGTATAAGTATGTAATCCAATTGGGATTTGAGTCATGAAGCTTGCACAAGTTAAAACAATTGCTGCCATTAAAGCACTATAAGAACCTTCAAGAAAGCCCTGAAAATTATAGAAACCCTGATTCAACCCTGTAATCATTATAATCAAGCTAAATAAGTTGAATTATCACTTATGCAAGGATAATTTGATCCATAATTGAACTATAGACCACTAAAAAGCAATCTAGAGAAGCCCACAACCATGATAGCTCAAAAATGTGTTTCAAGGGAAGACGTGGAGCTCTATCTGACTTTAGATATATAAGGAAATATTTTTAAAGACAAAAAATTTGATTCCACAACTCTGAATATAGGGGACAATAATTGGTTGAGCTTGTTTTGGACCATCAAGAACTAACAACCCATCACAAGAGAAAAACATATCTACGAGGATCTACTACAATGATTAAGGACATCTTGCAATTGAACAAATTTAAAAGAATAAGTGATCTTATCAATCCAAGAAGATGGATTCAAGCTATATGAGGACACCATGATTGACTTATTAAATTCTTTAGACTTAGATAGAAATAAACAAGAAGCAATAAGTGAGAAAAATTCCATGGCTGTAGTCCAAGTTGGCCAATGGCAGGCTTCAAGATATCAAGTGAAAGACTTGATCAAAGCCTTGACCAAGAATTAAGTCCCTAACTTTAGGATAGTTAGCTTATCCCACTTAAATATGGATATGAATATATTGGTGGATAAAATAAAAGTGTTGAGTAGTTGGTCCAAGCAAATGGAGGACATTTCTAAGGACCCCAAATACCAAGAAGATAAGATGCTACACATATTGGATAGATTAATCAAGTATCCCACCTCACTTAGTCCTTTGAGCCTTATCACTAATGAGGAATTCAAGCATATAACTTCTCAATTCATGTAGGAGGTGAGGTGCCAAGGTTTAGGGAAGAGAGGGGATGATAATAAGAAGATCATGGGCCTGCTATTGTCATCTGAGGAGAAGATAGGAGATGATGGGAGTATCAAACAAGCTTTGGAAAAAGCTAAGAAAGATCTCAATAACCTAGGAAATCAATAAAATGAGCTATTCATCAGACCCATTTGTGACCTCCAAATGATCAATGGACAACATTGTAGAATGAAGATCTTGCAGGGAAGGTAGAAGATTGCATCAATAAAAGGGTCCCAAAATTAGTTGGACTAGTAATATTCTTTTGTAACTAGCTTTGTAAGATATTTTAAACAAGAATATTCCTTTAGAAAGTCATGTATAGCTTGTAAAATACATTTCCTATAGGTTAGTAAATTTTAAAAAGTTATTTGTTCAAAAATATAACAAAAAGGACAACTATCCTATACACATGTGCAAATGTGATTTGTCATTATTGATAGAAACAACTCATGAATTATCTATATAAAGAGGTATTACCAATTGTAAAAAGGGGAGAGAGATTTTTAGAGCCAAAAACTATTTTTAACTTTTGATCAAATTAATATAAGCAAGGGTTTTTACAAAGTTTATCCATATTTACTTGTGTGAATTGTTATCATGGTTTCTCTCTCTTTTATCTAATCTTATCTTTAGATTTGAATCATTCTTATGAATTTTAGATGTGGATATTCAAATGCAGAGTTGATAATTTGTGATAATGTTGGATTAATTGAAATTTCTTATGTTTAATTTGATTTATTTGCTCTTATTACATCTGGGTTAATGTTATTTGCTTGCAGGGGTATAATTCTTAAAGTAAATCTTTTTCTTATTTTCATCTTTTCATACTCTCCTTAGATGTCTACCTGATGTGTGATGGGATTTGAGCTTATGCTACTTCATGTTACATATTGGTTAAATGTATGTTTGGATGAAATTGGAACTTAGTCATAATGTTTGAAATAGAGATCAACAACATTTCTCTTTTCTACCCTGCCCTTCCTTTTACTCCATTTTTTTATCAATTCACTTTAGATGAAATTCATTGTCAATACTCATCTTAGTCTAGATTTAAACTTAGTTTTTGAGCATAATTCACTTTAAATATCATAGATCATATTAAAAATTAAAGATTACTATTAAGCCATGGTGTCTCCCAACCACCAACTAATATAAAATTGTGAAACAATCATCTTGTTCTACCTCTATTCCACCAAGGATAACATGACTATCACAACCAGTAACTCATGCAATGGATTTTGTGAATCCAAAAATGAGAAGTGTTTCTTAAACACTATATGAACCTGATGATACATTTAGGTGCATCAACAAGGGGAAAAATTTTGTACTAAAAGGAGGGTGAGTTAAATCTTTGAAAATTTGTAACATCTTTGCTAATTTTGGTGAATTATGTTCAAAGATTGATGTATTCTTTGCATAATTATGTTTCTTTTAACATATTTGTGTAAAGATCATTGATATTAGTGGTTTTGGACTAGTATTTGTGTTTATTTAGACAAAGATGGATGTTCTTTGAGGTTTGATGTTGAATTGTGGTAAAAATAGGTTAAGATCTACGAATCAAGGCATTTGAGGTTAGTAATATCTATTTTATTCAAATATTGATTGGATCTTTGTAAATTTGAGTTTATTTGAGCTTGAAACATGTAAATATCATTCATATTTACATTTTGGACACAAATTTTAGCTAATTTAGTTAAATATAGATGTCCTTTGCCATTATTTATATATATTTATATAAAATTTGCTTAATGTGCAAGTCTGATCATCATTATTTGTAAAGATAAGACTTACACATTATATTTTAAATAAGGTTCAAATTTTTTAATAAGGAATTACCAAGGATAAGGACCAAGTCATGTTCAGAGATAAGGGTTCCCATTATTTCATTATAATTCCATAGGAGAGCTAGGCCAGACAATGGTAAATGTAGATTTTCAAAGTCTCAACCAACTTCACCAATTCAAGGTGCTCCTGTGTTAAATCCCTATCAATGTATGGCTTGGCTAGGTGGTTCTTTAATCAACATGCTAGGTGCGGTCGATGACATTCCTCATAATATTGAAAAGTATTTACCTATTTTTATTCCTAATGGTGTTGTAACTACTGAAGAACATATTAAATCCTTCAAACTTATTTTAAGACTTTTGAATGTTATTTATGAAGATGTGAAATATAGATTTTTCCCATTTAATTTCAAAGATGTTGCATATTAATGGTTCCTTAACCTTCCTAAAAATTACATAGCTAGCTAGAATGATTTTAATAATTACTTTATTGATCAGTTTTTCAAAATCATTAGTCCACGTGTCCTATACCAATAGTTTACCATAGTCAAAAGAGTCTCAAATGAGCCTATAAGATCATTTAATGTTAGTTTCCAATTTTTTTAAATTAAAACCATAGATCCTTATAGACCTGATGAGGCTTTAGCCTTAGAGATATACAAGGATGCCTTGAACCCCATGAATTTTTTGTTTTTTAAAATATCTACTTAGATCATTACTACATTATCCTTAACTTATGTTTAAGTTGTTTAATGATCAAATGCAACCCCAAGGACAAATGGAATACAATATTCCTAACATTAATCCAAATTTTAATATGCTAAATGTCATTCCTAATTTTAATCAAAATATGTTAGCCTTAAATTAGCTCATAATTATGAACTAATAACCTTTAAGCCATACACATCCTGGCCAGAACCTAGGATTCTTGAATAATTATGCCAATGGATCTCATTCACAAGACCATAAAGATTTGATGCCTAAAAATAGTAGTAATACTCAAGTCCATAATTATGAGCCACCCAAGAATGAGAATGACTCTATCTTAAAGATGGTTCAAAAGCTAAGCACTGATTTCATTCAGTTTCAAAAGCAAGTTGTCCATATTGGGGAAAGCTCTAATAGGAACTTCTCTTTACAAAGGTTCAATATGCCTTTAAAGAGATTTAAAAATAAAAATAACAACAACCATAACAATGAGTCATCCACCAATAAGAATGCACCTAATATAAATCTTAGTGATGTTCATTTACCAGACTATTGTAGAGTTAATTATACTTCAAAGCATGGTGAATTAGATTATCTAGTGTTTTGCAATGCCTTTGAAGCTTTTCAAGAAGAGTTGGATACTTTTGAAGTTTTACCTAATAAACATAATGGTATAGGTACCTCAGGTTCTTCAAGGTCATCTAAATCTACTGATTCAACCCTAATGGTGGAGACCTTTGATTTCCTAGTCCAAGAAGAGAATAAGCCAGAGGATAACCCTAAAGAGATTCATGCTTTTCAATAATATCTAAAGAAGACCTATCCTCTAAGGAATAGGGAGTAGAAACAACATTTGACTACCTAAACTCCACCAAATAATTTTGACACTCCTCCTGATACTACATAAAATAACAATCTAGAACCTCTTAAGGGAAGTACATCTAAACCCAATGATGATGCACCTAGTTCTTCCAATGAGACTCGATATAATATAGTAGAGGACATGAAAAAGATCAAAGCTAACATTACTCTGCATGAGTTGAATTAGATTATAGAACAAAGTGATTTATTGTTTTATTCTTTGTCTAAGAAATCTAGCAAACCACAAAAGTCTACACATGCTAACATTATAATACACAAAAGTAAGGCAGATGTTCCACTTTTCCTACTTATAGTTAGGATCTTTGGTAAGAATTTGCATAATTATTTGTTACACTCTGGTACATCTAAAAATATTATTCCTGAGATTATTTGTGAACAATTAGGTTTGAATCTAATTAAATATGATATGTTTATGACTCAATTAGATAAATCAAGAGTCAAAGTGATTGGTGAATTATTAAATGTTCACATGCATATTGCTTTTGAACCAAGTATCCAATCATTCATTGACATCCAAGTGGTGGATATTCCTGATGCATATGGAATGCTACTAAGTAGGGAATAGAATAGATCATTGAATGGTTATATGTAAACTATTTTTTCACACATGTGGTTACTATTGTCACTTGAACTTGCACCCAATGAGGAGATGATGAGGAGAGGAGAGAGAGAAAGGGAATCTCAAGAGTCATTAAACACTTATCTAACTAAAATTATTAGTTATTTGTGCATGTAAGAGAGATATGGGGTGATCCATGTAATGTCAAGAGTTACAAGTGCCATCTCAAATCATCCAACTCTTGTAAAGTGGTCTAAAAACTATTTTCCTTGTATAGAAAATTACCCTCATGATTTTCCCCAAAACTATCTTATCATTGCATATGATTAGGTCTAATTATGGGTTTAAGTTAGAGGGGTTGCAAACAATCCATCACATGAACTGGATTAGCGTTTGATCATTGCTATTCTTCTAACCATGCACAATCATCCATGACACTCCTAAAATGACCTCTCTCTATGCACCTCTCACACTTGGCACCCAAAACCTTCCTAAATATTTAATCTGATACATGCACAAGGAGGGATGGCATGTGTCAAGGGTTTTAAAATCATAAAGATCAAGAAACAACCTTAAAAGGCTTCCCAAATGGAGTTTCACTTTCTTTCACTAAGTGATCACTATCTACCCACTGGACTGACTAAAATAAGAGAGGTAGAAGATAGGATTAGGAGTTGAGATAGTTAAAAAAATGGCCATGAGGACTTATAAAAAGTCCTAATATCTCTCCCAAAAGTGATTAAATTTATTTAAAGTTATCCATGCCTACAAAACACATAAAAATGTCAAAATAAGCCTTGTTCTATACCATTCGTATAGGTGTAGTACAAAAAATTGGTATTGGAGGGTTCTTGAGAGAGTATACTATAAGTTTATAAAGTATCATTACATTTACATATCATTCTCATGCTCCAAGTGCAAGATTTCCCTAATTGGGTCCTTAAGAGGGTTTCATGAGGGTTTCTAGTCACTTTTAGTCTTAGCCTTTATTCATAAAGGTTGCACATTGAAATTATCTAAAAATGTCATTAAGGTATTATTAGGGACCGTATATAACATACCTAAACACCTTAAGGTCCCATGCATAGGTTCATGAAATTTTCAAGCACTTCAAGTTGACATTCAAGCTCTTTTCTTGCATTTTGTGAGGGTCTGAGTGCACTTTAAGCCAAAAATGGCTTCTTGGAGAGTTTTCCTACACAATGGTTTATAAACCTATATACACATCTCAAAAAAATGCCTCAATAATTTTAATATCTCACTAAGAGATAGAAATGGAAATGACTCCCATTTCGAGACTAGGCCTAGACCTTGCTAATGGGTCTGCCTATACTTTTGAGCTAAATGACCCTTATTTACACTTACCATGCATTTACATATATTGAAAAAAAAATTATCACCCTCATGGAAATTATTAAAATTATTTTAAAATTATCAAACTATAAATTATTACTCATTTGATCTCTCCCTACCTTCTAGTTCATGTTTTAGCCCATTTCCCAACACTTGCAGGGTTTATGTAAAGAAAAAGGTACTCTATCTCTAATAAAAAATAAGGAGGTGTTACCTTTTTAGTATTAAATTAAAATTTTAGGATATTATTGAAATCCTAAGGGTACTCTGTACCAATTTTGGGCATCTAACTCCATGATTTAGACCTCCAAAGGACATAAAACCCAAAATTGAGTTTACATATGCAGACTATGTGTAAGGTCTCCATACATGGACTGTGAATGCCTTAAAAGGGGATTTAATTTTATTTTTACTCCTTGAATAAGGTTAATGAGGTGATTTTTTTCCTTTTCTAAGTCTATTTCAATCATTTTCTAATTTGACTCTTGTTAGAACATATCACATACCTTGTTCTTTGTTAAACTGGTCTCATGCTTTAACTGTACCCTATTTTGCTCTTTACTGAGACCTTTTTTTGTTAGGATTATTGAGGGTTATAAATGTTTTACTTAGATATTATGAATCCTATCATCACCATGGAGGATTTGTTTATGAATCCAAGTTATCATGCTAACCCTTTAATAACCCTACACACATTTAAACTTTATCTAATTGAATCAATCTCAAGGACCGAGACTCCTACCTGTAGGTGTTGATTGTACATGGACAAGGATTTAAAACATTTAAAAACTCTCTAATATTTCGTTGGAGGCACCTAGTGATTTATTTAGACTTGTATGTTTCATTCTTAGGTTATTTTCAGTTCAAAACACCATCATTCTACTCTTTGATTGAGAAAAATGCTTGTTTACTCTACCTGTAGGTCATCACATGGGTCTTTGAGAAGTATGTGAGAATTTCATTCCCCTATTTTATAGCTTAGGAAGTTGTTAACATTTCATTCCCATTTGAAGTGATCACACCTCACCACATCAAGTTTGAATCTACCATTTCTTGTTTGTAATGTAACTACCAAATATGAGTCCCATACTACCCCTGCCTATAGCTTAATTTCACTTCTTATAGACTTGAAACAAGGGTCAAACACATCTTCAAAAATTATTAGGTTTAGTTGAGGCATGAATAAAGTTATTTGAATCACCTCTAGTGTATGCCAACTTTAAGAAGGGATATATCTTATTCACTGTCTATCCATAATCCTCCATTATAGTTATAGGTTTAGACCCTTTTAGTTGCACTTTAGGTTTTAGGGGTCTCTTATGATTAGAAGCCTATATATAAAACTAAACAAATTTAATGTGTTTTTAAGCATTTTTATGCATTTAAATGATTGCCTTCCCTTTACCATTTTGACCCCAAACTTGGCATAGGTGTTGTCCTTTACTAGGGCTACTAATCCAAATAACTAAGAGTGTTATAATATCCTTTGGTTATGTTATATTATATTCCCAAGAAGCCTAAGGACCTCTATTTTAGATTTTTAGAGACAAAGGCATTGAACATACCGTCTTCAATTTTTAGCTCTTTGTTTGGTAAATTACCTCTAAAACAATCTTGCCATGCTCCTTATACTATATCAAGGCAATGGATTCTCTTAAAATGATGTAAAATATTTATGTGACTGTTAAAAACTCCTATCAAGGTCACCTAAAGGCACATATCTAACTGTATAGGCTGACAATGATAAGAAACCTTGACATTTGAGCATTATTTTAACATTTCAAAGGTTCTAGTACTTATCCTAACATATCCAAAAACATATTCATTCCTTAAAACAATTGAAACAATGTCCCCTACCTCCATCCAACATGATAAATCTCTTTCATGGCACTTGAGATAGATATAGATGCAAAAGAATAGTTTGCAAGCAAGCATAAGCCTAAAAGAGGCTTATAAAGATCATGAGACTCTAAAACCAAGAATAACAATGTAAAACCTATGTATAAGAATTAGAAAACATTGAAAACCATCAAACCTATCAAATCAAAGTAAATTATTCTAAAGGAAGTGCAAACAATGACCCTTATTGTATGGGAATGCATTAAAAGCTACCTGAGATCTAAGTGATGGCTCATAAAGGAAAAGCCACCAAAATGAAACTTATTACTATGAATTTTTAGTACACTCAAATACCTTTCATTCCTTAAAAGATTTATTCTCAACTCCATCTGTACAACCCACACCAAGCATTTGAAATTAACCCTTCTTGGCTTGCAAAGAGAAAATGGAAGAAAAAAAGTTATAGCTAAAATTATTTATGAAATATCTAGACACCAAGTATGGAAATGATTTTAGGGAGGTGAAGAGGCACATAACTCACATTTTTACCTAAAAGTGAGATCATTAATTCTGTACAAGTGCCCAAAAGGGCCTACAAATAAGGATAAACTGCCTCTTTCTATACATAAATGATTCTTAGAATATAATATAACCACTCATAACATTCTTTGACATATCCAAAATTTAACTCCAGATTTATGACAAATTTTCTCCCTCAACCCATTCGTACAAGTCATTTATGTGCTAAAAAAGTGGCCAAAAGGCATATTTGACACATGAAACATGGTAAAGGATGAATTAATGACTTGAAGACATATTAAAGCATATCCATTACCATATTAAGACATAACCAACATAATTTGGACATTTGACCAAGTTTGACCCTATTTGACCAGGGTTGACCTTGATTGACTTGACTAGTACAAGGAACTTAGGCTTAGACCAAGTCCAGACTAGGGATAATTAAAGCATTTAGACCAATATGAGACCCATATAAGACATGTAAAAACTTATAAAAAGTTTAAAAGTGTAGGGGTTGACTCAAATTTGACTAAAGGTCAAATTTAGTTAATAATTACCTTGGAAAGGAGTTTTAAATTAAATTAGGATAGAAAAGAAACCTAAGATGAAGCATATGATCACTGAGTACAATGCAACTAATGAGAGGGTCAATATAGTTAACTCAGATCTAGGTGTTTACACTCTTAACACCACAAATGTATGTAACTCCAAAACTTCTCATGTTATGCTTGGATTATGGAAGCTATATTTTGATGGTGCTAAATGCAAATTAGGTTTTGGAGTAGGAGTGGTATTAATCAATCCTATTAGGAAAGAATAAAATGTCTCTTACAAACTCCAATTACCATGCACCAATAATTTGGCTTAGTATGAAGCACTTGTTCTTGGATTACAATTTTCAAATAAACATAAGGTTAAGGAACTATTATTTTCTGGTGATTTAGATTTAGTAGTTAATCAGGTTAAAAGTAAATACTAATGCAAGCTATCATATCTCAAAAAGTATAAATATAGAGTGTGGGAATTAATTGAATGTTTTGATGCTTTTAACATTATGACAATCCCTAGGGAAGAAAACAATGTTGCTAATGAACTTGCTTTAGTTGCAGCCAACCTTATGCCCAATCAAAGTTTTAGGTTATAGATCCTTACCATTGAATTAGTCTCATGTCCCTCAATGTTAGATAATGTCAACCATTTACAAGTATTCAGTAATGATCAGTAGATCATAGAATTCATGACTAGCTTAGGATTATTTGAGGCTCACATCATTGATGAAGCCAGTTAAGATATCCTTGATGATGACAAATTAAAGGCAAAATTGATGATAAGGTCATTCAGTTGAGTGATAATAATATACCCAAAGAGATGATAGCCTTAGAGAGATTGTTTGATTCAGACAAACTAAATGAGACTATCAAGATTCCTAAAGTGAATGGAAGGAATACAATGCAATGGACCTAGGTTCCCAAGGTCAACCTTAGCTGGTGAATGTTGGTACAACCTGCACAAGCATTGAAACCAAGAGAACCAAATATTTTCTGACCAACTATAAGGATGTAATAGCATGGTCTGATGGTGACTTGAAGATATTTAATCCTAAGGTCATAACTCTTGCCATACCTCTAAAGGGATCCTACAAGCCATTTAGGAAAAAATAAATGCCATTCAACGATGTCCTATAACCAATGATATACAAAGAGGTTAAGAAGTTACTAGATGCCAAGATAGTGTTTCCCATTAGACACTCTACTTGGGTAGCTAACCTAGTATTAGTCAGGAAGAAAAATGGTGAAATCAAATTGTGCATTGATTTTAGAAACCTGAATAGAGCATCTGAAAAGGATAATTATCCCTTACCTTCTCTTGACCAAGTAATCCAAATTGTTTTTAGTTCTGCTATGATGTCTTTTCTTGATGTATTTTTAGGGTATAATCAGGTGCTAGTGAACAAGGTAGATAGGATGAAGACTACATTTACCACTAAGTGGGGCACTTTTGCCTACAAAAAAATGCCCTTTGGATTGATAAATGTAGGTGCAACCTTTCAAAGAGTAATGGTATTGGGGATCAACCAAAAATTTGATTACACTTATGAAAGCAATAAACTGCGGAATTAAATCAGATAGATAAGTAACTAGAATGATAAATAGCAAAGAACAAGAGATACAAGAAACCACCCTAAAAACTTGTATTAAACTCTTTACAGAAGGAATACAATTGAAGAAACTTCTTTCTTCCACACCTCTCTCAGATGTACAAATCTCTCTCTAGATCTCTTTCCCTCAAGAGCTCTCTCTCTCTCTCAAGTACAATCAACTCTAACAACTTGGATTGATTCACCTATACAATTATGTACTATTCTTTCAACATACCAATACACTAAGCTAAGAAGATCTAATCCTAATATAGAATTAGGAAACTTGAGCATGCATTTACAACCAACAGTTAAGCCTCTTGAACAAGGGCTCTAAAAATAGTCTTATTAATAATAGAGACGTGGACTTAAGACTATGACTTAATCTCATCATGCAAACACTCAGTTTTGTCCACAGAAATAGCTCTCTGGATGCATAGGTAACCGATGCCGATTCTTTCATGCTTGCCTGTGACCGACGTCGACCAATTCCTACCGACGCCGACGTCTTCTGAACTGATCCTGACTGACGTCGATGACTATGTAAACCTGTAACTATCAAAATGTGCTCTTTTGGTGAAGCTTTTAGGCTCCACACCTTAACAATCTCCCACTTGGAGATAAACAGCTACACTAGTACCTATACAGCAACATCTTCTAGCTCCTCCATCTTCAACTCAATCATGAAGACCAACGGAAGTTGAATGAAGATTCAACTTCTCCTTTGTAACCAGCTTGGTTAACATATCAATAGGATTCTTATCTGTATGGATCTTCTCCAGCTTTAACTCACCATCTTCCAATACCTGTCTTATGAAGTGGTACCTAAGCTATATATGCTTTGTTCTTGAATGAAAGGCTAAATTCTTAGCCAAATGAATTACACTCTGACTATCACTGTATAATCTACAACTCTCTTGCTCCTTTCCAAGCTCTTCCATGAACTGTGCCATCCATATCATCTCTTTGCTAGCCTCCGTGACTGCAATATACTCTACTTCTGTAGTTGACAAGGCAACAACCTTCTGCAACTTTGATATCCAGCTAACCGCCGCTCCACCTATAGTGAAAACATATCCTATGGTGCTCCTCCTGCCATCCAAATCTCCTGCCATAGCTGAATCTACATAACCATGTAGAGAAGTATCTGAACCTCCATAGCACAAATTCCTACTGCTGGTTCCTCTCAGATATCTAAGGATCCACTGAACTACTTTCCAGTGTTCCTTTCCTGGATTGGCCATATACTTACTTACAACTCCCACTGCTTGGGTAATATCTGATCTAGTACACACCATTGCATACATTAAACTCCCTACTTTGAAATAATATGAAACTTTACTCATGTACTCTACCTCATCATGTGAATTAGGACATTGTTCTTTACTCAACTTAAAGTGTCCAGCCAAAGGTGTGCTTACCGGTTTTGCATCCTGCATATTGAACCGTTTCAACACCTTGTTCACATAATCCTCTTGAGACAAAATCAACCTATGATTTTTCCTGTCTCTCTTAATGCTCATGCCAAGGATTTTATTTGCTGCTCTCAAATCCTTCATGGCAAACATTTGAGCTAATTTCACCTTAAGCTCAGAGATATCCTACATGTGTGATCCTGCAACCAGCATATCATCTACATACAACAACATAATAATATATCTACCATTATGCAATCTCTTAAAATACACACAATGGTTAGATTGACACCTACTATAGCCATGCTCAGTCATAAACCTATCAAATCTCAAATACCATTGTCTAAGAGCTTGCTTGAGGCCATACAAGCTTTTCTTCAATCTGCACACTAACTTCTCCTTACCTTTGACCTCGAATCCTTTCGGCTATTCCATATATATTTCCTCATCCAAATCTCCATGAAGAAACACTGTCTTAATATCAAGCTGCTCAAGATGCAAATCCTCAATGGCAACCAAAGACAATACAACCCATATAGAAGTCATTTTAACAACAAGAGAAAAAATCTCACCAAAATCAATACCTGGCTTTTGTCCAAATCCTTTCACTACTAATCTGGCCTTATATCTCATCTGTCCATTCTCACCTTCTTTCAACCTGTAGGTCCATCTGTTCTTCAGTGTCCTCTTACCAGCTGGCAACTCAACCAAATCCCATGTTTGGTTCTCTCTCAAGGACTCCATTTCCTCAACCATGCCATGCTCCCACTGATTCTTGGACTCCACCTGTAATGCTTCTTCAAAACTCTCTGGTTCTCCACCATCAGTTAGCAATAAATAGAATAATGAAGGAGAATATCTAATTGAAGGTTTACTTACCCTTTCTAACCTCCTAATGGGTGTCTGAGACTCATCCACAACACGCTGTCTGTCCAAATTCTCTAACAGTGACCGACCTCGATCACTTCCAGGCCTATAACTGGCCGACGTTGGTTCTACCTGATCGACGTTAGTTCCTATCCTACCAATGTCGGTCTCTATGTGATCGACATCGGTTTCTATTCTACCGACACCGGTTCTTGCTTGGCTGACGTTAATCTCTGTGTTTTCCTTTTTGTGATTAATTTTTCCTGTGAGCTCATTTTAGACCGTCACCTCGTCCAATTCACCATTGCTCTACCCAGATTGATTCAGCTTCTTCAGCTGATCACTATACATCACTTTTTCATTGAAAAAAACATCACGGCTCCTAATTATCTTTTTAGTTCCTAGATTCCAAAATTTGAAATTGAAATCATCAGAGCCATAGCCAATAAATGTGCACCTCATAGACTTAACATCCAGCTTCTTTCTATTTTCCTTATCAATGTGCACAAAGGCTTCACAACCAAAAACTTTGAGAAATGAGAGATCTACCTTTTTACCTATCCATGCCTCTTCTATAATTCCACCATCCAGAGCTGTAGAGGGTCCTCTGTTAATCAGGTACACTACAGTATCAACAGCTTCTGCCCAAAACTCTAGGGGCAAACCAGCATGCAATTTCATACATCTTGCATGCTCCATAATTGTTCTGTTCATCCTTTCAGCAATTCCATTCTACTGAGGTGTCCTTGGAACCATCCTTTGCCTACGGATTCCATGCATATAACAATACCAATTGAACTTATAGCTGTAGAACTCACCACCATTGTCAGATGTTAGGCACTTCAATCTTCTACCTGTTTCATTCGCAACCATAGCTTTCTAAATCTTAAAAGTCTCAAATACATCAGATTTCTTCTTAATACAATAGACCCATACCTTTCTTGTAGCATCATCTATGAATGAAACATAGTACTGTGATCCTCCAATAGAAGCAACTTGAGCCGGTCCCCACACGTCTGTGTGAACAAGCTGCAACTTATGCTTCTTCTTTGCTGACCCAGTCTTGAGAAAAATCACTCTTTTTTGTTTTCCAAAAACATAGTGCTCACAAAAATCCAGATCTATGCTTTTCAAATCTGAAAGCTTACCTTTAGACTTAAGAATTAACATTCCCTTCTCACTCATGTGGCCAAGCCTTGAGTGCCACAATTTTGCATCCACATCTGAAGTAGATAATACAGAAGGAGAATTGTTAGTAACACAATTACATAAATAGAGAGTACGTACTCTCTTACCTCTGGCCATAACAAGTGCACCCTTGGTCACCTTCCAAGATTCAGCGATGAGAGTTACTGTACAACCCTCATCCCCTAACTTTCCTATAGAAATCAAATTCCTCTTCAAGCTAGAAACATGCATAACATCTATCAACACCCATGTGTTGCCATTCTGCATTTTCAGCTGCACTTTACCTTTGCCAATAATTTTACAAGGCTCATCATCCCCTAAATACACTATTCCAAAATCTCCATGGATATAGTCACTAAAATATTCTCTATTAGGGGTAGCATGAAAAGATGCACCAGAATATAACACCCAAGATTCTATATTATTATGCAAAGAGAATATTAAAGCATCTTGTGCAATACCTGCAACCTTTGCCTCTTCTTTTCCTTCGTGCTGATTGTCCTCCTTAGGCTTTGACCAGCAATTTCTGCTTATGTGCCCCATCTTTCCACAATTCCAACATTGTGGCTTCCTGCCATTTTTGGATTTGGATCTACCTCTCACTTTAGACTTAGACCTTGATCTCCCTTTCTTGCTCTTCTCTTTTTGCCTTCCCCTGCTCTCAAAACTTAAAGCATTCCCTGATGTTTCCTCTATGCTTTTCCTACGAATTTCCTCATTCAAGAGAACACTAAAAACATCCTCTACTTTTAAAATATTTGAAGTAGATGTAGTATTACTAACTGCCATTACTAAGCTATGCCAGCTTTCAGGCAAAGAACATAATATTAAAAGAGCTTTAATTTCATCATCAAACACAATATTGACTGAACTTAATTGATTTACAATTCCATGGAAATCATTCAGATGATTAGATACAGATCCACCTTCCTGCATACACAAATTAAATAGCTGCTTCATAAGATATACCTTATTAGAAGCTGAGGGTTTTTCATACAAATTTGCTAAAGTAGTCATCAACTCTATCATTGTTTTTGCCTGTGATAAATTAGATATCACAGTAGATGCTAGACTCAGTCTTATAGACCCCAGAGCCTTTATATCAAGAACTTCCCATTCTTCATCATCCATGTCTGTGGGCTTCTTTGCAATCCCACCTAACGGTAAGTATAGATCTTTTTGATACAGATAGTCCTCTATCTACATTCTCCAATGTTGATAATTTTTTCCATTGAACTTCTCCATTCTCAGTTTACTTTCTTTTGCCATTACTTCTCCCACTCAAATAGAAATCCCTGTAGAAACCCCTGTGAGTAACCTGTAATCAATACACACTACACAGATCTGAACCACCTGTTAGTGAACCTGAGCTCTGATACCACTTATTGGATATCAAGCTCTAAACCTACAATCAAGGCTCTGATACCACTTGTTGGTATCAAGCTATGAGCCAACAACCTTGCTCTGATACCACTTATTGGGGATCAACCAAAAATTTGATTACACTTATGAAAGCAATAAACCACGAAATTAAATTAGATAGATAAGTAACTAGAATGATAAATAACAAAGAACAAGAGATACAAGAAACCACCCTGAAAACTTGTATTAAACTCTTTATAGAAGGAATACAATTGAAGAAACTTCTTTCTTCCACACCTCTCTCAGATGTACAGATCTCTCTCTAGATCTCTTTCCCTCAAGAGCTCTCTCTCTCAAGTATAATCAACTCCAACAACCTGGATTGATTCACCTATACAATTCTGTACTGTTATTTCAACATACCAATACACTAAGCTAAGAAGATCTAATCCTAATATAGAACTAGGAAACTTGAGCATGCATTTACAACCAACAGTTAAGCCTCTTGAACAAGGGCTCTAAAAATAGTCTTACTAATAATAGAGACATGGACTTAAGACTATGACTTAATCTCATCATGCAAACACTTAGTTTTGTCCACGAAAATAGCTCTCTAGACGCACAGGTAACTGATGCCAGTTCCTTCCTGCTTGCCTGTGATCAACGTCAGCCGATTCCTGCCAATGCCGGTGTCTTCTGAACTGATCTTGACTGACGTCGGTCGCTCCTGACCGATGCCGGTGACTGTGTAAACTTGCAACTATCAAAATGCGCTCTTTTGGTGAAGCTTTTAGGCTCCACACCTTAACAAATGGATCATGCATTCCAAGGCCTCTTAGGTAAGTTCATTATTATTTGCATGGATGACCTGACTATCTTTTCAATGAATAGAGAAGATCACATCATGTACTTGAAACAAATATTTGAAAGGTGTAGAAGGTATGGAATTTGTCTCAACCCAAAGAAGAGAGTTTTTTGTGTAATTAAGGGAAAATTTTTAGGACATGTTATAACTAAGGAGGGGATCTCTATAGATCCAAATGGAGTAAATGCAATAACAAAGATATAACCCCCTAATAATAAAAGGAACTAAAGTCTTTCTTTGGTAAAATCAACTTTGTGAGGAAGTTTAGTTTTGGTTTTGTAGAGATAGTGAGACCTTTGAATGACATGCTGAAGAAAGATGCTAAGATCACTTGGAATGAAGAGGCCAAGAAAGCCTTCAAGGAAATCAAAGAAGTAATTAAACAAGCCCCTGTGCTAATAAGTCCAAACTTTACTAAAGACTTCTATCTTTACTCTTTTGATTCTAACCATATAATTATAGCTATCCTAACCCATAAGATATATGGATGTGATCATCCCATTTCTTTCATGAGTAATAATTTTAAAAATACTGAATTGAATTATTCTCTTATTGATAAACAAACATGTGCTTTAGTCAAGAAAGTGAAGAAATTTAGGCAATATATCCTTAGAAATAAGGTACATGTAATTATGCCAGACCCTAACACTAAGTTAATGTTGAGTTAATTTGAACTTGGAGAAAGGAGAGGTAACTGGATGTCTATTCTTCAAGAATATGACCTAGAGATGAAGACTACCAAGTTGGTAAGATGCTAACATTTAATTTAGTTAATTGTTAATACTAATCGAAAACTAAATGTTATATAGGTTGATCAAAAAGACTTTCAATATAATGACTGGTATGATCCTATTATTCATTTGCTAATCAAAGGCTATTATCTTGTAGGGTTAAGTAGAGAGCAAAAGAGAGCTTTGAGGATCAAAGCAACCCATTTCTTGATCAAAGATGGAGTATTATATAGGCATAAATTTGAAGGCATATACCCTAGGTGTACTTCCAAAGAAGAGGCAATTGAGATCTTGAACACTTTTCAAGAAAAGATCAAGAGTGGCCACCTATCTGGAAGGACTACAATCCACAAGATCCTTAGAGTTGATTATTACTGGCTTACTATATTCAAGGATACTCACAAGCATGTGAGGGAGTGTCATTCATGTCCAATCTTTAACACTAAAAAACCTAAGGTAGTCATGCCATTGAAACCAATCATCATTGATAAACCCTTTACCCAATGGGGACTATATTTTGTGGGGGTCATTGACCCTAATTACTCTAATGGTCATAAGTATGTCTTGACTATTACTAACTACTGTCTAAGATGGACTAAAGTAGTGTCAACCAAGTAGTGCATGATTGAAGAAGTGATCAAATTTTTAGAAGAAAACATATGCACAAGATTTAGGACACCTATATCTCTAATCTATGATACTGGATCTGCCTTTGTATCTATTGAGATGACTGAGTGGGCATATGAAAATAACATTGTCCTCAAGTTATTATCCAACCATTATCCTTAAGGTAATGGAGTGTCAAAATAAATAAATAAGAAATTTATGAAAGCCATAAAGAAGTCTACAGATGATAAACTAAGAAAATGGCACAAGATACTCAGGTATGCCCTTTGGGTAGATAAAATAAGAGTCAAGCAAGCTCTCAAAGCATCACCAATTTTGTTAGTATATGGTCAAGAACCTATATTTCCCATCACACTCAAGATTACAAAACATAGGTTCATGCAAGAGTACATGGAGGAGGACCAAGAATTTTCAATTTCAAGGCTACTTGACATAATACATATGGAAGATGTAAGAGATGAGGCTTTTGCCAACTTTAGCAGACACCAAAAATAGTCAAGAGGTGGTTTGAAAAACTTTAAAAGATAAAGGTATTCAAAAAAGGAGACTCGGTTATTCTTTGGGATAAAGCCTTAGAACCAGAAATAAAGCATGGGAAGTTCACACCTTTGTGGATTGGCCCATATTAAATTACTGAGATCCTAAGGGATACCACTTAAAAACTAAATGACTTGCAATGAGTAGGGTTTACATTGCCAACCAATGGGCAATACCTCAAGCACTATTTCTCTGCTACTCCACCTAGAGTCTTCATAGAATGAACTGTAATAATAGTTATAGTTAATATACGTAGGATTTAGATTAGTTTTCTTCTTGTTCTTTCTCTCTTGTCCCTTGTTTGTGCGTAGCGTTTATACACATTTATTTACTTATTTACTTTGTGTTTGGTTTATTTGTTTTCCATGATTTGTTTCTTGATTTCAATAAGGCCTTTTGGATAGTACTTAGCTTAAAATACATTTAGATTCCCAAAAGGAAATCTATAGTTTAGGAATGTAGGTATGTTTTCTTAGCATTGGTTGACCATGGATTATTAGAATATAAGCTTAATGTTATAATTTGGAGAGAATAGTAAAGGTTTATTGTTAGGATAATTGTTTCTTGGTATTTTTAGCACTTTTATGATCTAATATTAGTTTTAATAAGGATTGCACATGTAGGGTGAAATATTGAATTATTAGGAAACAATCATGTTTGCACTTAATAAACAGTATTGCCTAAGATAAAGCTATAACCAAGGATGATTGTTTGAAGATAAAACACTTGATAAAATCCATAAACCTAGATAACTTGGTTCCCAACCTTTGCTAAAAATTCAAAATGATCTAAGAAATACAAAATCAAGAGCTTATTTAAAAATTTAGGAGCTTTCTAAGCAAAGTTGATTCTGATAACCTCCATTGGGCTTATGAACACTTGGTTGGTGATGGAGAAAGGAATTGAATGGAGCCAAAGATATCTATATTGGGGATATGGATTCATGGTTGGTAGGAAAACAATGCCCAAGCCTTCCCTAAGCTAAATCATGGTTCTTAATGAATATCCAAACATGCTAAAAGTTAGTGTTAAGGACTAAAGTCATGAAATCTGGAAGTTATTTCTTAAAATCCCATGGTAAATAGTAAGTGGAATCAAAGCACATGCACAACTTGAATGGGTCTTGATGTTTCACCATAATTATACATGTGTAAGACTTGTTTCAACCATGAATTGATCTCAATGGTACTTGATCAAATGGAATGAATAAAATAGTTATTAGTCTGAATAAGAGTCTTTGAATTCTAACATATTACTATGTTTCCCTTGGGAGTGACCATTTGTTGGGGACAACATTTTTGAAAAATGGGGACCCTTGTTTCAAATTGTGCAAATTTATTCCTTAAAATTGAAAATTCTCTTGATCAGAGTATCACTAACATGTTTTTACATTGTCTTTATTTAAAGATCATTCACACTTGATTCAGTTAGCATATTTGTCCATAATTTTGATTTAATCTTGCCTAAAGTTACTAAAATTAGATCTTCATGTTTTAGGTTATAGCTCTAATAGAGTCCATTTAGAATGGGCAATGCTTGAATTTCATTATTTTTTATATCAATTTGGCCTTTTAATAGCCTTTGGTCTATCAAGTGTCAAATTAAATTCATGATTGAGCATCTTAAAATCTTTATTCAAATTACCATAGCTCATATCCTCCTGAATCAATTTCAAATTTACGTGGGATCAATTTAAGTAGGAATGATTAATTAAGTCATAAACCTAGTTTAATTTTTACACTAAGACTTAATCATGTTTATCAACATGACCAAGCCTTAGTATACAAATTTATACTTGGTCCCTTCATGTCCCATAACCCCTTGGTGAATTTTATCATTAGCATGGTCTAACTAAATGAAGGGTCTCTTTTACTATATACTTAGCCTAAAAACCTTATCCTAAAGTTTATTGTATTTATTAATACAATAAACCTTAGGCTAAAACTATATGCTATGTCTTTTATTATTCTCAAGGTCTCCTTTATCATGTTTAAAAACTTAGCTTAAAATGTTTATCCTAAGGTCTTACCCATGTTTATTAACATGAAATAAAAATATAGTCCAAAAAATTTATGCCAATTTTTTTATTTTCCCTATCATTGACTTAAATATCATTTTCATCCACAAGATCAATGGTCCATGTTTGCTTGGTTCATCAGGATCAACGGTACAAGATTAAAGTTGAAAATCCAAAAATCAGCCCTAAGCTAAAGTTTGAACATCTTCCAAAGATCAATGGTATGAATTTACTTGGGTAATATTGATCTAACATGTGTATTGAGTCAAAACTTCAATGGATCCCTAAGATAGGTGAGAGGGTGAAAAGTGTCACACTCACAGTAAAAGAACACTTAGCAACCAATGGCATTCAACTTTGCGGATCAAGATCTAATAGAGCATATTTGCTCAGGTGAAGATGATTGAATGGTACATAACAAATATTGAAAAGTCAAAGACAAATGTGGAAATGACACATGGTATAATTGTGAGACATAAATTAAATCTTGATCATATTTCAAAGATCTAAGGTACACAGATGAACATGCACATTTTGATCAATGGTCCATGAAGTAGGAGGCATAATTAAGTAGATCAAGATTGATGGAGTGTGATTGATCTGTGTAAATAAAATCAATAGTGCAAGATCAATATTGACATTTCAATAAATCTTTAAGTGAATGTGGAAGTGAAAAGTGTCATAACTATGGGGAATATATCAAGTAGCTAATAACATTCAAGTTTTTAGATCAATATCGATGGTCTACACTGATCTGTGTAAGGATGATCTAATGGTATGAGATCAAGGGGTAATTTTCAAAAGATACTATTTAATTTTTAAATATTAATGATAAAAATGCCAAGAAAATGCCATAGGGATGCCACGGTGATGCCACATCAGAGCGTAAGTATACTATGCCAAGTCAAAGATTTTGTAGACCTAGGAAATGCAAAGGTGTAAGTATGCAATCTAATTAGGATCTGAGTCATGAATCTTAAAGAAGTTGATATAGTTGTCACCATTAAAGCACTATAAAAACCTTTAGGAAAGCCCTAAAAATTATAAAAACCTTGATTCAACCCTATGCTCATTATAATCAATCCAAGGAAGTTGAATTATCACTTGTGCAAGGATAATTCTATCTAGAATTGAAATTTAGACTAATAACAAGCAATCTAGAGAAGCCCATAACCATGGAAACCTAAAAAGGTGCTTTAAGGGAAGATGTGGACCTCTATCTAACTTTAGATATAGAAGGAAATATTTTTAAACACACACAATTTGATGCCATATCTCTAAATATAGGGGACAACAACTGGTTGAGCTTGCTTTAGACCATCAAGAACTAAAAACCCATCACAAGAGAACACGTATATAAGGAGGATATCTATAGTGATCAAGGGCATCTTGAAATAGAACAAATTTTAAAGAATATGACATGATTTCAATCCAATAATATGGATTCAAGCTATATGAAGACACCATGATTGACTTATTCAACTCCTTAGAGTTAGTTAGAACTAAACAAGAATAAATAAGTGAGAGAAATTGCATGGCTACAAGCCAAGTTGGCCAATGGTAGGATTCAAGCTATTAAATGAAAGACTTGACCAAAGCCTTGATGAAGAATCAAGTCCCTAAATTTAGGACAATTAGCCTATCCCACTTAAATATGTCTATGGCTATATTGGTTGATAAAATCAAAGTCCTAAAAAGTTGGTCTAAGTAGATAGAGGACATTTCCAAGGACCTCAAAAAACAATAAGATAAGATGCTACACATATTGTATAGCTTAATCAAGTATCCCACCTCACTTAGTCCTTTGAGTCTTATCACTTATGAAGAGTTCAATCATATAACTTTTCAATTCATACAGGAGGTAAGGAGCCAAGGTTTAGGGAAGATAGGGTTTGATAACAAAAATATCATAGGCCTACTATTGTCATCTAAGGAGAACATAGGAGATGTTGGGAGCATCAAACAAGCTTGAGAGAGAGCTAAGAAAGATATCAATAACCTAGGAAATTAAGAAAAGGAGCTATTCATGAGACCCATTGGTGACCTCTTGATGATCAATGGACAACATTATAGAATGAAGATCTTGCAAGAAAGGTAAAAGATTGCATCAACAAAAGGGTCCCAAAATTAGTTGGACTAGGAATATTATTTTATAACTAGGTTTTTATGATATTTTGAAAAGGAATATTCCTTTAGGAAGGCATGTATAACTTGTAAAATATATTTCTTATTGATAAGTATATTAGAAAAGGTCATTTGTTCTAGAATATAATAGAAAGGACAACTATCCTAGACACGTGTAAATGTGATTTGTTATCACTGACCAACATACCTCATGAATCATCTATATAAATAGATATTTCCAATTGTAAAAAGGGGAGAGAGAGTTTTGGAGCCAAAAACTATTTGTAACTTTTGAAAAACTTAATTAAAGTAAGGGGTTTTACAAGTTTGTTCACATTTTCTTGTGTAAATTTTAGATTTGATTGGTTCTTATGAATTATGGATGTGAATCTTCAAATGTAGAGTTGCTAATTTGTGCTAGTGTTAGATGAATTGAAATTTCATATGTTTACTTCACTTTCTTTGATCTTTTTGTATCTGGGCTAATGCTATTTGCTTGTAGGGGTAAAATTCTTAAAGTAAATCTTGTTTGTATTTTCATCTTTTCATACTTTCATTAGATGTCTGTTTGATGTGTGATATGATTTGAGCTTATAATACTTCATGTTTCACATTGGTTAAATAGATGTTTAGATGAAATTAAAAATTTGTCATAATGTTTGAAACAAAGATCAACAACATTTCTCTTTTCTACCCTACCCTTCCTTTTGCTCCTTTTTTTTTTATCAGTTCTCTTTAGATTAGCTTCATTGTGAATACTCATCCTAGTCTAGCTTTAAACTTTGGTTTTGAGCATAATTCACTTTAAATAGTATATATCATCTTCAAAATAAAAGATTACTATTAAGTCATGATGGATCCCAACCACTAAATAATATAAAATTGTGAAAGAGTCATCTTGTTTTACCTCTATTTCACCAAGGACAATAGAATTATCATAACCAACAACTCATGCAATGGATTCTATGAATCCAAAAATGACAAGTGTTTATTAAACACTATATGAACCTATCGATGGTAGTGTCTATGACTATAGATATAATATTTTTATAATTTGACAACTTTTACAGTATCTCAATCCTACATAATTTTGTCTATATCTAGCCCAATTTTTTTTCACATAGTAAACCCAAATAAAAATCATTTCTCTTTGGTATTGTAATCAACTAAACATATTTTAAATTTGGTACTTTATATATTTAACATATCTAAATTTTATAATTCAAATTATTCATTTATTTAAGTTTGTAGTTAATTGAAAAGCTATAGATTAGTTTATCACCCTTATGTTTAGGTTATTTCTATAGCTTGAACCCTACCCCATAAATCTAAATTTAGGGTTAAATGTTTGGTGAACCCAACCCTTATGTCTCTTCATCCTAGCTTGCTCTAGAGTTTTCAGCCTCCTTAAGTTTATGTTTTCTATACTTATTCACATTTGTTCTCTCATTTATATGCAACCTAAATGTAAACCCAGATTAGGTGGTGTTCCTATTGAATATATTGAGATTCCCTTAAGGAGATTTGTCTTAAACTAATACCATGTCAAATTATATTAATAATGAGAGTGAAAATAATGAAAATGATCCACATACTAAAAATATTCTCATAGAAAATGAATCTAATCATGAGGATAATGAAACACATGATCCTAATGAAAAAGACCAAGTTGACCAATAACAAGTTAAATCTATTGCATTATTATGAGAGCACATTCAGATAATTCTTGAAGATCTTCATAAGGTTCTAAATAATATATTAGAAACTCAAAAAGTAAAAAGTGATATTAAAAAACCACTATTCTCTATTGGTAGAAATTTTGGGGCCATTGGATATGCCTATAACACATCCCTTCCCATTTCCTTCCCTTTGAGCACAAACTTACCTACTATATCTAGTGGGGGCATAGAATATGCTTTCAAACCATTTTTTCTTGAAGATCAAATAACTGATGCCACATCCTCCATGGGAATAATTAATATTTCAACTTAAATACTAGTTTCAATGTCTATATCAACACAAATGGTATTTTCCTCTCCTTTGGTGACTTCTCAAATCTCAAATCTTAATCCTAATGGGTATACAATGTAAAATCTTCTCCAAGTTATATAAATTTTGTAGGCTAATATTACCAAAATTAAACAAAATGCATTGAAATCAACTCATGCTATTGATTCACAAGATGTATTACAAACTCTCTATCATGCGAGATATATTTTCACCCTTTACCAATCAGTTTTATTGCATCCAAGCGCATATTTTATGATGGAAAGGGTGATCCTGAATAACATCTTTGATATTTTTATACAAGATTATTTGAATATGATTCAAATGATAAAAATTTCATCAAATTATTTACAAGTAGCCTAAAGACTATGTTTTAAGATGGTTTTGTGACTTATCAATGCAATCAATGAAAGTATTCAAACCACTAACAAATTAGTTTCTAGTATAGTCATACATCATCACTGAAAAGATGTCAAATGTGAAAATTCCTAAGATTAGATAAGGAATAAATGAACCTATCAATGAATATGTTTTGAGGTATAAAATAATGTTAGCCAAAATGATAAATCGAATGGCAGATAAAGATCTTTAAGACACATTTAAGTAAAGTTTACTTTCCCCGTTACATGAGTCTATTATTTTCAATAAGTTTAAATCTTTTGATAATTTATGCCATATTGTTTGAGATCAAGAAATTAGAAGAGGTTCTTGGACAACCCATAAAAACATGCTAATTTGTGTTTAGGTGTGAATCAGGTTACAAATTTAGGACACAAACATAGTTAAAGAACATGTCAAGTCTTTATTTGGTTTAAAATTAGATAGTTATCCAAAAAATGTAGGTTAAATGTACATAAAATTCATTATTAATAAATGATTAAAAATATTCAAGAAAAAAGGATAATATACTATGCATAAAAAATGTACAAAAATATGTTCAATAAAATTATTATAAGATCTCTATATTAATATCTATCTTTTTTAGAACTCCTTTCCATTAAAACTGATCACTATTTATAACTTTATAATGCATTGTCACTTCACATTCCATACTTTTGGTTCAAACTCAAACACGTCTTTTCAATTTCCACATATTTTTAGAATACATAAATAGGTTTAATGCATACAAAATGAAATATGTTGTATAGGTTGATATCCTTCAAACACTTGTCATGTATCTAAACTCTTTGATTTTAATATTCTATTCTACTATCAACACTTTCTCAGACTTAAATAGTTGTCTCATTCTAAGAAAAAGTTGTAGGAAGTGTAAGGTGATAAAAATGCATTAAATAAAGAGATGGTAAAAAACATTATGTATGGTAATCACTCAAGTTGCCTTTTATCAGTTTTCATCCCTTGCACACTACTTTACTAACCTTTCAAGTTTTTAACTAAGTAGCATACCAATCTATCCCTTATGGGTTTTTAGTATATTAGAATAACTTGGTGGCCACCCTTTATTGGTTTTAAACCTAACTCCTACTCCTAATGCTTAAGTCCTTCCTCACTAGAAAAATTCTTCAAATTTTTAAAACTAGAATGTGCATAATACTTAGAGAGAAGGTAGAGGCATAAGTTGCATTGCTAGAAGAAAGGGAGAATCTAAAGATGATGTTGTTGGATTTGTTGCTAAATAATTCATAATAATAGAATCTAGTTCTAAAGGTATTCACCATGTTTGGATGGTTGGATGAGTAGTTATGATGGCCTTTGTTTATTGGAGTTCCTTTTAGAGTTGGTTTAGTGGGATGAATTAGGGACCCTAGATTATATCTGCAATGGAGATATCCAAATGGGATAAATCATTCTTAAACATCATCTAATTAATGATAAATTTATGCACCATACTAATAATAGTGCACAATTGGAATTGGCACCCCATAAGATTCTGAATTGCATCATCTTTTGTGATCTTGAGGATTTACCTAGGTGAAACACTTTCTACTTGATTTATTATGATAAATCTTCCAATTTTTATGCATGCTTCTACATTTGAATGCTCATATTTTATCTTGACTCTAAAGATTAATTAAATGCAAAATCCACCTCATTACATGTATCCAATAGATACCCCTTTACTATTTTGTATTTGTTAGCCTTAGTGAACTCTAGTTTTGTCTTGCTCCATGTAGTGTTAAACCATTATTTCAAGTTGAGCATGATTTTGGCTATCTGTTTATTTGGGATTGAAGTAGCATCCAAGATTGTTTGTACTCTTTGAGGATTTAAATAATAACCTCTATTTTTGCCTTTAAATTTTAACCTTATATGTGAAGTTATTGCAGCTTCTGTGCAACAAGCCAATCTTTAATTAACTAAGAGAGAAGAGCTATGAATTGATTTTACTTAAACATGACTTGGTCACCCAATACTTAAGTGACCAAGGTAGGGAATGTGTCATTGATAAGTTTAGATATTTGGTGAGGTGGAGGTGTAAGTCTACATTTTCATCCCTCATATGCAATGCCTCTTTCTCTAGCATGAAAGTCTTTTTTTTGACAGACTCTTGGAACACAATTTTTCCATAAATTTTATTTAACGAGGATAATTGGGAAAGATAAAGTGATACTTTATACACCATTATATAAAGAGCTAAACTAGAAGCCACAAATGCCAGTGTCTTCTTTATTGTCATAATTCAAAGTGAGAATGTTATCTATCACACTGATGGTTTATGTACATCCCAAAGCCATTAGATAGATTATTGTGGCTTGTGTTAGGATGCCTAATATTGCACACCCCCTTGAGTAGATCCTAAATCTTGTGATGTGGAAGATGGTTGTTGGACCTTCAGTATAACCACCTTCTTGGTAGGTTATATTACCTACTATGTTGTGACTTCTGCCTACATTTTACACTCTAGTCCTACCTCTGCTTTGACATTTACCTCTACTTGGTCTTTAAACACTTTATTTTGAGCCTAATTTTTTGTTTTACCCTCATATTTTCACAAGACTTATTTCATTTTCTACTATTCTTATGCCTTTTCTACTGTGTCAAGATTGAAATTATACTCTATGCTATTTGCACTTCTTACTTTGATTACTCTTTAAATTTCCTTATAGCTTATTCATACTGCTTCTTATTTTATTCCTATTGGTCACTTCTTATTTTATTTTTTATACTCATAATTTTTAGCTTTTCATGTCACTTCTTACTTCCTCTTCTTCTTTTCCTCTTTCCTTTCCTTTTTTCCTTCTTTTCTATCTTTTTTCATAGTTACCTTTTAAGCCTCCTCCTGATCATGTTGGTTGTTGAAAACTTGATCTTGTGCTACAATATCTTCTTGTATGGCTAGCTACTTAGGTTGTGGTTGTGCAATATCTTATGGAGTTGAATAATCCAAAGATGAGAGTGACTAAAAATTAGAGAAAGAAGAGGTTTATTCAACCATGATGCACCTATGTGTTAGTTCCTTTTATCTAGTTTAAAGGACTAAAGTATTCTTTAACTATTTTAAGGCCCAAATCATCTCTTGGGGATGCTATTCTAGCACTTGAGCTTCTTGCAGATCAAATTACTCTAATGGGTGTGATTTAGCAAAGGAACCCATATGCTTTGCAATAATTGGTGATATCCAAGGCATAATATGGGTCTTTGTCTTGTGTATTAATGGTTGCTATGGGATTTATTACTATTTTGGTCTTATTTTTTCCCCTAAAATCACTCCACCTAGTGCTCCCTTAAAAATCATAGGCATCATATGTGTGCATTCATATTATTCAATCACAATATTGATAATTATCAACATAGGAGGTTTTTGAATGTCCAACAAAAGTATATTTGAAACATTATTTCATACTTGAAAATTGTATATTACTTTCAAAAATAAAATATTTTTTATTCTTATTCCTCATAGACTTTAGTGCCTATGTCTTCAATCATTGACTTGTACATATATTACCCTATGATGCCAAGCTAAGTAAGATCATAATCTATAGTGATCCATGAGACATTCCTATTGAAAGTCCACAATTTAGTTTACATATCTTATTATTTGGTGAAGGTGATGATGATCTGCATGTTGGTTCATTCCTCTTCCTTTCATCAATCTATGATGGGGATACCTTTTTTTAGGTGGTACCTACACCTTTGTTTGTATTTGTGTTATTGATTATTGAGGTAATGGTTGTTTCACCCTTGGTGGTATGGTTTGAAATGGTGGTACTGAGTGAGTAGATAGATATTTTTGTCATATAACTTCCACCAAAACCTCCAAAATATTGATGAAGAATGGTAAGGAAGTGATTGGTGCCTTCAAAATCTTATAAACTTTGATTTGGATACCATTATGGAACTTAGTTACTTTAATGTGTTTCCCCAAATATTAATTGACATTTATGGGTACATGATGGTGTGAAAGGATGAGCTATTATATTTACACCCACAATGCATTAAATCTACCTATATGTTCATAATATCAACCTATTTTGGTCCATGTAATGTTTATGAATGTTTTTTTAGGCTAGAAGTCTTTATCCATATTAACTAGGACATATAAGGACTTCCATTACATGAAGAAGAGAACTAAGACTAATAATTGATACCAAAATACTTGCAATGTCCTGATGATGACCTTCTCAATATTGATGATGAGCTCAGAAACCATAAATTCTAGCTAGTTGTAATCCTCATTCAACTATATCATTTGATATTTAATATTGATGACCCTTTGGTATCTCGTCTTTGAATTTTGGTGGTCTTTAAAAAACCCTTTGTGATGAATTTAGAGAGAATGTGCCCTGAAACATCCTCTATAGAGTTGATAAATATCCCCCTAGATGCCCTAATGTATTTCTCCTTAATATTTAATTTAAGAGATAAATTATACATGATAATATCCATCTCACACTTGTCATGTTTATAACCTATGATTTTACAATTCTATTCTATTATCGACAAGAAATGAAACTTACTTCCTAAAACAAGCTCAAGTATGTAGTAAACACATGGACTAAATATTATACCAAGTTTCATATCAAACTAAGTTACAAGATGAAACCTATAGAACCTATAAAGTAAATAAACTCAATCGATAATTTAGATTCACAACCTAATAGACTCATCTTATCTAATGTACCTAAGCGATAATTTACATGATTACTTAAGTCACCAACTTTTATACTTAATAATATTATGGAGTGTCATCTCATATCTTTCCCTCCCCCTATAGAGGTTGATATGAGTCAACCTCTACCAAAATGATATGATGCTAATGCATATTATGACTATCACCAAGGCCCTAATAATTCTAAAAACATATGTCATACATTAGAAATCAAGATCCAAGACCTTATCAATAACCAATAGATCACCTTTGATGATCCTCCATAAGATTCAGGTTCACAACCTGGTGATCATCAAAACCAAAAGATATTTAAAACAACATTTAAAGATCATTCTAAAATAGACTTGGAAGTGAAAATGACATATCATGCACATCCTCCACCACCAATACACTCATAATACACACAAAATATCTCCTACACGTACACACCTCCTATGGTTCATAGACCTTATATTTAATTTAATGACATGGAAATTATAGATGATGACTTATATCTTCATTCATTATTAATTCAATCTTACCTTCATCATCAACTTATATATAGTGTTATGAATGATAATGGTGATAGTGATAATGTATGTACCATGATGTTACTTAAACATTTATAATATACACATGATGATATATACCCTTTAAAAAAAATAGTTAGAGTATTTGATGGAACATCAAAACACATTCTTGGTGAGATCGATTTATATTTATGGGTTGGGTCAACACATGTGGTTACTACATTTTTAATTATACTATACATGAGATTCTTTGATATGTTATTGGTATGACCTTGGATACATAAACTCCTAATAGCTCCTTCCACAATGTGTGGATGTATTAAATACATTCATACCAATAAGGTATTCATAGTTTTCAAAATTCTATATGAAAATCCACTTAAAATGATAAGTTTATTCTTAGAAAATTAATCATAAAACCTACTAAGGTTAACCATATATGAAAGGGTAAGTAAGAGTAAATTACCTTTCCTAGGAACCTATACTTGAGAGACCTTTACATGAGATATATATAGTGGATTCCATGAAAACCTTATCTACTCCTACTGATGCACATATTGTGCTCCCTATGTCACTATGGAACAAGGGGAAAGTAAGAAACTCAATTTCAAGTCTTGGAAGACTTAGGGATTGAGTTATTAACACAATTACTACTGGAAATGGCACACATGGCATAGATGTGGTCACCACTTTGAAAGTCTACAAGAAAACCCTACTATAGGGATAATAGATGTTATGTAGTGACACTAATTCTTGCTAATCTTTGTGAATTGTTTCAATATTTACCAATTATTGATTTAAATATAAATAATGGATATTTACTATATGAAATAAACTAGAGTGACTAGGGTAAGGCAAAAAAGACCATGAGCTTAATATGATAAAAGGTACAAATTTTGTTAACTTTTAAGGAAAAAACACATAAAACTAACATCTACCAACCCTAAAATAATTATCAAAGCCAAATGGATGTAGTTAAGGCTTTAGAGGAAAGGAAATGCATATGTCTAACAACATAATTTGCATAAAATGGTTCACTCATAGTAAATTTCATATTAGATTTAATTGTAAACAAGAAGAAAAAATAGAGCAAGGATACCATAGATTTATCAACCTAGCATCAAACTCAAAATAACATATGCATATATACTGTAGAATTGCAAAATTATCTTGCAGAAAAGAAACTATTATTCATCTAGAAGTGTAAGAATTCAAAAATCATAGAACAAACACAAAAGAAAACTATAAACAAACTCTCAAATTCTTTGGCTCTTTATATCAATTTTGGTAACATCTATTTTATGATTACAAATGAGGGGGAAACCCCTATTTATAGGCTCAAAATTCCTAAGACAAGTTTAAGTGGGGCTGAAAATTATGCCCAAATAGAACCAAGTGACTTAAAATTCCAAATTATAAAAGAATATTATACATTTGAAATTATATGATGAAACAAAATATTCTAAGGGCCTAAAGGTGGTTATTGACTGGCTTGCATCTATTATTGTTGCTATCTCAACTTATTCTTCACTTTTTATTTGGTCCATACCTCTAAAAATGCTTGGTAATATTTATCTATTTAAGAGAAGTCCAAGATAATGGGCCTAAACATGTCATGTATCTCTTAGATGAGCATCCCATGCTTTGTAAGTATTGGGTTGAGTGCTTCCTCAATTACATCCACCTTTCCTAGCCTTTTATTATAAAATGCCATGATGCACATTACTTATACAATAGCACTTATAATAGCTACATCTTGTTGGAATTTGGCCACAAACATCTTCATCTAGATTCTAAACTCTTGATCATCCATGAAGGAGCCATCAGGTTTGGTTACCGTTGTAACCATGGCATCCTTTAATAGTAAAGCTATCTTGAACTCAGTTTTCTATAAGGATGTAAGTGCATCCTTGATCTAGTATATCCATACTTTTAGGATCCTATTTATGTTAATTAAGATGTTTTGTGAAGGAATAATGTCTTCAAGTGGAAAAGCTTTGAGGTTAGGGAATTTATTACTTCTTGCCACTCTGGCCAAGTTTACAAACTTGGTATCATAGAGTGCAAGCTTTTGGTCAAGTTTATTGACCACTTTGGCTTACTATATCCCATATTCCTACCTCTTATTTATCACCTTGTAAAGGTTGAAAACATTAATAATAATTTTTTTTATTGAAATTATAGTTCCATCTAGCACTGTTGGTAATGTTTGCTCTTTTAGCCTTTGCAATTCCTATTGCATCCCCTTCATCAATGCAATAGTGGACTTTTTCTGTGCCTAAGTTATAGATACTAGGTCCTCTACATACTATTATACCTTTTTAGGGATATATTTACTCTTTTTGGTTAGGGTGAAGAGGGAATATTTACTCTCATGGACCACAATTGAGCTTGACTGTGGTTGCTACATTGGTCTTTGAACCACCCTCTTCATAGTGCCTATAGTAGGGTCAAACCTCATCCCAGTTTGAGGTGTTGAGAAGGCCACTTAAGGTCCTTCCTACCTTACTGACCATATGATGTCCCTTACCCAATTTAGGGTAGCTATAAATTGTGTCTGTGTGGGAGGTGGATGTAATGAGAGTGCCTAGGTAGAGGATGAAGATAAGGCTATAGTAGGGATGTATAGGTTTATTGGGTCTAATTGCCCAAGTGGATAAAATAAATATTTGGTAGGGCCATGTTGAGTACAAATGAAGGTAACTTTGAAGGCACACTTACCTTACCAGATGTGGTGAGGTTAAGTGGCCTTTGCTAGGTGAATGGATTTAAAATGGGTATTAATGGATTAATAGATGCAGGGGAGCCAAAGGTGAGTGATGAATTTTCTATGGTAGCTTGAGAAGGAGAGAAACCCATATCTTGGATAACACTAGTTCTTTGGGAGCTCGATGGATGTGGAATGTTGGTAGTGGCATGGGAGATGAAGTGGGGAATGGTGCCCTTAAAATAATCAATGGTAGGGGACACAAACTTGGGAGTGGGAGCAACAGTAAAAGTAGGAATGGTTGTAAATTTATTAAAAATTGGGAAGGAAGGCCAAGTTACATTACTTATAGTGGGAATTTAGGGATCTGATAGAGAAGGAACTGACCCTCTCATAGTAGCCTTGGGAGACTTCTTATTGTAAAACTTTTTTATATTTCTTCCTAATAGTGTTTGCAACTCTTCTATTAAAAGATCAATATCTTGTTATAGTTATTCAAGGCCAATAACCTCAAGATTAGGATGACTCAATATTTATATGAAAGATACCATAATAGATGTAGATATAAATGTATGCCCTTTGGAGAGGTCCTATTGTCTAGTTGGTTCTCCTTGCTTGAAGCTAGGAAGTATGTTTTACATGCTTGAAGTGGTAACAAGTAGAGGTCTACAGGGCCTATTCCTTATGAGAGGAACACTATCCTCTTCCTCCTTTCCTTCTTTCTCTTCATAGTCTGTGTTGAACATGCTCCCATAAGTTGGTGGGAGCTAAAGACTTATGATGTCTTCCTTATTTTTCTCTTTGTCAGGCCTCATTTCAAGATCTATATTCTTTTTGGATACATTCCTAAGGACTATCATGTTATTCATTGCATCCTTGTAAACCCATTCATGCACCTCATATTGATGCTTATATTCTAATGCCACATCTTTTCTAAAATTTAAAAGGTGTCTTATAATGACATTGTTGGAGTCCCATGCCCTAAAATCATCCTTGGGCAATAGGTAGGAGTCCCTATGCCTTATAGCTACCATAATGTCCTACCACTTTTGATTTTAATTCTCCCTATATTGTAAGGAGTTTTGTGGAGGATAGTAATAATTTTGTTTTTAAAGACACTAGAAACTCCATGGAGTAGTTGATAGGCCATCTCTTCCTTGGCCAATTTCATAGGTACATCTCTTGGCAGCCTGAGGGGAGCTACCATTATTCTTTCCATCTAGATGACTATGCAATCTAGGTAAAGCCAATAAATTCTCATTTATTTTAATGTCTTATTAACTTCTATAGGGACCCTTGGCATCTCACATTTATTAATTGATTTATACATAATTAGATACAAGTCTTATAAAATTACCTTGATATTATGCCTAAAGTAGTGGATATGCATTGTAGAGAATAATTGGCATAACTTCATCTCATGCAGGGATCATGATTTAGGACCAAGCTATGAATTTTCATATATGGCATACAAAAAATAGATCATCATGTAGAATGGATCCCTATTATAGCAAGTGTCATGCATAGTAGAGACCAAGTTATTTCTAAGGATGTCTTTAAGTGATAGAATCTAATGATCTTCCAAGATTATTTGTAGTAGTAGGATAGTTCTTATATACACATAACAAATGTGTGCATTGGAAAAAAATTATCAAGGATAACAAGGCTAATCCTGACCCCCTTTTTGAATTGATGAATGGGTATGTTCCTTAGGTCATTCATGAAAACAACCCCAGGTGGGTTAGTCACCCATGATGCCAATAATATCTCTGGTTGGTGTGTCTCATACCAGTTGTTAATGATGCTCTAGTTTTAATAAAATTATGGTAGAGGTAAGTTATACTATTTATCAAAACTAGGCCCTACAATGAAATCAATTAGGAGCCCTTGGTTAATGGATTTGAGTAACCCATCCTCACATCTTGTTCTCCTAAAGATGCCATATACCAGGTCTATGCATGGCATGAAATTTGGATTTATTGTGGCCTTATGGAGACTTATATCTTGGAATTCAAGGATGTATAAATCTAGTTGAATAATGGGCATGGTCTCTATCTCATCAAGATCCCTAGATCTTTCAACATTGTAATAGACACTGCTATAATGCATGTCTCCCAAGTTTAAGGCCTTAAGGATGAACTCTGTGTCTTTAAGCACAACTGAATTAATGTATTGGAAAAGAAAATCATCATTCACAAATGTAATGCCCTTACCCAAAGTGGAAGGTCCTACCTATGCCATTTATATAATGTTTTGTGTAGCAATCAAAATCCTCTCATACTTCTCTGCAACTATCAAGCTCTAATAATGCCAGTCAGGTTCTAATATATAAATAACTTGTGATTTTTTGAACTATGATAGCATAGATAGTAGAGAGAGAAAAAGCATATGAAAATGTAGGTAAAAATATTTGAGTCAGGTAGCCTTTTGAAGATTACTTTGATTAATTCAAGGTTTGATGGTGATTCTAGTTTGTGTCATATTAATGGCAAGCTCATCACCTTTTCATTCAAAATACATTAAACTATTTCTTTTGGCAATTAGTTGCTTTAGAATTCAAATTTAACACTGATTTGATTTTGATCTAAATTTAATTTTATCTTTAAAGTAAATTTTTTCCACCTTTTGACACATGACATGTTACCTCAGATCTAGCTGGGTGTCTACAGGGTCTTAACATGATTAGGAAGATTAGTTGGCTTAAAATTGGACACATGACACCTTTTGATTAATATTAAGCCCTCTAGATGCACCTTAGTGTGATGAATCATTTATATCCTACCATGTGGCATCTTTTGATTTGTGGTGAGTTCTTAGGTGGGGCCCTCTAATTTTAGTTAGTTGTAGGAGTGTCATGTGTTACTCTCAGAGGTAATCAAAGCTTTCTTCTTTACCAAGTGGCTCTCTCATAGATAATCATAGCTTTATTTAGATAGGTATCACTTTTGGAAGGCTTTTGGATAAGTGTCTATAACTTTATGTCAATTGTGTGGCATGTGTGGAGCCATACATCACTTTTGGAGGTGACCTAGTTGATCTTAGGATGAAGCTCCATAGGCATGACATGTAGCATCATCTTACAGGTCTAGTGGGGACATACATCACTTCGATGGGACTTCATAGGTGTTCTAGTGGATCTTAAAATATAATTAGTACATGCATGACATGTGTCACCATTAAATGGGTCCAAAGGGGACATGCATCACTTTGATAGGCTTCTCTTCATTCTCCTACCCCTTGTAATTATCTAAGGGAACTTTGGATAATTGTATGCTAGTGAGCTTTGATTGGATGGATCAAATGCTACCAAATGTCTTGCTTGAGGGTTCTTGTGAGATTTAGATGGATATAATAGAGTATGGACACATGTTGATCTTAGATGGACCCTTGTGGGACATGCATCACTTTAGAAGGGTGCTCAGGTTTATATGGCTATGTTTGAGACACGTAACAACATCTCATGGACCTCTAGATTATAGTGGGATGCATGGTAGATTGATTTAATGGGTTTTCTCATAGGGGATATTATATTGACATGTAGACTATGGATTTGAATTTCAATGGCTAACTTCTTCAAAAACTCTTAGGATGATGCCACATGGTTTGTAGGCTTCATAGATTTACCCCAAGTGTCTTGCATGGGTCACAATGAATAGCTAAGGCATCGTGAAGGTTGGCAAGGTGGACACCTATTCTCTTTAGGTCATAATCTTTAATTTAACAACCCATGAGGTGTCACAAACTATTATTTTAACTTTGACATCTTGTAAGGCCGAGTGAGAAGTTAAGTTAGACTTTGAAAAATCTCAAATGCCCATCACAAGCAAATTAAAACAAGTTTAAATCAAATTTTACAAGTACTTTAGATGAAATATGAGGTTAGTTTAATGAGATTAGGTGGAGGTTATTGTGTTCATATTGATTGGAAAACTAGGTAGAATATCCTTAGTGAAGGCCTACCTACACATTTTTGAAGCATTCATGGTTAATAATCCATTCTTGAATAAAACTTTGAAGAGAACTTACAATAACCCAAATATTTCTAAGTATTACTCCTTACTACAAAATAAATTATTGACCAAAGATTTCTAGGAAGTATTAAATCAATTCTATTATGTAATAAAATGACTTAGCAAGATTGGAATTTTAGGCATTTTGAAAAATTCATAAAAGAGGGTCCCCATTCTAGGAATAGGGGGTAGTTAAGCATCGTAAAATGGTGGCCTCTATGGGGAAACATTGCAAAATGTTAGAATTCAAATTTTTTGTTCAAAGATGAATAAAAAATCAGTAATATCACTATGATTTTTAGTCAATATAAAAACTATTTTTTAGAATTAAACGAAAGCTCATAGGCTAGTAATAGAGTTTAATCTTATAGCCAATCATACTATATGTGTGCTTTGAAGTTCATTAACCATTATCACTGGGTTCATAAATGATAACCTTCAAACTTCATGACATTAAACATGTAGTGACTTAAGCATTCTTCAAATTTTGTAAAATTATATTTTTCTAAGTTAAGGATGGCTTGGGCATTGCTCTACTGCTAGCCAAACATCCATAGCCTCAATAGAGACACCTTTGGTTCTACTCTAGGCCTTACTTTATTACCAACTAAGCATCCATAGCCCTGGTAGAGGTTACCTAAATCACCATTCATGGAATATGAAGTAGTTTATGATTTGACTTCATTTGTGTATCATATATATACTATACCTATGTTCATAAACTAGAATGGTTGGGAACTAGATTTAGTTAGGTGTAAGGATTGTGCCAAGACATAGTCTAAATGTTATTCACTCTTAGGTAGCAAGTTCTACCCAGGCAATCTATTTAATGAATTTAGGTGACAATATGATGGTCCACATAGATTCAAACTCTTGGTCATTCACATGATCAACCATCCAAACTATAATAAAAGCTTAAAATAACTCAAGATTTTCATGAGAAAACCATTTTTTTATTAACTCTGCCTAGATTTTCTAAATTATAACAATGTTCGAGGCTTACAAACTTTGGACTACTGATGTTCAAGATCAATAATCCCTTCTTCCCATTTTAGGACTAGGTTAACATAAATTGAGATAATGAATTATTGTCTATAGGACTTATTACTAAGCTAAAACACACAATAAAAAATAAACAATAAATGAAAAGTGAGAAAGGACAAAATAGGAAAGCAAAGCAGGAAAGCAGGAAAGAAAGCAATAAGAAAGCAAAAATAGAAAGGAAGCTATTCTAATCTTACCTACTCTAACTCTAAACAAGCTTACTATATTTCTAAAATTTGGGATAGAGCAGTAGAGAAGTAATGTTTCATGTATTGCCTATTGACTGGAAAGGCTAAGTGATTCCCTTATAAGTCCTTGAGTTTGAATGTATTTTCACTAAGTATCTCTGCTACTTGATAGGGTCTGATCTAGAGAGGAGTGAACTTGTCATGTTATATTTTTTTCTCATGGGCCTTATCCCACAATAGGACTAAGTATGAGATTCAAAATGCTTTAACTTTGGCTCGCTTGTCAAACCATCTTTTTACAACATCTTAATGCTTACTAAAGTTTTATAATGCTTCATCTCTATCATCTAATCTGGATGATATTTAGTATCCTATATTGCACTCTTTCATCATCTTTCATGTACTCAACCATGAACTCATTAGTACAAAATTTTAATGTGATGGGAGATATAGGTTACTACCCATAAACTAGTAGGAATGGGGATGCCTTGAGTACCTTTTTGCGTATGGTTTTGTCTATCCATAAAGAAAACTTTAGTAGGGACTGCTATTCTCTTGGTTTCTTTTTTATAGACTTCTTAATGGCGTTCATTAAGTTTTTTTAGTGGATTTTGTAACTCTATTAACTTGAGGGTAATAGTTTGAAGTGAAATTGATGATTATTGATTATCATATGCCCATTCAATGAATTCTACTGATGCAAAGGCCAACCCATTATCACATACTAGAGTAGGGCTGTCTTGAATGAAGTAATGATGTTTTCTTCCAAGAATTTGATGACATTAATTATTCTACTATTCTTGGTGGTAACTGCTTTGGCCCACCTTGTATAGTAATCAATGGTAGTGAGTATAAATTTGTGTCCTACCAAGGAGTTTAGATTGATTACTCCTATAAAGTCAAGGCCTCATTGTGCAAATAGCTTTACCTCAATTACTAGTTGTAAAGGCATGGTTGCCTTTACTTTTGTTTGATTAAACAGTTGACATTGATGACATGCCCATAAATAAGCATGGGCATCTCTGAATATGGTTGGAGTATAATAGCCATCCCTTAATATCTTGTGTGTTTTTAGTGTGCCCTAAAGGGTGACCACTTCCCAATCTATCATGAAATTTGTCCATGATCTTAGTGGCTTCAGTTATTGAGACACACCTCAGATAAATTCCTTCATAGTTATTCCTATAGAGGACACCTCTTTTTATCATAAAATGGGATGATATTAGCCTAAGGGATATTTTATATTCTCTTTTTAGGTGTGGGGGACATACTCCATGTAGCAAATAATGAACAATTTCCTTGTACCAATCTCTTCTAGGCACTTGACTTGCTTCAAGCTAAAAAACATCAATGTGAGAATCAATATTAACAATGAGTTGGATTAGACCTTGCCCTGTTACTAAATTAGAACATTTTATTTCTAAGTCATATTCTTGGAGTTGGTCATCCACTTCCCTCTTCTTTCCCTAAGTTTGTTCTATCTTAACATCAATTTGATCACTAGATTAGACATTATAACATAGGTCTTGTTCTTCAAAATGTAGTGTTTGAACTTATTGATAGCCTTTACTAGTGCATATGCCTTCTTATCTAGAATAGGATATTTCATCTCAACATTCTTCAAATTAATTCTCATGAAATCATGGGGTGCTCTTTGTCATCATTTTTTTGCATTAGGATAGTAACAATAATATGATCAAAAGCAAAAGAATATAAGTAGAAGTCTTTTTTTGAAATCAAGGCTTTTCAAGATATGAGCTTGAACAACAGAATCATTGATGTCTTGAAAGGTCTTCTTTGCCTTAACCATCCATTATATCTTGGCATCTTTATTTAGCATGGCATTAAGTGATCTCATAATCTCTACAAAACTAGAAATAAATTTTCTCATAAAATTAATTTTACCAATGAAATATTTTAACTCTTTTTTGCTATTAGAAACTTTTACTTGTAAAATCACATTAATCCTATCAAGGTCGATGGTCATACCTTATTTAGTGATTACATGTCCTAAGAGTTTACCTTCAGTCACATAGAAGATGATCTTCGTAGGGTTTAAGGAAATGCCATACCTCCTGCAATTCTCTAGTACTTGTTCTAAATGCATCATGAGATCCTCCCCATTTTTATAAAAAATGGTTTGGTCATCTATGTAAATAATAATGCATTTACCTATCAACCCATAAAACACATGGTCCATTTCTCACTAGAAAGTTTTTACTATGTTGATTAGTTTGAATGTAATCCAACTGTAAGAAAATGTTCCCTATTTAGTGGTGAAGGTAGTCTTCATTCTATTGCTTTTATTTACTAGGACTCGGTTGTAGCCTGAAAATCCATCCAAGAATGACATCATTCTAGATACAGTTACCAAATGTATGACTTCATCCAAATATTGCAAAGGGTAAATTATCTTTCTCAGAAGATCTATTCAAATTCCAAAAATCAACACAAAGTCAAATTTATCCATTCTTCTTCCATACTAGAACAAGATTAGAGACCCATATTGAGTGTTGTATAGATAATATTATCCTTGCATCAAGACATCTATTCACTTCTTTGTAAATCAATGGTTCTAATACTAGATTTACTGGTCTCTATCTCTGCCTAAAAGGTTTTATAGGCTTCTTTAAATGGAATAGTGTGGGTAATCACACTAGTATTAAAGATATTGAGGTCATCATAGGAACAAGTGATGATGTATTTGAATCTAGTCAGAAGGGTGGCTACTTTATTCAACTATTCATCGATTCACTTTTGCTCATTCCTAGGATCTCTCATGTTTACTTGTTTGCAATCCTTCCCACTTACTTTGGGTTAGTTAAATTCATTTCCTTGCTTATTTAGGTCAAACATACTCTTCAAGGAGATCATGCCTTTGGAGATCCAATTTTCTTTTATTTGAATCAACCCATCTTTATTTTCATTCAAATATAGTATAGGACTTTCATCCTATTCATCAATAATGTGTGACTCAAATACATTAAAACTACATAAAAAGTCAATTATCTTCTTATCATCTTCAAATACTTGGATGTGGTTGATGTCATATGGTATAGAGGGGCATGAAATTATCTCCACAGTGAATTCTTGTAGGTTCAAAGCCTCCAAAGGCACCAAGTTTATTGTTGTTGATGCTAAGGTATCTACCAACTACTTCTATTCCCTGGGAAAGGAAACAATATTAAATTAGTCAAAGTACTCAATTAGATCCCAAGACATAAATTTATATTGATATCTACTTATAATTTGATTAACCACTAACTTAAAATCACCATAGACTAGTAGTTATTTAACCTTATGTTTGATTGCAAATTGAAGTCCTAAAATAAGAGATTCATATTCTATTAAATTATTAGTGCAAGAGAATTATAATCTATAAGAAGCTAGATACTCTTTGCCTTCAGGACTAGTTAGAATGATTCCCATGACTGAGCCTTGTTTGGCTCATGTACCATCAATGTGAAATATCCAAGGGCCTTTGTTTTGTTCTTTCAATTCATCATTTGTAATAATGTTAGTGATTTCTAGATTATACACACCTAAATCAGAGGATTGGTAGTTTACATTCTCATTCTTGGCATTGTATTTCATGATCATGTATTTCATCTTGGTTTCTTGATCAATCCTGATCTGATTGGGGATCCCTCACCAAGGTAACCACATGTGAGAATAATTAGTGGACATGTATCCATTGGAGGATTTAATCTAGTCATGACTAAGTATAAACCCATAATCCTCAGGTATGTCAATAAATTGAATGTAAATGAACTATTGTATTCAAGGCTCATGAGCTAGCTGCATATGGATGTTCAATAATTCACCTATTACCTTCACTCTTCACTTATCCAAATACACCACCACCTTCTTAGATTTGACTAGGTTTAACCCTAGTTTTTTCACAAATTCCTAGAGGCATAATATTAACCAAAGCATCAAAATAAAGTAATAAATTATGGAGATTCTTACCAAAAATTCTAATAGTTAATAGGAATAGTGAAACCTCATGCTTACTCTTGTATATTACCACATTGGCATGAGATTGTTTAGACTTGCCAGAGCTAGGATTTTAATTTAAGGATTTCAATAATAAATCAAGTTGTTTAGTGATTTGTGTGAGCTCATGCAATGTTATGTTTGCCTTGATATTATTCATGTCTTCGACTATGTTGTATCCACCTTTTGATGTTGTGTAAGGAGCCTTTATTGTTGGCTGACTCTCCTTACCTTTGGGGTGAGGAGGATTATTATTTGTCCTACTATCAATAGGTGTATCTAGTTTATTAGGTGGGGTGGAGGTCATCAAAGGTGGGTTCTAACCTTTGATTCTCAAGGCATAAGTACTTTTTTGGTAATACTGGAAAGCATGCACCTCCTTGACATTGTCTTTAGGTTCATTCTCATCTTGGCTGGGAAAGTCATAAGTCTCAACCATGAGGACCAATTCAGGTGCTCTATAAGCATCATTGGTGTTAGTAGAGCCTTTAGAGTTGTTTTGATTAATGGGATTCATGTTAAATACCTCTATTTGGCTTTAGATAGATTTAAATGCATGGTAAAACTCAACATAGTCTAGTTCTTTATGTCTAGTAGTATTGTGCACTCAACACCAATTAGGCAAGGCCATCTCATAGATGTTTATCTTAAGAAATTTTCTCAAAAGAGGCTCACTATTACTGTTAGACCTATTGAAAGGTCTTTTATACCTTTGGAAACTATAATTTTTCTTAGAACTCTCACATTATTTCCCATCTATTTCTTGAGGTCCAAGAAATCATTATCAAGATTTTGGATAGTCCTTTGTATTGAGTCTAGTTCTCCCTTTGGAGGTTATGGGTTCTTAATTTGGGTTATAGTTAGGACATTGGTGTTATTTATAAGCACCATTGATTGATTATTCTAGGGATGTGCCTTGGCATTTTTTGGTTAAAAAATCCAAGTTGTTGGTTAGGTACAACATGGCTCAAAGGAAAGTGGTTGATCATTGGTAATTGGTTCAATGCAGGTTAGTTTTTATTCATGTTAGGGATGGAATTTAGAGCAATCATAGTTGAGTCAAATTAGGGAATGACAAAAGTAGGGTACCCTTGTAGGTGCATTTGCTCATTGATGTGTATGGATTCAACATAGGCTAAAGGTAGTATGTCAATACCCATGGTTCTCCTTAGGAAGATGACTATCATTGGGTCTAAAGAATTCTTTTATATCTCTAAGGATAAATCATCTACTGGCTTATAGGGTGGAGATGTCAGGGTATAAACATTTTTAAATATTGCATTGAGTGTTTTACTTGGTTCTTTTGGGTCCCTTTTAAGGGTGATAAATTATTGATACATAACTCCTAGACTAACTACCCTTATAAATTGGATGATAAAGGTAACATTAAACTAAACCCATCTTGTGATGGAATCTTTGGGTAAGTTAAGGAACCAATCATAAACTGCATACCTAAAGGTGAATGGAAAAAGTTGAGAGGCCACATCCTCATAGATCACATTGAGTAACCTTAAATATGCCTTAAATGATTTAACATGCTCTTTAGTGGTCACTCTCCTAGTGGGGGTAAAGAGAGGTAGGCACTTCTACAGATTCTTAGGCAGATCGTGCATGGGCCTAGGGACATTGATGGATGAGCTAGCTAACCATACCATGATTACCATAAATGGTTGAAAATTTTGGTTAGATAGGAAATTTGGCTAGGTCTTAGACTTCCTACATCTATCTCTATCTACTCTCACCTTCTTATATGTTTCTAAAGATGCTAAAGGCATCCTAGGTTTAGATTAGGACCTGGTTATAATCTTAGGCAACTCTAAGATGTAAAATGGGTACTAAGAGAAAAGGATCTCTAAATATGACCTTAAAAGTGATAAATATTACAAATATTAGTCAACATTTTAAAAGAAAAGCCTCAGATCAAGTAGCTTTAAATTGATCTTTGATGATTTAAGCTTAGAAGCCTCATATTTCTTGATACCTACATAAATGCTATTAGTTTTGCATGATAATCTACAAAGATCAATGTTAAACCAATATTAAAAGTACTTCTACATCTGATCCAATAATCAAAGAGTGTTTAAGAACATCAAAACATTCTTTAGCACTAAGCTATGAAAATATTCACTAAATTCCATATGAATTAGAGTACTTATGATCTTAAATTCCTAGATTCAACACAAATGAGGTCTCAGAGCTTGACCATTACACAAATACCAAGATTATTTAGCAAGTTTATGCCAAAATTTATAATAATGATCAAAATAGCCTTGAATATGTGTAAATAATAGGGTATTTTTCCTATCTTTGCATGAATTTAAACAAATATCTAGATTATTTTACCAAATATGCACAAATAAACACCAACTTTGATGAAATATTTTAAAGAATGCAAAGATCCCTACATAGAATGCAAATATTCATGCAAAGGATACTAATCCTTAGTGTTATTCAATAATATTTGCAAGCATACATTTAATGAAATATGCCATAATTCTACAAAGATGCATGAAAGGAATTGCATAAAGGCCATCCTTTTAACACCAACTTTTCCCTTCTTGTTGATGCACACATTGTGCTCCCTGTGTCACTAGGGAACAAGGAGAAAGGAAGAAACTCAATTTAAATTATTTGAAGACTCAGGGCTTGAGTTTTTAAAACAATTAATACTAGAAATAACACACATAGTAGAGATGTGGTCACCACTTTGAAAGTCTACAAGTAGACCCTGCTGTAGGGACAATACATGTTAAGCAGTGACACTAATTCTTGCTAATCTTTGTGAATTGTTTCAATATTTGCCAATTATTTCCCAAAAAAAATAAAATAATGGATATTTAATGTATGAAATAAACTAGAGTGAGTCATGGGTGAATCCAAGAGTGAATAGGGTAAGGTAGAAAAAAAGATGTGCTTAATATGATCAAAGGTACTAATTATGCTAATTTTTAAGGCAAAAACACATAAAACTAGCCTCTACCAATCCTAGCATAATTCTCAAATTAAATGGATGTAGTTAAAGCTTTAGAATAAAGGAAATTCATATGTCTAACAACATACTTTCACATATAATTGCTCACTCATAGTAAATTTCATAGCACATTCAATTGTAAATAAGAAGAAAAAAGAGAGTAAGTATACCATAGATTTGTTAGCCTAGCATCAAAATCAAACTAATAGATGCATATATAGAGTGGAATTCCAAAATTAGCTTACAGAAAAGAAATTATTATTCATCTAGAAGCATGACAATTCAAAAATCATAGAACACACACAAAACAACACTACAAACAAACTCTTGAATTCTTTGGCTCTTTGCATTAATTTTGGAAACAATTGTTTTCTGATTGCATATGAAGGGTAAACCCCTATTTATAGTCTTAAAATGCCTAAGACAAGTTTAAGTGGGCCCATAAAAGGTTCCCAAATACAACTAAGTGGATTAAAATGTCACATTACAATGGAATATTCTACATTTGAATTTACAAGATAAAGTAAAATATTGTAAGGCCCTAGAGGTGGTTATTGACTGGCTTGTAGTAGTTGATACTGTTTCAACTTCTTCTCCAATTATTATTTGGTTCATACTTCTACACATGCTTGGTAATCTTAATCTATTTGAGTAATGTCTAGGATTATGGGCCTAAACAAGTTAGGTATCTCCTGGAGGAGCCTACCATGTGTTGACCAATTTTGCCCACAAGCAAAATCTTGGTCACCTTCTTCACTTGCTTTGTAAGACCAGTTAATTTTAGGTTGCAAGGTCCATCTTCAGGGTTCGATAGTTCATTTCAAGCATTGACTCGACCTAATTCATTAGTTGGTGAGTTTAGTGAGTTCAATTTCAAGGGGGCACGGTTCCTCAACACTTGGTTCATCCAATTTCAGTTCATCAAACTATTGAGCCATTTTTGGTTCAACGGGTTCAGTTCAATAGAAAGGTTCATCGGGCCTGGTTCATCTCAATTCAACATCTCAGTTCAAGCATCTCAATGCAATAGTGTTGAACCTTCATATCGTTGAACCAAATTCTTGGTTCAATAGCTTAAGTTCAACATACTTGGTTCTGACAAAAAGGTTCAACCAAAAGGTCCATCAGCTCTGGTTCAACAATTCATCGGTGTGCTCGGTTGAACCTTTGAACCATTGAACCATTTTTTTATTCAATGGCTTGGTTCAACGTGCCTAGTTCAAATCCTAGTTCATTGGTTTTCTATGTGGCCGAAGGGTTGGCACGTCAAGAGGGAATTCCGGATCGGCTCCAATCAAAGTTCAAGATCGGCTCCAATCAAAAGCCAGATGCATTTCAAATCAAAAGCCCATGGCTTAAAACAATATACAAAGGGAAGGGGCAAGCAAAATTTTTGCAGACTTTTTATTCATGGGAAATGTCTGCGCACAAAGCCCACGGGGATCACAAGCAATAAGCCTAAGAAATTTCTATGGACTTTTTGTCCATGGGGAAATGTCCATAGACAAAATTTTGTAGAGAATATACAAGCCTGGGGAATAGTCTGCGGAGAATATAAAAGCTGCAAGGAGACTAAGGCAATTCATGAAAGACATATAAGGCTCGATAGATAGTGAACCAAACAGCGACCTACCCAAAAGTGGAAGGGTGTTAAGAAAATAGTGGGGGGCCAGTAAAGCAGCCATGAGGAAATAAGCATGGATTTGATTGACAAAATAAAGACCTGAGTGATGGATGCATGGCCGTCAACATTTGACATGGAAGATAGCTGTTTATTTTAAAAGAAAAAGGAGCGCTAACCAGAAGGAGCTCAGAATGTAGCGACCTACCCGTATGTTCACCCAAGGGGCCAAGCGGCTAGAAGAGACAAGATGAAAGAAAGACAAATTCTAAGTGACAAGCAAGAGATGACAAGGCAGGGAGCAGTCAAGCAGTTCAAGTGGCATAGACAAGACAATTTATTGGCTGATGGCATGAACAACAAAGGCATGGCCCAAGCATTTAAAAAGGGGACAAACCACTGGACTTGATAGAGAAATCATAGTCCATTGGTAGAAAAGGAGATGCAGCCTGTGTGTTCACATTAATGTTGGACACCAAAGTCAAGATTGGGTGACTACACGGCATGGTTCTAGCAGGATTCTTCTAGAGGATGACGTCGAGTACAGTGTTTCCTCTTCCCATGAGGGACATGACTTGAAACTTGCCAAAAGAAGTGCCAAATTCCCTCTTTCCTTATTTTTTCCCTATATATCACGAACTTCTCATTATTAAAAAAAATCTTCCACATTTGTAAAGGGCACAGCTCTGCAAAATTTCACCTGGATCAATACAAAATGTAGTTTTTTACCTCCATTTGGATAGACATTTCTATGTATGCGTTGAATGTTTGCTTGTGTCTAGTAATTGTCTTTTGATGCTCTCACAGGGTCAACACCAACAGACCTACTATCTACAAGGCACCATTGTTATAGCTAAAAGGAGAAGAGCTAACATTTGAGAAGACCAGAACAGATAGGAATTACTTATAGTGTGCATTCCTTAGTGCCTCAGTGATTTTCTATCCCCTGTGTTTTCATGAAAGCCTCCCTGCCAGTTTTAACAGCCTGGTCCTTCTGCTAAGTGCGTAGTGTATGTATGCATTTTCTTGATTTCAAGAGTGGATGTGTGCAGGTCAACCTTTATTTTGGTGCATCACCTCTTTTAGAGTAGGTAGTTTGTTTTCCATGCATTTCTTCTCCCTTTTCATCCCCCCCTTTATTATAGCTCTCTATACCTATATTTTACACTGCCTAAAACAAACATGATGCATCAAAGGGAGCTAGCCCTTATCTAGAGACTCTCCTCTCCTACTTCATCATCTCACAGGTGAGAGAGGAGTTTCCATGTTGTGAGGAGAAGGCAAGAACTTATTTTCCTACCACTGGGTGCACTTTCCAGCATCAACACCATGGTCTATAAGTATTGGCTTGAGTGCTTCCTCAATTACATCCACCTTTTCCATCCTTTGATTGGAAAATGGCATGATGACCATTACTTATGTAGTAGTATTTACACTAGCTACATATTATTATAATTTGGACATAAAAACCTTCATATGGCTTCTAAACTCTTCATCATCCATGAAGGATCTATTAGGTTTGGTTACCCTAGTAACCATGGCATCCTTTAACAGTAAAGCTATATTGAACTCAATTTTATCTAAGAATGTATGTTCATCCTTGAGCTGGTCTAGCCATCCTTTCAGGATACTCCTTCTATTCATTAAGATGGTTTGTGTAGGAATAATGTCTTCAAGTGGAAAAATTTTGAGGTCAAGGAATTTATTTCTTCTTTCCACTCTAGCCAAGTTTGCCAAATTGGTGTCATAAAGTGCAATATTTTGGTCAAGTTTAATGACCACTTTGGCTTGATGGATCCCATATTCCTACCTCTTCTTCATCACCTTATAAAGTTTGAAAACATTAATAACAATATTTATTATTGAAATTACAGTGTCATCTGACACTGTTGGCAATGTTTTCTCTTTCAACCTTTATAATTCCTATTGTATCCCATTCATCAAGGCAATAGTGGAATCTGCATGTGCCTAAACTATAGATATTGGGTCCTATACATACTCTTATACCTCTCTATGGATAACTTTCCTCTTTATGGTTAGGGTAAAGAGGGACCCCTCACTCTCATGGACCACATCCAAGCTCAACTATGACTTCTCTTATCTTTGAACTACCATCTTCATAGTGTCTGTAGTAGGGTCAAACCTCATCCTAATTTGAGGTGCTGAGAAGGCCACCTAAGGTCCTTCCTAGCTTACTACCTGTATGATGTACCTTAAAATTTTTGGGTAGCTATAGATGGTGGTTATAATAGGAGTGCCTATATATAGGATGTGACCAAGGTTGTAGTAGGGATGTATAAGTTTGTTGGATCTAATTTCTAAAGTGGATCAAATAAAGATTTGGTAGGGCCTATGTTGAGTAAAAATGAAGGTAACTTTGAAGGCATACTTACCTTACTAGCTATGGTGAGGTTAAGTGGCCTTTGCTAGGTGAATGACTTTAAAATGGGTTTCAATGGCTTCATAGATATAGGGGAGCCAAAGGTGAGTGATGCATTTGCTATGGTATCCTAAGAAAGAGAAAAACCCATAGCTTAGATAAAACTAGTGATTTGGGAGCTCAATGGACGTATAATGTTGGTAGAAGCATGGGAGATGAAGTGGGGAATGGTACCCCTAAAATAAGTAATGTTAGGGGATGTAAACTTGGGAGTGGGAGTAGCAATAAAAATAGGATCAATTGTAAGTGTAATAACAACTAGGAAGGAAGGCCAAGGTGCAGTACTTATAGTGGGATTTTAGGGAACTAATAGAGAAGGAACTACCCCTCTCATATTAGTTTTGAGAGACTTCTTCCTCTTGTAAAATTTTATATATTTCTTTTGGATAGTGTTTATAGCTCTTCCAATGAAATCTCCATACCTTGTAGTTTCTCAAGGTTAATCTTCCTAGGATTAGGCTGACTCAATATTTATATGGTAGCTCACATAGGAGATACAGATATAAATGTATGTCCTTGGGAGAGGTCCTATTGGATACTTGGTTCTCCTTGCTTAGAGCTAGGAGGTATACTCTAGTTACTTGAAGTGGTAATAAGTGGAGGTTTTTAGGGCCTATTCTTGATGAGAGGAATTATATCCTCTTCCTCCTCTCCTTATTTTTATTCATAGTCTATGTTGAACATACTCCCATGAGTTGATGGGAGATGAGGCCTTATGATGCCTTCCTTATTTTTCTCTTTGTCAATCCTCCTTTCCAGCTCTAGATTCTTCTTGGTTGCATTTTTGAGGACTACTTTGTCACTCATTGTATCCTTGTAAACCCATTAATGCACTTCCTCTTGATTCTTATATTCAAATTCCACATCTTTTTTAAAATTTAAGAGGTGTGTTGCAATGAAATTATTGGGGTCCCTACCCTGAAATCATCCTTGGGCAATAGGTAGGAGTCCTTATGCCTTGCAGGTACCAGAATGTCCTGCCACTGTGATTTTAGTTTTCCTCAAGTTACAATAAAATTTTTAGGGGATAATCTTATTTTTGTTTATAAAGACACCATCAAATCCATGGAGTAGTTGATAGGCCATATCTTCCTCAACCAATTTCATGGGTACATATCTTGGTAGCTTGAAGGGAGCTACCATTACTCCTTCCACCTAGATGACTGTGCAATTTGGGTAAAGCCAGTAAATTCCCATTTTTTTCAACACCTTCCTAACCTCGAGAGGGAACCTTTGCATCTCAGATTCAATAATTAATTATACATAATTGTATAAAAGTCTTCTATAATTACCTTGATATTTCACATTTTAGAGAACAATCAGGGCATAAATTCATATCGTGTAGGAGACCATGCATTAGGGCCAAGTTATATAGTTGCACATATGGTATCTAATAACTAGCTCATCATGTAAAATGGATCCCCATTTGAGAAAGTGTCATGCATAGAAAAGCCCAAGTTATTACTAATGATATCTCTAATTGATGAAATATACTGATCCTCTAAGATTATTTTCAATAGTGGGATAGTTATTATATCCACATAACTGATGTGTGCATTGCCAAAAACTCTATTGAGGAGAGTAAGGCCAATCCTAACCCCCTTTTTGAATTGATGAATGGGTATGTTCCCTAGGTCATTCAATTAAAACAACCCTAGTTGGGTTAGGCACCCATGATGCTAATACTATATTTGGTTTGTGTGTCTCATACGAGTTGTCAATGATGCTTTGGTTATAATCAAGTTATGGTAGAGGCAAGTCATAGTATTTATTGAAACTGGGCCCTATGATAAAAGCAATTGGGAGACCTTGGTTCATGGATTTGAGTAACCTGTCCTTGCATCTCATTCTCCCAAAGATTCCATATACCATGTCTATGAATGGCATGACCTCTGGCTTTGTTACATCCTTGTGGAGACCAACAACTTTGATTACAAAGATGTTTGAAGCTAGTTGAATAATATGGGGCATGGTATCTATCTAATCAAGATCCCTAATTCCTTTAACATTGTAATAAATACTTCTATAATGTATGTCTCCTGAGTTTATGGCCTCAGGGATGAACTCTGTGTCCTTAAACATAATTGAATTGTTGTATTGGAAAATAAAATCATCATTCCCAAATGCAATTCCCTTATCCAGATTGGAGGGTTCTACCTATGCCATTTTTATAATGTTTTGGGTAACAACTGACATCCTATTATACTTCTTTATAACTGTCAAGCTCCAATAATGGTAGTCAAGGTATAGTCTATAAATAGTTTGATCTTAATTGAACTTTAAAATCATAGATAGTAGAGAGAGAGAGAAAATGCATATATAAATGTAGGTAACAATAGCCAAATCAAGTAACATTTTGAATATTGCTTTGATTAATGCAAGGTTTGATGGAAATTTTTATTTATGTCACATTAATGGTGAGCTCATCACCTTTACATTTATAATAATTCAAACTATTTCTTTTGGAATTTAATTGATTTATAATTCAAATTTATCATTGATTCACTTTTGATCCACCATCAATTTTAGCTTAAAATATAAAGTTTGCCACCTTTTGACATGTGGCACATCACCTCAGATTTAGTTGGGCGCCTATAAGGCCTTAATATGATTAGGATGCTTAGTTGGATTAAATTTGGACATGTGGTAGCTTCTAATTTATCTTGGGCCCTCTAGATGCACCTTAGTGTGATAACTCTTTCATATCCTACCATGTGACATATTTTGATTCATGGTGAGTTCTTGGGTAGGGATATCTAATTTTTATTGGTTATAGGAGTACCATGTGTTGATATCAAAGGAAATCAAAGGTTTTTTATTTTCCAAGTGTCTCTTTCATATGTAGTCATGGATTTATTTAGACATGTGTCACATTTAAAAGGCTTCTAGATAGCTGTCAAAAACTTTATGTCAATTGTGTGGATCAGGTGGAGCCACATATCACTCTCAGAGGTGACCTAGTTGATCTTAGGATGAGGTTCTATGGGAATGACATGTGACATCATCTCACAAGTTTGGTGAGGACATGTGTCACTTCAGTGGGCCTTTGAAGGTGTTCTATTGGATCTTTAGATAGAATTAACATGAGCATGACATTTGGTGTCATTATGTGGGTCCAAAAGGGACACATAATTTCAATAAGATTCTCTTTGTTCTCCTACCACTTGTCATTCTAAGAGGGAACTTTGGATAGCTATATGCTAATGAGCCTTGATAAGACTATTTAGGTGATGCCAAATGTCTTGCTTAAGGGTTATTTTAAGCTTCAGATGGATGCAATGTTGTGTGGACATGCGTTGATCTTAGATGGACCCTTGGGGGACACACATCACTTCATAATGGTGCTCAGGTTTAGATGGTCATGCTTGAGACATGCAACGTCATCTTATAGGCCTTTGGATTATAGTGGGCTTTATGACAACTTAGATTATATGAGTTTTCTCATGGGGGCCATGATATCAACATGTATCTTATGGATTTGAATTCAAATGGATAACTCCTTTGTGAGCTCTTGAGATGATGCCACGTGGTTTGCGGACTTTATAGATTTGCATTATATGTCCTATGTGGGGCACAAAGAATAACTAAGGCATCAAAAAGGTTAGAGAGGTGGAAACCTATCATATTTAGGTTGTAGTCTTTAATTTGACATCCTATAAGGCATCAAAAACCACTATTTTAGATTTGACATCCTATGAGGCCAAATGAGAAGTTAAGTTAGACTTCAAAAAATGTCAAATTCCCATCACAAGAAAATTAGAACAAGTTTAAAGCAAATTTTGTAAGTGATTTAGATGAAATATGAGGTTAGTATAATGACATTAGTTAGAGCTTATTGTGTTCATGTTGATTGGAAAACTAGGTAGAAAATCCTTAATGAAGGCCTACCTACACATTTTTGAAGCATTCATGGTTAATAATCCATTGTTGAATAAAACTTTGAAGAAATTTTTTAGTAAATTGAATATTTCTAAGTATTAATCCTTCTTTTGAAATATATTATTGACCAAATATTAATAGGAAGTATTAAATCAATTCTCTTATGTAAAAAAATGACTAAGAAAGCTTGGAATTTTAGGCATTTTAGAAAATTCAAAAAGGAGGGTCCCCATTCTGGGAATAGGGGTAGTTGAGCATCAACAAATCCTACATAACATATTTAGTTACCTATAGCAACTAAAAATATTCTAATTAATGGTACTCCAAACAAAAAAAACTCTCTCAATAATTGGTTCCTCGAACCACTACTTTTGATACTACTGATTCATGACCACATACTCTTATGAGGCATACACATAGTATTGTCAAATCTCCAAATCCATATATGACACCTATATATGATCTTTGGTAGTATCATCAATAGGATTCACCATATTATGAGTATAGATAACCTTATGAACATCCTTTATATGGGATAATTTCCTAACTCTTGTTTTATATTTTTTCAAAAAATCTATAAAAAAAATATATTAGAAAAAACATTCAAATAAATTCAAAAATATTTAGTATTCCCATTTTGATATCTCTTTGGCAGATTTGGTTTTTGCTTTGTGTTAGTATATAGCATATATTTATATATACACTTATATGTTTCATTCATATTTGAGTGTGATACAAACATACCACAACCACATGATATATTAACATACATATATTGGACCTCTCCTCTACCCACATCATGTAGTACATTGGGGGCATCTGATTCATTGATCATGATTGATACGGGTTACATATCATTTTTGAGAATTGTTACATTATCATGTTAAACTTATATGCTAACACTTACACATGTATATGCCCATGTCCATATCCTTCATAGTGTACTTGATATACTATATTACACAACATTTTTTATAACACATATGTAGGGACTAGTATGATATGCTCATGCTGGTTACTTATACTTCATTTATTCACATTGTCACTTCCTTGAGTGTATTTATTGATTTCTATTGTCTTTATTATGTAACATTTAAATATGTTCTTTTCCCATCAGCTCTTGTGCCATTGTATGTTGTTTGGACCTTTGAATATATCATTATATGTTGATTGGACATTTGAATATGTCATTACCTTTTGGCTGTGCAACATTTGAACATGCCCCTTGTATGAGGTCTATTTAGACTATTCATTTTTAATAAAATTGAGTGATCTTTTATGTGCACTTGTTTTTTTTTGATCTTGTATTGTTACTCTCTAGACATTTTTATGATCTATATCATACATCTTAGGGCTTGATGTGATCACATACTGTGAGATTAATCCTTATATTTACTTATACACATTAATCCTATATGATACATGATGCATATATAGATTATATAGTTTCCTTATTATTTTAAGGTAAGGTACCCAATATATTCTATTTCCCTCACCTTAAAAGAGTGGCATATCAATGAGGGCATGTCATAAAGGCATGACTTCCACATTTACACAATCTCCATATTTCAGAAGGGGTATTTCATAAAAAAATGACCTTCAAACTTACTCAATTATTAGTATCTCCATATTTCAAAGGGTGCATGTCACAAAGACATGACATCCACTCTTGCACAATCTCATGTATAGTTACATGATTTAGATAGACACTTGGGTCAGATTCCTATACATTGCACTAATTTTAAATAGAGTTAAAACATAAATTTTTAAGATTTATGACACATATACTTCAATTGAGACATATTAGAGGTGCATATTCCATGTCATTGCATAAAAAATATAAAATATACTAATTATATATCCAAATTACTATCACTAGGAAGCATCAATTACACTAGGAAGTATTGTTATCAAGCATTTTCTAGATGCAATAATTGGTTCTTTTTATAGGTTGAATTGATTAAATCATTCAACCTTACCATATTTATAGGTTGGGTTGATTAAATTAGCTAAGCTCACCATATTTATATGATGAGTTTATTAAATCATTCACCCTTAATAGATTATATATATTCACAATTGAATTATGCGAATGAGATTTAGTGATATCAATAGCCATGCCACATCTCATCCTTACACTACATTATGCACACAATACTTTCCAATCTCCCTCTTTAAATCTCCAAGGTTTAGATATGAACCTCTTTTATCTCCAATGATTCAAAAAGATGCATTTTTAACAAACATAATATAAAAGGGGCAATATGGTGCATCAACACAAATGTGTAATCATTCCTTACTCTACTTTTTCAATCATTTCAATCATTTCAAATTTTAAATTATATGTACTTATTTATACTATAACACACTCTTGGTTATAGGTCATACACCATTAAAACAATCAAAATAGGCTCAAATAAAGACAATGTGTGCTGTACACACCTAGGTGCACATTTATTTCCTTTAAATTAGTAATTTCATCTTTATGCATTACTAGATTAAATGGGGGAAAATATAGATACTAAACTAAATATTTATAACATCTCAGTCTTGTAAATTTGACAAATACAAATTAGGGATCTACCCTTCAGTTTTGGGCCTTCCCATTGATGAAAGGATTACATTCGCCATGTCATTATGCCTAAATGATTATCTTATATTCTAATCCATATCATTTTGATGACCCAAAAAACTTGTACACTAAAAAAGGCTCAAAAATTGATATATATCCTTCACTCTCAATGATAGATCCATACTTTATTTCTAGCATTTTGAATACCATCGATCACAAAGGGACACTAGCATCGATGCAAGTGTCTAAATCCTTATTTAGTGTCTAGTGCTCAAAATTCATCAAAATTGCAAACTACTCAAAACCTACGAGTCAACCTATTTATCTTATTGAACCCTACCATTAAATGTTTTCAAAAGGTGTGGTATAAATACAAGTCTAAACCTTCTCATTTTTCATCTAGAAAATAGCAACCAAGTACCTAGAAAGCCACATTCAATCAATCATAAAACTAAGTTATTATACCATGTTGGTCCTTATTTTTATATCAATCATAGGAGCAATCGTAAAAAATTTATTTGAATCATCCAATGAACAACCCATGAGTGGTATTTGTCAAGTTACAAGCTAGATCATTACATGTATATACATATAACATATTACACTATTTTCAACACACACTCCCACACATATGGGAGAATTATATAAGTCTGAGGCTCTCCTTGGATTATTGGCTATGTAGGAAACACTCATTGATAGAGAGGTATTTGATGTCATCTCTACACCATGAGTCTACTAACCCATTTTTTGAAAAACTCATTCTAAATATGGATAAAGTTGAAGAGCAAGGGTTTAATCAATAATAAGAGAGTAAAAACCTATATTCTAGATATGAATACATCATTAGAAAGGTGACAAAAAACCTAGAACAAAAAAGTTAGTCATATTGAGATCCACTAGATATTTTGTATAAGACAGTAGCATCAAAGCATAGATAATAACATTGATGGTAGTGTCCCAAGTTAAATGGCATTGTCTGTAACTACATAAATACTATTTATAGAATCTGATGAATGTTTTAAAAGCTTGATCCTACACACTTCTCCCTATGTCTAGCCTAAATCTAATTCACACAGTAAACCCAAATAAGTATCATTTCTCTTTGGTATTATAATCAATTGAACATGTTTTGAATTTAGTACTTTCTATATTTAGCATATATTAGTTTTATATTTTAGAATATTGATTTATATGAGTTTTTAATTAACTTAGATATTATAGATTAGTTTATCACCCTTGTGCTTAAATTGATTCTATATCCTTAACCCTATCCACATCAATCTAAATTTAGGTTTAAATAATTCCCTAAATTTAATAACCTATGTAATCTTAGTTATATAACCAATAACAAATTATCATAATATTTGAAAATTTTCAACATATGATGTGTGTATAAAAGCAATACTTTTAAACTTTATAAATTATTGATGTTTTATCTCTTGTAGGAACCCATCAAGTATTAATCTCTTTGAGTGCATGCCTTAAATTTTGCACTAAGAAAGGGGTGGGAAAACCATTGGTACTTCACAATATTTTTATTCCCTATACCACTGCTTAAAACCAACACAAGTCCATCCTATATGTTTCCTTAAGCTTGGAAACCTCCCTTACATACTCCTCTAGGCAATCCATAACCTCCAATAACCCCTACATAAGCCAAAACCTCTTTTTGTTAGCCACCAAACATAGTCAAATGGGCTAACCCTATTATGGTAAATGAGCATGTTATAGGACTAAGTCACCCTAGTTGACTTAGTCTAAGACCTAACTACTTTATTTTCTAAACAACTAGGTCGACTAGGATGAATGTGTCAGTTAAAAATTCAAAAGGGTTCAAGATTAGATCCATTTATATAAACACATCCTTCACCCAATTTTCATTAGAGAGAGATATAGATAATCATTCATTTATATTTATTTACAATATGCTCTTCCAACATTCTACTTGAGGAGTTATTACTTAGGGTTTACACTTGGAGAGAAGAATCTTGTATTGTGGAAATGTATTGGATACATAGGATAAGTATTATAGCCTAAATTTGACCTATCTTTTTGATCCTTGAAAACTACAACAACCTATTATAAATCACCATTAGATAAGGGAGAGATTGAGCCTCGATGGTTTCATCTTCAAGTTAAGTATTCCTAACTATTATTCCTCTATTTTGGTAGATAGAAGTATCATATGTAATGGTTTTTGAATGTATTTATCTCTCCATGCATTATTATTATTTCTAAACTGACTTGAGTAGAGTTCTTATTTGTATGTTTACTTTTATGTTTATTATGCCCATTTGTGCCACAAGCTTTGATGAATAATAGGTTATATTTACTTTAATTTGTTATTTGCTTTGTTAGAAACCATATGACATGGCTAGGGTTATTATGTGGTATTACTCGACTAGAGGCTTTAGAACCCTCTACAGTGAATTGTATGGTACAGGACCCCTTAGTTAGGTCTAGAAGTTCCATATTGGTCATGAAACTGATTATCCAAATGTACTAACAAGCAGAAGGGCTAGTTTGATTTATCTTCTCTAGGATAGAATTGATTTGTAGATTAGCTTCACTTTCCCTTGTATATTTTCTTTCATACTTTCATTTATTATTTATTTCATTGTTACATCACTAGATCAAATCTATTAAATCAGTCTAACATTATATGTGTAGGTTTAACACACAGTTGATCTGATCGATTCTATTTTACTTTGTGTAGGTTATCTTCAAACACATGTAATTGGATCGATCTAATTCATTCATTTTAATTCTTTGCATATAGGTTTTTAGACTCAATAGAGTCTATAAGTAGGTTAAATATCTTAATCTAGACAAAATAATATAAAAATAGTAGATTCAACATCATTAAAATCATCAGGTTCATTCTCACTAACTTAGTAATTTCTTTTCTTTAATTTAGTCCTATTTTTCATAGTTTTTAGTTTTATAAAACTATAACCCTATAGTAAACTAAGTCAACTAGATCAACGTAGTTTTGTAACTACTTCTTACTGAGGGGACTCAGTTGACTCACTCAATTGTGTTTATTTGACCCTTACTTTAACATATAAAATCAACCCAATCGATTATATTTTATATTATTTGCATACTTAGTTAACCTAGTCTAACCTATAATCTTCATGTAAAGGAATTAACTCACAATACTAGTAATTAAATCATCTTTCATTTTCTACTTTATTTCTTAGAGTAGCACTCATGGACTAAATATGAAAGTTTAATTTATTTATTTAATCACACTAATTTTATTTTATTCACATGCTTCCAAACCACATAATATAAAAAAGTATTAAACAAATTCTACCCAAGGTCTACCTACTTGGATTTAATCACCAAGTGGGAGGCCAACTGCGTTTTCTTGTCGAGTATAAATACACGATTGATGGTATATATTGGAAAAGAACCCAACACCCTTATCATTATAGGATTGTTAAGTGAAGGGATAGGCCTCAATATCAAGCCACTACCATCACTAATATAGATCCCTTTCATCCCTAACAACTTAAAACCATATTCAGCTTACCTTTCTAGTTCTTTTTTAAAGCCAATGCCCTATCACATTTATTTGTAAATATATAATTTAAAACATTTAAGAATGACCGCATAGAATCATTTATATTTTTTATACTTGATCATTGATAATTGTACGATGTATTAAAAAACTTATATTAGGCATCATTGGTAAAAGGTTTATGCCATGCACCACAACTAGATTGACTAGTTCAACATAGTTACCTATGTGTTTATTTCATGTATATTTACAAATTAGCACTAGATCATCTAGATTCATAAATATCAAAACCTATATTTACCCTTAGAACATAGTCAACCCACTCAACTATGTCTCCTAAAGTTTTTATTTCTAAAAAACATAGTCATTTATTTTCCCTAGTCTCTTACAAGATGGTCTTTTTACCCTTATATAAGACACAATCATTCTATTTGAGCTAGTCTCTCATAGGTTGGTTAGTATTCCTTTCTACAAAACACAATCATTCTATTTGACCTAGTATCTCATAGGATGGCCTTTAGTGCTTCCACACACAAAACAAAATTGACTCACTTGACTATGTCTTTTCCTAGACATTTTGTTGGTTTTCCTTCTGAACTTAGTTGACCTAGTTGACCCTGTAGCACTTGGTTGATTTAGTTCTTTATCTTGATCCTGCTTAGCGAATATAATTATGTATCTATCTGACTTTTCTCCTATATTTCACTTCTTGTCTTTGGTCTTATATCCTCATTCCAAGCATCATGAAACCCCCTATTAGAATATTTTTGGACAACATTAATCCATTTAAATAATATATGGGGTATTCCTTCCTTTCTACCTTAAACACCCAATAAAATGTTCATTCTTGGTGCACCTTCTCTCACCCTTCAAATTTGGATTAAAATATATTTCAAATTACCCCAACTAAAAATATTAATGGATTAGATTCATTTCACACTTTTCAAGTTAATTCTCTCTCAAAATCACCTTATTACACTATAGGATAAATTCACACAAACTTAACCAATAATCCTATATGAAATATTTTAAACACCAATAACCCACCACCTAATAATCTTACACACAAAAACCCATCCCATAATACCAATTTAGGTAATGTTCCTCCTACCAACCCTAAAAATACACCTTTAAACACTAATAATCCCAATCTACCAATTGACATCACTCAAATTATTGCACAAATAATTTAAAAAATGAATATTATGCAAATATATAATACTTATCAAATGATGCAAATGCAACATCATTTACTAAACATGGCTAATCAACCTCATATTCTCCTACCTCTAAATAACCAAAATTTTATCCCTCCACCTCTTAGAGATGCCGTGGGAAATATCATTTCCCAACCACTTATGCATAACAAGATGCTCCAAAATATTCAAAATGAACCTTTAGCTCCCTTGATTATTTCTATTGATATTATAAATATCTCTCCTACTGTAAAATATTATGGGACTAAAGACCCTTATCTTTTATTAAATCATTTCATAGTCTTTACAAAGAGTGGATTCAAACAAATACCTTTTATACTACCAAAATTATAGCCAAAACATTCACATGAGATGTATTATAATGGTATAATCAATTCCCTCAACATTTCATATGATAGCTTGAGGATTTAGTCAATCCTCTAGTAAATGAATTTTAACACATTGATTTTCCTAAAAAATTTATTAGTCATTTTATCAATGTTAAACAATCCCTTTTTGAATTAGTTCATGATTTCATTAAATGATGGAAATCTTTGTCTCACAAAGCTAATCACAACATGACTGATGATAGCTTATTTAAACTATTTATAATTGCCTTAACACCTTCCCTTCAATATAAGGTTTGAAATTTTTCTCTCCAAACTCTAAATGATGTAATTGATTAGGCTAAAAAATAAGACTTATGAAACAATTTGAGCCCAACCATAAATCCATCAAGGTATTTATCCAAAACTCTACTAATGTGATTACTAGCAATCCTCAAATAAAAATACGATTATCTAAAATGGATAATCCCTAATATTCCCATAAACCATTAATAATTCAATAAATGAAGCAATTATTATCTCCTTCTAAACCTTTCACCTACACTAATAATCCACCTACATGGTATGATCTTAATTTTTTTAAATTGGTTTCATCCTGATATAGGTCATTCTCATGAAACATGTTGTGGGTTCCTTAAATTTTTTGTTTCTTTTATGTTAGGAGATACATTCAACCATGATGCTATGATAAAAATACATCATCATGATTATGTCAAAGCATATCCAAAAAAATAAGTTACCAAGCCTTCATCCTCTAAATCTCCAAAAAAAAATTTACTTCTAACCCAAAACACTCAAATGAAGATATATGTGCAATTGACGCTGATTATGACCATTATTATACCAATTCTCAATATGTGAACATAGCCAAATTCAATTATAGACATAAACTCACCCAGAAATATCCCATCACTAAGCCTAAAAAACCATGAACTAAAGAATAAATTCTGAAAGACACCATAAATACCACTACCATACCTTCTGAAATAAATCATGAAACAATCCCACAACTAGAACCTTAAACTACTTCTGTTCTTACAAAAAACATTGTACCTCCCAAGCCTCATGTTAGTTCTTCATCTTCTATATCTCATTGGAATTTGTTAGAAGATCTTGATTCAATTCCTTATAAAATACCCTTCATGGAGTTAGTTCATACTCATTGATATCATCATAGATTCTTAATGCAACACTTACAAAATATTGAAGAACCACCATCACTTGAGGTGGAACAACCTCCTCAAGACCCTTCATCAATAAAAGTACACACTACTGAAACCATTTTTACTTCTTCTAAACTTCCATATAATTATTTTAATAAGATATGATTAATGATGAAATTATTTTTTGAGTCGAAGATAGGCCTATTTTTATTAAAATTGAAATTAATACCACCCTTATTCAAAAAGTCTTCATGGATGAAGGGTCAAGAATTAATGTTACATCCCTTTGGTTAATACAAAAACTTGGATATATAAAATATAACTTTAAACAAAATAATTTCACATGTCATGGATTTGATAAGACCAATAAAAAACCACTTGGTTGTATTTGGTTCCCCCTCACTATTGGACCCAAGACCATATGTACCAAGTTCATGGTCCTTGATTTACCACTATCTTACAACATACTCCTAAGATGATAATGGACACATCGTATGAGGGATATTGCCTCTTTAGGTAGTCAATGTATTAAATTTACCCATAATGGAAAACACTATAAAAACTTGGCCGATCCTATTTCATGGAGTATCCAACTACCCAACCTAAAATATTAATATCGAAGTCCAACCATTCCACACATTAATAGTGCACCTCTACCTAAATTTATTAACATTAATCTAGATTTAGAGGTCACCCTTTTCAATTTTGACGATGATGAACTTGATGATTTACGAAACAATTGTAACACCACTAAGTTACATCCTTACATTTCATAGTTGTTTCCTCCTTATTTGCTTCCATGTGATCATACCATCCCTCTAGTAGATGATATCACTAACATTCCTCCTCCATGTAATACACATGAAGCTTCTTAGATTGAAGATGAATTCACATATAATGAGTATGGAGTGGAAAGATTATTTCAATATCCTTTAGCAATGTCAACCAAAAAAATTTAGAAATTTGGTTGCATCCACTTTTGATTCTCCATTAGAGACAAATGCATGAACTATTTATCACACATATGATGATAATTATGTTATGGCTCAAGCTCAACACATGACTTAGACATACAACACTATAAACAAACAATAGCCAAAATGCATGCCTTCAACCATGATGTCCATGTCATTCATATATAAACTGATAGTGATTCAAAATTTGAAGGTCATTTATCTCCCATTAATCCTCCACTTCTAGATACCCCATGGGTACTTGAACAAATCTCAACTCTAGAAAATTTAGAAACTTCTAAACCATCTATACCTTCCACATAACTAAATAATTTACCAACTTATTTACCTTCTCATGATACTATAGATACCATTGAGGCTACCCACCTCAATTTAATTGAACCTCCATCTATAACACAATCTAACATACCTATTACCAATCTAGTTGTCTCCACTCAACCTCAACCTACAATCAAACCTACACCTTAAATTACCTTAGATGCTAAATTTATAAATGTATGATAAATACATTTTGAGTATGATCACAATGGTAATGAAATCATTGATCTTGAAGTAGATGTTAAATATTATGGACCGTTACCCATACTCCCTAGTGACGAGGCTATACTTGAGTTACTCCATGATAAATACCCTCAACTTCCTCAAAAATATCATAAACTTGGAAATTTCAAATGAAAAGATCTTTATTTTAATAATTTCATTGCTAGTGTAGATCCTAAAACAAATACTATTTATTCTCTTCCTCATGATTTATATCATTTCCAAGATAGAAATGTTATGCTCATTGAAGAAACAACAAGAATATAATATTGTACATCATCATGTCCTAGACCTATCACTCTATCTAAAAAACTCATACCAATAGAGCATGATAACTTTAGATTATTATTTTATGAGTATCACAAAACCTTCACTTCATCATATAAAGATATGTCAGGTATTGATCTTAGTATTATTTTACATAATATCATCACCTATCTAGATGTAAAACCTATTAGACAAAAAAATGGAAATTTCTAACTAAAATTTGTACCTTATGTCGCAATTAAATTATTAAAATTTTGGATTCCAAATTTATCAAACCTATTAACTATAATAAATGGGTATCAAATATCATTCTTATTCATAAAAAATAACCATGATGATTCATATATGAATTAAATTTCTTAATCTTAACCTCACATGTCTAAAATATAACTTTCCATTACCTTCAATAGATGCTATCATGGTTTTCACTACTTGATATGAAATGTTGTCATTTATAGACAGTTTTTTAGGTTATAATCAAATTCACATATCCCCTGAAGATCAACATAAAACAATATTTACTATAGAATGGGGCACCTATTGTTACGTTAAAATTCCTTTTAGTCTTAAAAATGATGGAAACACGTATCAACATGAAATAACCCAGATTTTACAAGATCTTATACATAAGATAGTGGAAACCTATATCAACGACCTCATTGCAAAATATAAAAGTCATACAATGTACCTCATTGATCTAACTATCATTTTTGATTGACTAATAAAATATAAAGTCAGACTTAGCCCATACAAATGTGTATTTAGAGTCACATATGGTAAAATTTTAGGGTTCTTAGCCTTTTTTCAAGGCATTGATGTTGATCATTCCAAAATAAATGTTATCATCAACATGCCTATTCCTTGTTCCATTCTTGACATATGTAGTTATCTTAGAAAGGTCACGTTAATTACACGGTTCATCCCAAAAATGGCTTACTGTATCTAATTTATCAATTCCCTTTGAAAAAGGTAATTCTCTAAAATGGATATATTTATGCCAAAAATAATTTAATAACATGAAATAATCTTTGGTCCATCCTCCTACTCTTAGATAAACTTCAAATGACCATGTTTTAATCTTATATACCTTCTCTATCCCCTTATCATGGTAGAGAGTATGTTACTTACCCAATAAGATGATAATGGTAGAGAGTATGTTATTTATTACATTAGTCAAGGCCTCATTGACTATGAAAAACTTTATACTAAAGTATAATGTGATTGACTTGCTATCTATTTCATAGCTAAAAAGCTACATCACTATATGCTCTTTCAAACCACTTATGTCATTGTCCACTTCATTCCATTTTATCACTTCTTCTCTAAAGAATTCCTACCTAGAAATAGAATTAGAAAATTGATGGTCCTCTTGATATAATTTTATCTTAGAATTGTTACACAAAAACTTGTCAAAGGACAAGTCATCGCTGACCAACTTACATTGGCACCTTTACTAGCCATAAATCACCTTCAAGATAATCTCCCTAATGACAACATTTTTTATATCAAAGGTCTTAACCAAGATATCTTTGTTAAATATTATTTCCATAATTTCACTACTAATTTAAAAATAAATAATCAATAACATACCAATATCATTCCTGATACTAATAAATCTAAAGTAGTTGTTGAATAACTCCCTAAAGTTACCATTGATTTTCATGAAGACACCTAGACCTTCCACTTTCATGGCACCAAATGCCTCTAAGGAGATAGGGTAAGATGTATTTTAATGAACCCACATGGTAAAATCATTCCTTTGGAATTTATATTAACTTTTGATGTCACTAATAACATGGATGAATATGAAGTTCTAATATTAGGCATAAAAGAAACACTAAACTTAGATATCCCATATCTACATGCTTTGGGTGATTCAAAAAAAATTTGCCACCAAGGTAATGGTGATTATCAATATAAAATTGAAAATATAATCTCATATCATCAAATGACAACCACACTCACCAAAGAGTTTGCCTCTTTTACCATTGAACCAATTCTAAGAGATCAAAATTGTATAGTTAATTATCTTGCTTCCTCAACATCTCTATTTCACTCTCATCAAGTACTTAATGATTCCTAATTTATTATCCAAATAAGAAAATAACCTTATTCTATCCAAACAAATGATTTAATTATTTGTCATATTAAGTTTATCACTATTTGACAAATCCCTTGGTAAAAAAACAAAATCCAATTCCTTGATGATCAAACCTACCCTCCACACATAAATTCTCATGAAAAGACTAAAATATGTAAACAAGATTTCAAGTATGTATTTAGATACAAAAACCTTTACTACCATAATGTAGAAGGTACCCTATTCCATTGTGTAATGCAATAAAAGGTTCATACTCTCCTTAAACAAATACATAGGGGAATTTATGGTGGTCACTATAGTAGATATGCTACAACACACAAATGCTTACATATGGATTATTTTTGGCCTACTTTAGAAAAGGATGATATTAATTTTTCTAAAAAGTATAATCTTTGCCAAATCCATGATGGTCTAATCCACTCACCACTGACTGATATCCAAACATTGGAGTCTCCTTGGATATTCTCTATGTGGGGATTAGATTTCATTGGTAAATTACCTCGGTCACAAGATGGTATGTTTTTATCATTAATGCTACGAAATATTTTACCAAAGGGGTAAAAGACATGCCTCTTGTCAATTTCACAAAATCACTATTTCTAAATTTATCCTTGACTAAATCATTTATCACTCTGGAGTTCCTCATACTATCATCTCTGATAATGAAAAAACTTTCAAAAACTAAGACATGAAATAGTTATGTGCTAAATTTAAAATGTACCACAAATTTTCCATGCCTTACCATCCTTAATGTAATGGCCAAGTAGAATTCACTAAAAAAATTATCAACAAAATCTTACAAAAGGTCATTCAAGAAACTCTCACTAATTGGAACCTTCATTTATATCCCACACTTTGGGCCTACTATACTAGCACATGTAATTTCACTAGGGAAACATCATTCTCACTAGTTTATGGTTCTGAATCAGTCTTACCATTAGAAGTCAAAATTATATATTTATGTATATCTCTTCATAGTATCATTCCTAATGAGGAATTATGTGAAGCTCATCTTTGTTCCTTAGATTTTATTGATCAACACTGCTTGGCTACCTTATAACATAACCATAAATACAAGGCTCACATTTCCAAACAACATAATAAAAAGGTTAAAATCCACAGATTAATATTTGTACTTAGTACTCAAATTAGACTAAAACCATGATGAATAAGTGAAATATGCTCAAAAATGGTGGGTCACTTTTTTAGTAAAAGACATTCTTGATCCTAGTACTTATCATCTACAAAATAATGAAGACCATGTTTTTAAAAAACCCACCAGTGCATAATTTTTGAATAAATAATTTGATTAGATATCTCCCTTATTTTTCATAATTCTATATATTGTCCTACTAATACTTCTTTCAGGACTTCTCTAATGATATCTCTTTTTTAGCAACCTATTTTATACACAAACCTTAGTCCCCTCCTTTGGTCTTTTGGTTTCCATTCAAGTCACGAGTTGCATTATAATATCATGAATAGGACCTGATTTTCTTCATGAATACCTTTTTATTTGATACATAAATTTTCATATTTTTTCTCTTTTGATCACAAGTTTGTTATTTTACAAAGTTTTTTATTTTCTTCTTTATTTTGTGAGTTTCATTGTAAGACCATGGATAGGACCATGGATTCTTCATAAATAGCATTTCCCACCTTTTTCACTCATTTAGGTTTTTATTTTATGAATTTAAGTGTAATACCATGGATAATACTAGGCTCTCCCCATAAAATCTATATATTCTTTCCCACATTTTTGCCAAACTGAGTGTTCTTTTTAGAATGTGAATAAATGGTTACAAGATTGTGATACCATATTCGTAGCCTTGGTTTTTATTTCTTTGGAAGATAAAACTTGCATAAAAACAATATGTTATCATGTTTCCTTACACTTACGTTCTTATGATAAGGAATCATACTTGTCAATATATCCCTTTTCACATTTTCAATTTTTTTGTGATTTGAGCTAATTCAAATCATTTTATGTTCATTTCCTCCTTGATTTCCCTTATTTTCATTGCAATTTGGATATAAAAGGTTAAATTCAAGATAAATTTTTTATTTAACATAAATAAACAAGACTCTTAGACACCATGCTCTCTAAGTCCTTTTTCTTAGCAACCAAGTCCAAAGTTTTCAAATAATAGTCATTTTTAGCACCCATGTTTAGTTCTCCAAATCTATATGGAGGAGGAGTATAAAAATACGTAAAAAATTAAAATCTAAATCATTTAAACAAATGGTAATGATCAAAATATAATATAAAATCTAAAATTCAACATCACACTAAAAAATGTGATTCATAACACATCTATCTCTGATCAAAGCTCAAAATCTATAGTTGGCATCATAATAGAGCCAAGGTCCATTGGGGTGCAATAGGATAGTATATTGGTATAGGGGAATTCAAAATCATCTATAACACTACCTACTTTCTCACACAAGTACCCAATATTTACAGTAGACTGATGACTATATAATGGGTCCTAAGGAACGAAGACCATGTTGTGAGAAAGTAGGTCCACTTTACTTTTCATGAATATAAACTTCATGGGATGATATTTATATTTCATTTGATAACCCAAGATTTGTGTGGTTAGGATAGTTCTTGAGATTCCTTAATGTCAAAATTCCTCTTGTTTTAAAAAACTTAATTTCAATTGCCTTGATTTTGATAAAGAGTTTTTCTACCTTGATTTTTCTTATATCTCCCCCACTACCCATTTCATTCCCCCCTGATAGGAAAGTTTGATTCTAAATATGTTTCCCCACTTCTATATTCCTCTTTTTCACATCTTAAAACATGCTAGCACTACATTATTTTAGTTTTATCTATGTTTATAACAAAACAATATGCTTGAGTGATAATAGATTATTTTATTTACACCATTGCTTTACATTTCTAAAATTTCCCTAGTTTATTTTACAAAAAATTCATTGTCATTCCTTTTTAGAAAAACTTCATCTGTTTCTATATTTCTATAATTTTTCATTTTTGAATGAGTTTGGTTTGTTACTTATCACTCACCAATGTTGTTTCCCTTTTATGTATTTTTTTCATTGATGATTGAATAAGGATTATTATTGCTCACTCATCAATGTTGTTTTACCATTTCTTACCCATATTTAAGTAATGATTTTTACTACTTTCACAATGATGTTAGATTTTCATTTTTCATGTATCTTTAGTTTGATTTGGTTTGTTACCCTTCTTACTTAAGGTACACTTGTTTGAGTTTTTCAGTTATCTAGTAACCTTGGATTTTAAATTTCTTGATTTAATCTAGATTTTGGCTTGGTCATTTGGTCCTAACTTAACATTTATCACCCTAGGTTACTAAATTTACAAGTACATCATGCCTACACATTTTATTTATCTTGATTTTTCTACATTTGTTTTTTTTTAAAAAAAGTTTTGTATCCTTAGGGTTTGTCCAAAGAAGTCTCTATGCCCTCCACAATCAAAACTAAAAATAAAATATACATCCATTTATAAATAAAGGTAAGTCAAGGTACACATATATTACTTATTTTTTTCAATTATTTCCTATTAGTCATTTAATTTTAGGTATTTTATACTTTAGAATATTGTAATTTATTTAGCTCAACATTGCGTATTGCTATGTTCTTTTCCCAAAGCACCATCCCATATTATAATTGTGTGATATGTGATGAGATTTGAGTGGGGCATATGTATACACATGATTTTTTAAAATTTTATCAATTACTGATGCTTTTTGTCTTGTTGGAACCCATCGAGTCTCAATCTCTCTAAGTGCATGCCTTAAGGGTGCATTGGGAAAGGGGTGGGCATACCATTGGTACTTTAAAATATTTTTGTTCCCTATACCACCACTTAAAACTAAAACCAATACCTCCTATATGTTTCCATAATCTTTGACACCTCCCTTAAACACTTCTCCAAGAAATCCACCACCTCAAATATCCCCTACCTAAGATAAAATCTCATTTAGAAATCCACCAACCATAGTCGAATAGGCTGACCCTATTCTAGGAAAATGACATGTTACATGACTAAGTTGGCCTAACTAACTTAATTTGAGACCTAATTACTTTATTTCCTAAACAACTAAGTCAACTAGGCCAACTGTGTCAGTTAAAATTTTGTAAGGGTTTAGGTTTAGATCCATTTATATAAACACATCCTTTACACCATTTTAATTATAGAGAGATATATATAATCATTCATTTGCACTTATTTACAATCTGCTCTTCCACCATTCTACTTGAGAAGTCATTACTTAAGGTTTACACTTGGAGAGAAAAATCTTGTTTGTTTCAAATGTCTTGGATGCATAGGAGAAGTCTTATATCCTAGAACTGACCTATCTTTGTGATCCTTAAAAACCACAATAACCTCTTGTAAAGAACCATTGGATAAGAGATATTGAGCCTCGATGGGTTCATATTCAAGGTAAGTATTCCTAATTCTTATTCCTATATTCTAGTAGATATAAGTAGCATAAGTAATAGCTTATGAATGTATCTCTCTCCATGTATTAAGATTAATTATACATTGAATTGAGTAGAGTTATTATTTACATGTTTAATTTTATGTTTATTATCCCCATTTGTGACAAAATCTTTGATGAGCACTAGGTTATATTTACTTTACTTTGTTAGAAACCATATGACCTAGCTAGGGTTATTGTGTGGTATTACTCAATTAGAGGTTTTGGAACCCTCTCTAGTGATATTGTGTGATAAGATACCCCTTAGTTAGGTTTAGTGGATCCATAATGGTCATGAACCCAATTTTCTAAAAGTACTAACAAGCATAAGAGATAGTTTGATTTATCTTTTTCTATCTAGGATTGATTTATAGATCAGCTTCACTTTCCCTTGCAAACACTATGCATATGCCCATAATCTAATAACCTGTGCAATCATACAATATGTGTAATAATATTATAAAATCTAAGAAGTTTCACTCATAATATTGTATAATATGTGACATATGTCCTGAATATACCCCCAATATGTGTCAAATATATAATACTATTTGTAAAACCCATAATAATATGATATAATATGTGCCCAAAATATGTTTTTTCCTATTCCTAAATTTTTAATAAATATGTGTAAAATACTTAGTTTCTAAGTCAATACCATTGTATATGCTTCTCCTACCCACCCTTCCCCCCATTCAATTGAGGTATGTAGCTTGTGAATTACTCATCTCAAAAGAAAAGAGTTATACATATCATGTTATATAGAAAAAGATGTAAGTATAAAAGGCCATGATAATATGATTAGATTATGGTGTCATAGTAAGATTATATTGTCTAAGCATATATAAAACATGTATTATAATGATTAAAAGTGTCATATATATATATATATATATATATATATATATATATATATATATATATATATATCAATGAGACATGCAATAAATAATCATGAGAATGACAATAATAGATTCATTGAGTAATACATATGCAAAACATACTTGATATGTATCATGTTATCACACAAAAGTATAAAACTACATGATATGGATCATGATATCACAATATTAGCTTAAAATCCTGGATGCAATCACACAAAGCTCATAGTGTCACACACTCACATAGCTACACACAATTTCATGACTATAACACACAAGCAATCATATAAACACACATGATAACACACATATATAAGTAGAGTCACACATTCAAACATAAAAGTAGTCATAAAATGAACACCATATGTCATACTTAGTGAGATTTGAAGAAAGGAGTCACCCAATGTAATACACACTTAAGAATCAGGCCATGTAACACAAAATAATAAAAAAACATGCTTAGAATAAGCAAGGATAATCTACACAATGTATGTCATCATCACATCTCAAAATATAGTATATAGAGAAATAACACTCTAAGATGTATGAGTAAGAGTAAAGTATGTGTAATCAATGTAAATAGATCAATATGATAAAATAGAATGGTTATATACATATATAGCTTGTGAAAAGTGTATAAATATTGTCACAGTGTAGGCATGCCCCCAAATGTAGGAAAGGTAACCTCAAGGTAAAGGAAAATCTTGCATCTAAAAGTCCATGTCATATATAACCTATATGTCCTGCATCTCACTCACGTATACCTTGGATTGCATGTGAATATAAAAACTAGATATATAATCTACCATATGTGATAAAAAATAAACAAATCATTTAAACTAGTAATAAAGTCATGCATAGGTCCTATTTTTTTAATTTTCCACACACACACACACACACACACACACACACACACACACACACACACACACATATTAAATTTTTGAAATATTTTAATGTTTTTTTTTAATATTTTAAATTATGTGAAATTAACCTATGATCCCATCAATGGGATGGCCTAATTTAGGTACTAGGTCAATCATGGTAATTTTTACCTATCATGGGTGAGTAGTAACATGTGTCTATATCAAAATTTAAGAATTGATCTCATGCTATGAGATATCCATCATGATCATTATAGGCTATATTATCGTATATATGTTTTATAACTATATTAACCACAACATCCTATGGGATGTGTTGCATAACATGAGAGTGTGCCTATATTTAATGTGGAAACATATGTGGAGTAAAGTGGATAGACTATGCCTAGAAACCATGAACTAATGTAATCATATTATGTGCACAATAATATGAACATTGATCAAATCTTGTACATTATTTCATAAATTGTTCACTCTATTAGTTAAATGTCCTACACATATATGTTAACCATAGTATGGTTTACTTTTGAATCCCTTAAATAGTGCCATGTTCATATTTTAGACACTCCATTTTCATCACTTCTATGTCAAATTGTAAATTATAAAAAATACTATAATAACAAACAAATCAAGTTAGAAATAGTAAAAAAATCCCAAACCATCCACATAATTTAACTTGCACATTCTATGACACATTGATGCATCCATGATTGGGGAAATACATCACATCGAATATGTATACACCTAAATCTAATCACCTTAATTATTCTATTAATCCTAATAAATTATCCTATAACCATAACCCTAATAAAATCCTATTTCTTACACCCCATAAACCTTTTTACATTGTTAATGACCAATTAATCACCCCATTATCCTACTAAAAATCCTAGTTAATCATTAATCTTACCTCATTAACTACCCACTAGCACACTTGAAAAGTAAAAATTCATATTTATCCAACTACCCCTAGCCAACCTACCACCCTAGCCTATCCTACATCCCTATGAACCTTACACTTCATTTAATCCTCATTTAATCCCTATTATCCCCTAAACTAACCTAGAATTCTCTAGATCTAGAGAATCCTCTCTAATATTCTGAAACTCTCTCCAACTAGAGGATTCTAAATAATTAAAAATTCCCCTTAAAATCCCTCCACCATCTTATAAAAATCCTTTCTTGGTGTATGGCCAAGCTAATAATAAATCCATAATCCTTGCATATACTCTCATATTCAGACATCTTAGAATATCCATATACTCTTGTAATCTATTCAACTATCCAATAAATCCATTAGAGTCATATTGAATCTACTATCAAGAAATCCATATACAAATCAAATTGAATTGGAATAGGTTGGAAAATCTTGGAGAGAAGCTATAAGGAACAAGGTGATGGTAAGTTTTAATTCTCAAATTACTGACCATTCCTTCATTTCCCTCCTTGTGATGTTATTGTGCTTTTGGGTTTAAGTTACTATTTATATTAGTATTAATCAATAGCTCAAAAAAAAAATCATATAAAATCATCTAATGCATCATCAACATTTTGAAATTTGTCCTCCTATTGTATATGTCTCACTAGGCATATTAAACCAAGTCAAACCTTGAAAATGAGACTATAAAATGAAAAAATCAACTTAATTAACTAATTTTTTGATTAGGCTAAATTAAAATTCTTCTAAAATATTAGGCTACATGAAATTCACACATCATAAATATTTGAAAAACAAATATTTCTTAATGTCCTCATCACATTTCAAGTTACCATTTAAAAATTCATTAAATCTCCCACTTTCCAAGGCAATTAAATGAGAAATGGATGGTGTATAAGCAAGGTTTATGACATATCTTACATCCTTCTTACCCACTCAATCTAAATTATTCCATACTCCATGTCTTCATAAATTGTAACTCTTACAATCTAAACCTCTCACATTTATAAAGGCGAGGACTCATTTTGCACCCTCCATTTCAATCTAAGATGGACAATTCATATTCACTCATCGAGTATATAAATAGAGGAGCCATTATCCATTGTACATACTTTTTTTTGTGCTAAATTTATGCTATCAAATCTTCAAGAGAGATTCAACCATTTTTTCTCATTGCTCATCCAATCATGCATAGCACAAGGGGAGATGTCATCTAAGTTACTTCATGACATTACCAAATACCTCAAGCACTATATCCTAGCCAATCCAAACTTGAATTCCATATAGAAGGATACATCCATGAGGAAGGTATAATCATTTGATTTTTTATTCTATTTGTTCATTTTCAATTCTTAGACCTTTCCCAATCCAAGGACATGCACCTAAGATGTTTGTTTTGTATTATTTTTCTTGTATTTTCATGCTAATAATAAATAACCTCCTTTGTAATAATGTAGTTCACATATGGCATGCCCAGTGGGACTAACACCTCACATTATCCTTTGAAACATTATATCATTCCTATAATTTGGAAATCAACTCAAGATTTATCCTAATTTCTCATAGTTTTCTTCTAAATTTTCATTCCTAGGTTAGCTATAAAGATGCTCTATTAATTGGTAGAATTTTTGCTCATAAACAATGATATCAAAATAATAATTAATAATATTTCTTATTTGTTTTATGTGGGTTTTAGGTAAATTTTAAAATAAAAATTTGAAAGGGAAGATTTACCTTCAAGTTTTAATCACACTATAGATTTATAAAAAAGATGCAATTTCAAACTAAAATAGTGGAATTAACCTATGAATAAGTGGGATCAACCTACATATCAATGGAATCACCAAGGTAAATTTTCTACTATCTATTTTATAAATTTTAGTGATATTGCATTTAAATATAATAGAATCAAATACTTAATTGGTGAAATCATCTATGTTTTAATTATGTTCATGATTTTTTAAAAATTATGGGATCACCTTGTTTAATAGTGGTATCACCATGGTAATCAGTGGAATCACCAAGTTCTATGTTATATTTTCTATGTTCTCTACCTACATATGAGTGATACTACATTGATAATCATTATATTCTCCTTGCTAAATGTAAAAATTTCCCTATGATAGTTTCCTAAGACCTAAATAATCAAAATTTCAACATATTCTTGCTTGTCAAAGACCATAAATCCAAATCACTAATATGTTTTCTGTAGGTTTGTCAATTACGTGGTCATTTAAAAAATAAACACATTATTTTGGTATATAAAATGAACCAATGTTTGAATTTGGTGCTTTAAAACACTTGATTTTTCATCTATTTGGGTGATTATTGTGTGTTTGTGGTTGTCTTATCATGCATATACTCTCTCCTTTCTAGATTATTGGACCTTGGGTGATTGAAATAACATATGTTACTATTACCTTTTATCAAAGAAAAGCTAAAATATGCTCTCCCTTACCCACTTGTGGGATTCTAAAGATAATAAATAATGAACCTTCTTTTTTATTTTGGCCATGAAAGGTGGAAATTCATCACCATCCATGAGCGCTTAGGGCATGATGACTAAGATTTCATCCCCCATCATATATGATAACCCTATTTTATGGTGTGGGATATAAATTGAGAGTATGTGTTGTAAGAGATAACTAGCTATCTATTTTAAGCATAGTTTATGAAATCAAGGGGTTTATCCTTTGATAAGCTATCAAAGATCACCCTCAAAGTTTAATTTTTGGTAGCACTTCATTGAGATCTCATAATTGAAGTGGTCATGAAGGGGATAAACCATCCTATAAATTCCCATTATTATTATTCCATGAAATTTTGAGCCCCATGTACCATAAGGTATATTAGGGACCATATAAAAATCCTTGTCAAGACTTAGATTAAGAAATTTTGACTACAAATAATTTTTAGTGCAAGAGAAACCAACTCCCCCACCAAAAAAAAAAATTCTCATGACATACTAATTGAAGTGAGGGTTAAGAGATTAACATATTCCCACTTCTTGTGAGGTAGATACATGGGCTATAGTCATGTTGCACATCCATTTTACCACTAAGATAGGCTTATATTATGTTCTTTTCATTACATGTTTGTTGTTATATATCCATTTTGAATGTTATACCTTACACATCAAACAAATAAAAAGTTTTATAAGTCTAAAAACTTTATCATATCCCATTACAAATTTATGTGATAAGGAATTACTCTGTTTGATTTTTGAGTCATTTAATCCTGTCCTAACATCATGTTATTTGATTGAAATGGTACCTATTCATATTTTACCATTATGTTGCATTTTTGAAAATGAATCCAAATTAGGTCCATTTTGAATCTATCCAATTCCAAATTGAAGTTTTCAAATAAGTAAAATATTCTAAAGTCAATATTTTAAGTCAACATTTAAAGTTAAAGTCAAACTTATAAAAATTCAAAGTCAAATTAAATCAAATTCAAAGGTCAACTAAGGTCAGTCATTCAACTCAAGCCACACTAAAATAAAATCAAAGTTAAAGATAAAGTTAAACTTCTTTAGTTCAAAAGTCAAAGGCCAAATCACATCAAAAGAAAATTCAACTTTTTAAAGTCAAACATTGAGATACAAATCAAAAATCAAGTCAAAATCCAAATATTTTCAAAATCTAAGATCAAACATTCATATTTTCAATAGACAATCTCAAACATTTTAATTTTCAAAGCTCATTTTATAGACACATATCCTTTTATGATAGGCACTTGCATTCAAGCATTGAACTATAACTTTGAAAACAACTTGAATTGAACATCATTACACTTTGATATTTTCATTAACAAGGTACAATCAAGAATTCCACTTTGACATTTACATTAAAAAATCTAAACCAAACATTCCACTTTGACCAAGAGGTATCTAGAATCATAAAAGGATACAAATTGACTCAAATACACGTTTAAAATATAAAATTCAGCTTTAACTTGATAAGAAAAGACTTTACACTCATTCAAATAAAAATCAATTCAAACATCCTATCATTGTTCAATATTAAGATTATCAATTGAAACATTCCAAATACAAGAATTGGGTCTTGATACAACCTTGCTTTTGATGATGAATGGTCTTATGATCTGTTTGGATTTTTTTAAATACTGAGAACCTAGGGGATGGTGTAAATATGAGAATGTAATGAATTAGAATGAAGTAAAAAACTATGTTTGAATAGAGGAAATACTCCATAGATAACTTATACTCAAGAGAAAGCTCTTTTATAAATCCCTAGTCAAAACTTTAAATCATATAGCAAAGTGATAGGGCAACTTGCAAACCCCTGCCAATAAAGCCAAGCCATCATTTTCTAATTATAACAAACTATTTAGTTTTTATCTATGTTAACTACCTATCCAAATGATACATCATTTAATAATCACCCACTTATGGATCAAAATCCACCACTTTGAAAACAACAACATGATCCATTAGTCTATACTCCATCAAATATGGATCCATTAGCCAATACTGAACAAACACCTCTAGTGGATTCATTGCAACAAGCTAAAAATATTTCCTAACTCACATCAAGTCTTTCCTAACTACCAATAAATCCATTCTTCCAATCCAAAAAAATCCCTAATCCACATCAAGTCCCTCATATTTCTAAGAAAATACCTTCTTCCATTTTTTTGTAAACATTCTATAATCCACATCAAGTCACTCGTAATTCACAATAAATTATTTCTTCTAATACACAAAAATAAGGTGATAATAATCCATAATAAACATTATCTAATTCCTAACAAGTCACTTTTAATCCACAACAATAAATTGTGATGAATCCACAATAAGTTCCTCCTAGTTCCTAAAAAGTGCCTTCTAATTCTTAACACATCACTTCCAATCAATAATAAGTTGAATCCAATCTGAAACAAGTTATAAAAACTCTACTACAACACGTTATGACCAATCCCCAAAAAATCCATTTCAATCCATAACAACAAGTTCCTATTAATCCACAACCCATTCCTTCTAGTCAACATTAAATTCATATTAATTAGAAATAATTCCCCTTCTAATGTCAAGTCCCTTTCCATTCACGACAAGTCCCTATCTATAAAAAATAAATTATTCCATACTGAAAATAAATTCCCCTAAGTTAACAACACATCTATAATATACTAATATAAATAAGTTAGAAACAAGTTCCCTATCAGTAGTAAAATCTTGTCTATAGGGTGAACAACTCTAATAGATTGACACAAAGGGTAACCATTCTAACATATTTCAATCCAAATATTCCTATTTATTTGAGCCAAACCAATCCACACTTAAATAATCAGTAACATGTGCTTCCTCCATAAAAAAATATCCCTCTCTTAAAGAATGGAAAGAGATAAATGAGGTTAGTTTAGGACTCTAAACTAGTAATCAAGGCAAGAGATAGAAGTTTGATGAGATATGCCCTTATCCATTTGGTATGAGTTTCCTTAAAGTAAATTTACCACCTCACTTTAAGGCACCCAAATTTGACATATAAAAGGGAAAATGTGACCCCAGAGAGCACCTAAAATAATTCTTTGTTGTGTGTCAAGAGGTAGCTTACATAAATATCTATTTGATTTTCTTGTTTATACACAACTTGGGTGAGGTATCCTTGGAGTGGTTTTTCCATATACCAAAGGGACCCATCAAAATTTTTGATGACCTATATGAGAAATTTTTAAAACACTTATCATATAATATATAGCATGAGTTGACCATGGTTGACTTATGCAATGCCAAACAATGGGGTGGGGAGAGTTATTTTGCCTACTTGCAATGATGGTGGAGTTTGGCTAGCTAGTTTCCACTCAACCTTTCAGAAAAGTAATTAAAAACATATTCAATACCAATATTAATGCATAATTAGTGTTTTAACTTAGATATACACTCTTTGAGGAGATTCAAATATCTCCTCATCCAAGTGGCACAATGGAATCACCTCTAGGCTTGTGGGTAGCCTAAGGAATTAGGTGAGTCTTTAGATAGGACTAGCTCCCTTGATGTACCATGTAGGATTGAAACTAAGACCAAATTTGGGGGTTTGAAAAGGGAAAAATAAACTGAAATCAAAGCTAAACTAATAGAAGTGATACACTAGATATATTGATGACATCCAACCATATGCATATGATCAAGCAATAAACTAAACATATACTTTCCCAATCTATAACTTATTACATCAATGTTACATTATAAGGTCAAGATGAACATCTAGGATAGGAGGAATATACAAGAGGCATTGAATGGAATTGATGAAGAGATAAACTGACTTAATCTTTGACATATCTCAGTAACACTTCAAATGCCCTACAAGAAGAAGTTTTCTAACTACAAATAGGTTGTAAGAATGAGCTAACATGCTAAGGAAATGAGAGGTCACTTAAGAAAAATCAAACATTCAAGTACACACATTAGCTAAAGTCATGGAATAGGTAAAACTTAGTCATTTTATTTATCAAAAGGTATACAATTGAGAAGGGATTAGCTATACTTAGGTGGAGCATCCAATACAATGCCAAAATGGCTAACTCTTATAGAGCTTGAGAGAGAGAGAGAGAAGAAGAGAAGTTCAAGGGTCAATGGGACACTTTTAAAGATGATACAAGGATTTAATTTTGAATGTGATAATCATGTGGGAAGAAACATGCAAGGTATATAAGTCCAATTGTCAACTCAAGTCATCAAAGTTATGCAAAGTGGCCTAAATCTCCTTTCTTGCACATAAAACTACCTTCATGATTAGGCCTATTTAAGTGAATTTTAACTAATAAATGTTAGGTACAATGATTGAAATGTAAGGGGAGGATCTTGGACATGCCTCTCCATGCATTAGTTGTATACATAGTCTTATGGAATCACTTGAACTCTATGAAACCTCCTTCTCATGCACCTTGCATACTTATCTTCAAATTTGGATTCAATTGTTCATTCCGATCCATAAAAGGTATTTTTTGACATGTGTCAAGACCATCCATGGCCTTGGAAGCATCATGTGAACCTTAAAATCACTTTACTTGAAGATTTTTTCCTTTCTCTCTAGCTTGCCCAATATGCTAGATCTGACTGGTTGAGTTGTAGGCTATTATTCAAAACCTTAGGAGTTGTTTTAGGAAATATAGTGACCATAAGGAGTTATAAAAAATATAAATATTCCTCCCAAAATTTATTTCATCTCCAAAATCCTCTTGTAGCATGCAAAACATAAAAATTGGTCAAAATTAGCCTATTTTTGCCATGTCCATACAGGTCTGTACATAAAAAAATCATGTAGAAAAGCCTAAGGAAGTCCTCTTAAAATGTAAAAATTTTTTTATGAGAATTTTTTTTCCATTTGATTAACTATCCAACTCCATTTTCACAAACTAGTCCTTAACAAGGGTTTAGGGGGGTTTTAGAGCAGTTTTAGGTCTTAAGGATTGTTCAAAAAAGTTTCACGTCTAAATTTCAAAAAAATTCCATAAAAGTGGTCTTTAGAGACCCTATTAACATATTATAATTCCTTTTACTCCCATACAAAATCTCAGGTGAGATATGAGTGTTTAAAAATCATCTATTCGAGCTCTTTTGCTTGTTTCCACAGGCTTAATGTTAGTTTTAGGGTTAAAAATGAGTTTCCTTGGTTCTATCTACACTAAAACAGCCTTAAAAACTCTATTTAGTCCCCAAAAACATTATTCAATATGTTTCAAATCATGTCCAATTCTAAATATATGAAAGTCCCTCAATTTGAGTATAGGCCTAATCCTTGCCTAGTAGGCCTGTTTCAAGCTTAAGCTTAAAATGATCCTTTCTAATGTCTTACGTTAACTTCAATAGCTTGTTCACCTCTTATTTTGCCTCAATTGAATTTTTAAATAGGTCACCAAGATTTTCTCTTACTAAAATGGTGGATGACCCTCTAATTGGCCTTAGGTCTAGTGTTGTCCTTATGGCCTATTGGTACTTCAAGGCCCAAAAATGACCTCTTTAGGCTTTCCTTGCTTCTCATTAGCTCAAACACATTTAATATATATTTAATATCATGAATACATAATTTTTAATGCCTCTGTTAGGCTAGAAATGACATTGGTATCTCATTGGTCTCTAGGCCTTAAACTTTGTTCTTGTGTCATCACTGTAATCTTTGGTATCTAGACCAATTTGTTGCATTTAATCTATTTGAGTTTGATTTATTATGATTTACTAAGTTTCTTCTATCTTTCCCAAAATTATTTAAGGGTTTATAAACCTTTTGTTTCATCTTTTATCCTTTTCCCTCAAAACTACCAGTCTTGTGATTAAAGAGAGTACCCCTATTCTGAGATAGAACAAGGGGCATATACCCTATTTATTTTAGAAATATGAGTATTGGAGGTGTTTTTAAAAGTAATAAATACTCTCATACCAAAATTTATTCCTTGGTTTGGTCATTTTATCTCTCAATCTTACAAAAAGGTAAACGTACTCCTCATTTATAGATTGTGTCCTGTGATTCTCCAAACTGACTATATGTTGTGTGATTGAGGGTTCATTTTCTATATTTGTTCCATGAAAAAATGGAATGAGGAATGGTGTTGAAGGCCTCATAAAATTTATAAACACAATTTTTTTCTATTCATTCATTTCATCCTTTCATGTAAACCTTCCCACCCTTGACTAAGACAAAATTGAGTTGTCTTTTGACTATGACTGCTCTTGAAGTTTTGATTGTAGGTGGTTATATAGTTTAGGTATATCTTCATGTATATGGGAAACTATTGAAAACCTTAAATAATATTATATTATTTTGGTTTTCATATTGTATGTATCGTCTTTCCAATATTTAGAAAGGCTATTTGCTAAGCCATTATCATTATGGCATATGCCTATTGACCTTCTTATAGATGTATGTGCTAACTCCCTTAGAATTTATCATGGAAAATGAGGGTATATTTTTAATCCCATTTGTTCATAATTTTTTTTTATAATTTATCTCACCTTATATGCCTTTAAATGCCATCAAATTGCTAAAATAGTTCACTATCTACTTGATTAAGACAGACCCTTAAGACCCTGCCTCCTGTAGGTATCATTTTCATCAAATAAGCTTGATTGTGTTGTTTTAAAATTTATGTAAACCCATTATGGTCACATATCCTCCTAAACCATTTTGTATCTAATCACATGATTTTAAAAATCATAAACTGTGTTCCTTCTCCTAGACTGAGCCACTCCTCCTTAAAACCTTGCTGTAGGTCATTGTATCTTCCAAGCTTGAGGAGTACTTGGAGGTTACTATGGGTTAATTTATATATTTTATTATATGTTTATAAGCTTTATTTGAAATTCCATTCCCTATTTTAAATATTTATTTCATTGAATTTTATGTCAACTATCACCTAGAAGCTTTACTTTAGTCCTTTGTCCTCCTACAGTCACTCAAAGTTGACTAGGGGTAGGGTCCTGTAAGTGTACATGAGTTCATGAGGATATTGTATTTGCATATTTGGATACTTAGAATATTTATAAATCCTCCAATTACCTCATTTATGCGATCATACCCCTATACTCTTGTTTTCAATAAAAGAGACCATTTCTTTACTTGAAAATTCTATGTTGTCTGTAAGTATTTGCCTTCATAGCCTGTGTACGAACATGGTATGTGCTTAGAAGACTAAAACACAAAATTTTATCTTATTATATAATATATTAACCCATGGATATCACTTAAACCATTTGGAATCATATATGTGTGGAATATAGGCCTAGTTTGCAACTTTGGTGGAGAAAGGTCACTTGCAAACTTAGACTTGTAGACAACATTGAGATAATTCAGTGTTTTTTTGGGGTCATCTAGATCTTGAAACTATCTTCCTCCATTACTCATTATCCCTTCCAACTTGTCAAGAGTCTTATCCATGCTAGGTTATATAAGGTTCACATAGCTAGATTTTGTAATTCACTTAGTAAACAAACTATATGGTATTCATAAAACCTCTTGGGCCTCTGTTTACTAAATTTAGGGAAGAGATCCCTGAACATTGTCATATGATGATTGATAAGCCTTTATAATTCAAATTTATCACTTGAAAAATCATCAAGGTTTTATATTCTAAAACCATACAAGAGATATTTCTATAAGTATTTTTCATACCCCAATCTCCTTTGTTGAGAGTTCTCATTCTCTATTAAGAATCCCTGTTGACACTCATTCTAGTATACATATAATAAACTTCTCTAGTTGTTATTGGAGTGAGTCATATAAATTGTCATAAGATTCTAAGATTTAAGGTCTCTCTAAAAACCTCTAAATGATCCTTTCAACTCTCAAAACACTTGAAACTCACACTAAGGCTCTGGTGATGTCATCATGGAGGCTATAGGTGCATTGGCTGGAAGTGGACAATGAGTATGGGAAATTGGAAAAAGATGGACCAAAATACCTCATGAGCATCTTAAACATATTTTTAACCTTACTTAAGCATTATTTAAAGCAAGGGAAACTTGATACAAGTTCAAAATATTCCTTTCAACATGGGAAACATTTGAAATTACTAGAAAGGAAGTAGACAATATGTTGAATGAAAGGTCTACCATGGTGGAGACATGGTCTTGAAAACATGAGAATCGAGGAGACCTAGATGGAAGGTGAGAATGTGTTAGGGAGATGTTGAAAACATTTATATGAAACTAAAATTTACCTATATATCCTTTGATAAGGCACAAAACTCCTTGAAATGATGAAGATGCCCATAACTCAAAAAATTGCATCCTCTTGAAAATTTAGATGATTGGCACCCCAAAAACTTATGAAACATGAAACCAAGTGTGGGTAACATTAGAGGAGGAATATAAAATTATCTAAAAGTAATATCAACATCTGGTTTGTATGGACTTGTTCAAACCAAGAGAAAATAGATAGGGTACACACATAAGCAGGTAGTATTGAAAGCTAAAATTTAAATGGATGGTTCATGAAGCACAAGCCAAAATTCCTCAAAATTATTATATTTATTTCAAGGTCTCTAAGTGTATAATATTTCCCTAGGATAATTTTTCTTGAAACCCCCTATGTTGATTGTATCAAACAAAAACTTGTAAGTCACTTCAGTCTGCCAAGAAGAGCAAGAAGAAAGCTGAATGGTTTTGGATTGGAAATGGCACCTTCAGATAAATTAAAACATGAAGATGAGTGTAAGGGAGCTTAAGAGACACTTTTACATATTTTAAAAGTGTCACACTGCCCAAAGAGGTTGTACAATTACCAAACTCATTCTTTTCTTTAAGAAAATTGCCTTTTTTAAGTAACCTATTAATCTTTAGTTAGTGATAATTACTATAGACCTCCTAGGACACATGGAATGTGATAAAACTCTTTTAAACTTGAAAATTTCCCTTTAAACTTTTACAAATCATTAAATACATATATTTGATCGCTTAAAATGTCTTAAAATGATAAATGGATCTAGAGAACTAACAACCAAAGTTATTATAACATCAATTGACATTAATTAACCTATGAAACACCTTATAAAAATATATTAGACCCCATATAAACCTATACAAATAATTTTTAGCCTATAGGTGCCCTAATTTGACTAGAAACTCAAATTTGGTCAATAAACTAGTGACTCATAGGGGTAGTATGCTTGCTATACTAACTAGACTAGTAGTTTTATTGGTCCATTTGGCTTAGGAGTCATCTAAGGACTAAGATAAATAATAAAAACTTTAACCATTGAACCAAACATTTGATCAAATAAGACACTAAGACTACCTCCACCACACAAAGCAAAGGACACATAAAAAACAAGACAAAAAACACACATATGTGCCTAAAACACTTAGGAAAATTAGGAAAAAACCTATTATGTACAACTAACAATGAGCATACTTCCATCTTGGATCAAATGGGAAGTCTCTCAGGTATCTTCCATGACAAGAAATCTCATGGTGCCAAATAAGTAGTTTATTGAATTAGACACTTTATGATTCACCTTCCTTGTTTGCCACCTTGATTGGCATGCATTCAATTGGATTAGATTCAAACATATCTATAATATATATGTATTATTATTATTCTTTGAGACATATCTTATGCTGATCCTTCATGATATCATAGCTAATTAATGCATCAATGACTATAATTTTATCTTGGCAAGGCCCGTTTGGCTCATGCCCTTCTTAGTATATGTCTTGAACTAACTCATCTTTCTCTATTTATTCAAGAAGCTCGACAAACTAATCTATAGATTCTTCATTTCTCTCTTGAGGAAGGATGCTATTTTGATGTTAAGATTAGTATAATAGTCTTCTAGTTCATCCCAAAAGGAATCACTTTCTTGTTTAATATGTTCATGGTCTCTTTTCTCAATATCAAAACCATACTAATATGATTGTTCTTCTTCTTGATCAAAGACTAAGACATCATCTTATTCATGAGAATATTTTTGGAAATCCTCATCATCACTCTCCATAGATTGTTTAGTATCTTCATCAAAACATAATGGAAGCTCATCAAGTAGAGATAGTGAAAGTTAATCATGTCTACATGGATCCATACCTGTTACTTCTTCTCCATTCAGATTTCTTATTCACCCTTGAATTCTACAATTTTATCCTCTACATCACATAAGGTATGTTCTCCATTATCAAAGGAGAGGGTGGGAGGGCAAGAATTTTCCTTGACTGAGTTGAAGCATGTTGGAATATCTTTATTCTCTTCTTTCCATCCTACAATCACCATATCAAAGATTGGAAAACTTCCATCACTTGAAGCCACTTAAGATTGAGAAATAAGAGGATGACTTAGTAAATATACATTTATATTCATATGAGCCCCACTAACCTCTTATTTATTTTCCTCTTTAGGTTATGCTTGCATTTGAAGGACATCCTTCCAACATGTGAAACTAATAAGCATAGCTTCTTCCTTCCTTTATTCTTCAAGATTTTGGGTTGATTCATGATGAGCACTCCTCCAACTTGGGATCTTGATATCATGTATCTCCTCTTGATGATAGGAAATAACTTCATTCACCTTCTCAAGGTCTTGAGATGGTTGATGATGTACATTTATCTAACTTGGAACTTGATATCTTATTGAAGAGCTTGAGGAGGTTGAGGGACACTAGGAAGAGTTTTCACATGCATAGGAGGAGTTTCTTGAAGATATATGTGGTGGTTTCCATGAGGCATAGGTTGACTTTCCTCAAAGGAGGGCTCACAATTTAATAAATTAGAATAGTTAGTTTTCATAGAAGGTTGATCTAATCTCCTTTGGTGTTGGATTTCCAAATACAAGAGATTAATATTAGGAGGATTTTTATTTGGCATAAGAGAGGATGAATTAGATGGGATAGTAGGCTTAATCATTCTTTTTTTTTATGAGCAAGTGTTGTTTGGAAAAAAGGATTTGGAATAGAGAACCTTAATTAGGTGTAGAAAAGGATGCCTTGAGTGCACTAGAAGGTTGGTTCATTTTATTTTGGTGAGAAAGTGACATTTTATAGAAGGTATTTGGGGTAAAAGGATAGGGTTACTTTTGCATGGGAGAAGGCTATGTTTTGATGGAAGAAGGCACACAAGGCTAATTGCATCGGCTTGGTTGACTCCTCCATCTTACTAGTCTCTTTTCCATGGATTATATGGCTTGATCTTGCCTAAACATGTACTCTTATTTATGCATTATCTCTTATTGGTATCTATTTTACTCATTCAACCTATCTATCTCCATAATTTGCTTCTCATACTCCAACATTCTCTCCCTAACACTCTTAGGTTGACTAGGAGAAGGACAATTAAGAGAGCTACTTGAGGTGATTTCATGAATAACACAAGCTTGATAAAAGCTTTGTGAAGTAATATAAGATATATATTGCTCAAAAAGAGGATTATACATACCAAAATCTGATTTCTTGATGCACCAAGGCTGCTTGACCAGATGATTCACCATTGATGTTGATTGATATGCCTCCAAAATGCTAATTGGTTGAAGAACACACAAAGAATTCTCTAACTCCTTAGACAAATAGTCCCACTGGGCATGACAAAAACTATTGTCACTTGGATATGCACCCTTTGAGGAAATGTAAATCTCTCCTCATCCATGTGGCACAATTAAATCACCTTTAGGCTTGTGGGTAGCCTAAGGAATGAGGTGAGTCTCTAGATAGGGATAGTTCCCTTGATGTACCACTTAGGATTTCAACTAAGACCAAATTTTGGGGGTTGAAAAGGGAGACTGAAACTAAAATCAAATATAAAATAATGGAGGTGATACACTAGATATATTTATGACATCCAACCATATGCATATGACACTTAAGATGAAGCAACAAACTAAACATGCACTTTTCCAATCTACAACTTCTTATGTCAATGTTACATTATGAGGTCAAGATGAACATATAAGATAGGAGGACTAGATAATAGGACTTGAATGGAATTGATGAAGAGAAAAAATCACTTAATCTTTTAAATATCTCAATAAAACTTCACATGCCATGTAAGAAGAAGTTTTTCGATTGTAAATAGGTTACAAGAATGAGCTAACATGCCAAGTAAATGAGAGTGTCACTTAAGAAAAATAAAAAATTCAATTACACACACTAAGTATAGTAATGGAAGAGGTAAAAATTAGTCATTTTATTGATAAAAATGTATACAATTGTTCAGGTCTTTGCCATACTCAGGTGGAACATCTAATATAATGCCAAAATGGCTAACTCTTATAGAGTTTGAGAGAGAGAGAGAGAAGTTCAAGGGTCAAAATAACATTTTTAAAGCTGATATAAGGAGTTAATTTTACATTTGATAAGGATATGGGATGAATAATGCAATGTATATAACTCCAAGTGTCAACTCAAGTCATCAAAGTTATGCAAAGTGGCCTAAAACTCCTTTTCTTGCACATAAAATTGCCTTCATGATTAGGCATGTTTAAGTGAATTTTAACTAATATAGGATAAGTAAAATGATTTTAATGGAATTGGAGGTTATTATAAATTCCTCTCTATGCATTGGTTTCATGATTGGTCTTTTAGAATCACTTAGAAGAGAGTCATCATCACCTGCACTATATGAAACCTCCTCATGCACCTTGCACACTTGTCTTCAAATTTAGATTTATTTGTTAATTATAGTCCATAAAAGGTAGTTTTTGACATGTTTTAATACCCTCCATGTTATTGGAAGCATTAGGGGCACCTTAAAATCACTTTACTTGAAGATTTACTCCCTTCTCTTTAGCTTGCCTAATATGCCAGATTTGACTGGATGAGTTGGAGGCTATTATTTTAATCATTATGAGTTATTTAAAGAATTATAGTGACCATATGGAGTTAAAAAAGGTATAAATATTCCTCCCAAACTTGATTTCATCTCCAAAATCCTCATGTATCCTACACAACACAAAAAATGGTAAAAAATATCCTATTTTTTCCATGTCCATATAGGTCCGTACATCGAAAAATCATGTGGAGCATCATAAGGTAGTCCTATCCAATATAAAAATGTTTCATGAGAAAATTGTTCCATTTTATTAGTTATCAAAATCCATTTTCACAAACTGGTCCTTAGTAAGGGTTTATGAGGGTTTTAGAGTAGTTTTATGTCTTAAGGATTGTTCATAAAAGTTTAACATACAAATTGAAAAAAATTACATAAATGTGGTGTTTATAAACCATATTAAAATATTCAAATTCCTTTTACTCCCATGCAAAACCTTAGGTGATATATGAGTGTTCAAAATCATCTATTCAAGTTCTTTTTCTTGTTTCCACAGGGCTGATGTTGGTTTTAGTATTAAAAATGAGTTTAATTTGTTATATTTTCACTAAAAAAGCCTTAAAACCTCTGTTTATCCCACATAAACATGATTCAATAGGTTTTAAAACATGTCCAATTCTAAAAATGTGAAAGTCCCTCAATTTGAGCATAGGCCTAATCCTTGCCTAGTAGGCCTGTTTCAAGCTTAGGTTTAAAATGATCCTTTCTGATGTCTTACCTTCACTTCAATGGATTTTTCACTTCCTACTTGAACTCAAGGTCATGTTTCAATAGGTCACACATATTGTCTCTTTATAAAATATTGGATGACCATCTAATTGGCCTTAGGCCTAGTGTTGTCCTTATCACCTATTTGTACTTCAAGGTCCAAAAATGACCTCTTGAAGTTTTCATTGCTTATCAATAAATCAAAAACATTTAATATAGATTTATGAACATGATTACATAATTTTTAATTCATCTATTAGGATAGAAATGACATTGGTATCTCATTGGTCTTTAGGCCTTAAACCTTGCTCTTGTGCCATGACTGCAATCTTTGGTATCTAGACCTATTTTTTGAATTTATTCTCTTTGGATTTGATTTAACATTATTGTATAAGTGTATTCTTGATTTTTAAAACTTATTTAAGGGTCTTTACACCTTTTTTTCATTTTTTATCCCTTTCCCTCAAAACTGCTAGTCTTGTGATCAAAGAGAGTACCCTTATTCTAAGATAGAATAGGGGGTATTTACCCTATTTATTTGAGAAATATGAGTATTAGAGGTGTTTCTAAAAGTAATATGGACTATCCATACCAAAATTTATCCATTTTTTTGGTCATTTTATCTCTTAATCTTCCAAAAAGATAAATAGACTCCTCATTTGCACACTATGTACTATGATTCTCCAAATTGAATGTATGTTATGTGATTGAGGGTTCCTTTTATATATTTGTTCGATGAAAAAATGGTATGATTAATTGTGTTTTATTCCTCTTAAAAGTTATAAAAAACCATTTTTTTCTATTCATTCACTTCATCCTTTCATGTAAACCTTCCCACCCTTGACTAAGACACAACTGAGTTGTCTTTTGACTATGACTTCTCTTGAAGTTTTGCTTGTTGGTAGTTTCTATAGTTTAGGTCTGTCTTCATGTATATGGGAAACTAGTGAAAAAATTCAATACTATCATATTATTTTGGTTTTCCTATTCCATGTATCCTCTTGCCAACATTTAGAAAGGCTATTTTCTAAACCATTGTTATTGTGGCATATCCCTGTTGACCTTCTTGTAGATGTATGTACTAGCTCCCTTAGACTTTATCATGGAAAATGAGGGTCTATTTTGAATCCCATTTGGTCATAAGACACTTTTTTTTTTCTCACCTTATATTCTTTAAACACCATCAAATTGCTAAAATAGTTCACTGTCTACCTGACTAAGATAGACCCTTAAGACCCTACTTGCTATAGGTATCATTTTCATCAGCTAAGCTTGATTGTGTGATTTTAAAAGTTACATAAACCCATTTTGGTCACATATCCTCCTCAAACATTTTGGATCTACTCATATAATTTTAAAAATAATAAATTGTGTTCCTTCTCCTAGATTGAGCCACTCCTTAAAACCTTGTTATAGGTCATTGTATCTTCTAAGCTTGAGGAGAACTTGTAGCTTACTATGGGTTCATTTAGAGATTTTATTAGATGTTTATAAGATTTAATTGGCATGCCATTCCCTCTTTTAAATATTTATCTCACTAAATTTTAGTTCAACTATCACCTAGAAGCTCTACTTTAGTCCTCTGTCCTTTTACAGTCACGCAAAGTTGATTGGGGGTAGGGTCATGTAAGTGTACATGAGTTCATGAGGCTATTATATTTAAATCTTGGGATAATTATACTCTTTATAAATCCTCAAATCACCTAATTTATATGACCATACCCCTATACTTATATATTCAAGAAAAGAGACCCTTCCTTTACTTGAAAATTCTATGTTGGTTGTAGGTATTTGCCTTCATAGCCTATGTATAGATAGGATATGTGCTTGAAGGACTAAAACACAACATTTTATCTTCTTATATGATATATTAACCCATGGATATCACTTAAACCATTTTAAATTATCTATGTGTGGAATATAGGCCCAATTTGAACTTTGGTGGAGAAAGGTCACTTGTAAACTCAGACTTGTAGACAATAATGAAATAATTTAGTGTTTTTTTAGGGCTATCTAGATCTTGAAACTATCCTCCTCCATTGATAATTATCCCTTCCAACTTGGAAGGAGTCTTATATATGATGTGTAATATAAGGTTCACATAGATATATGTTTCAATTCACTTAGTAAATAAAGTATTGGGTATTCATAAAACCTCTTGGGCCTTTATTTACTCAATTTAGGGAAGAGAACCCTAAACAATGACATATGATGCTTTGGAAGCCTTTATATTTTAAATTATCACTTGAAATGTCATCAAGGTTTGTTATGATAAAAATATATAAGAGAGCTTTCTATAAGTCTTTTCCATATCCTAAGTTCCTTCATTAAGAGTTCTCATTCTCTTTTAAGAACACGTATTGACACTCATTCTAGTATACAGGTCTCTAGTTGTCATAGGAGTGAGTCATATAAATTATCATAAGCTTATATAGGTTCAAGGTCTCTCTAAAAACATAAAAATGATCCTTTCAACTCTCATAATGCTTGAAACTCAAACTAAGGCTCTGGTGATGTCATCATGGAGGTTGTAGGTGCATTGGCTGAAAGTGGACAATGAGTATGGGAATGTAGACAAAGATGGACCAAAAGAACTCATGAACATCTTAAAACTATTTTAAACCTTATTTAAACATTATTTAAAGCAAGGTTAACTTTAAAAAAGCTCAAAACATTCCTTTCAATGTGGAAAACATCTAAAATTACTAGGAGGTAGGCAGTATGTTGAATGATTGGTCTACCATGGTAGAGACATGGGATTGTAAACATGAGAATTAATGAGACCTATATGAATGGTGAGAAGGGGTCAGGGAGATGTTTAAAACATGTAGATGAAACTAAAACAACCCTCTATATCCTTTGACAAGGCACAAAACTCTTAGAAATGATGAAACTGCCTATAACTTAGAAAATTACATCCTACTAAAAATTGAGATGATTATCACCTCAAAACCTTATGAAACATGAAACCAACTATGGGGAACATTAGATGAGGAAGATAAAAATCTCTAGAACCAATATCAAAATCTGGTTCATATAGACTTATTCAACCTAAGAGAAAACTAATAGAGTGCATAGATAAGCAGGTAGCATTGGAAGCTAAACCTGAAATGGATGGTTCATAAAGAACATGAAACCATTAATCAAACTTTTTATATTTATTTTAAATTATCTAAGTGTATAATATTTCCCTAGGAGGATTTTTCCTAAAACCCCCTATGTTGACTATATCGAGTAAAAACCTACAAGTCACTTTAGTCTACCAAGAAGAACAATCAGAAAGCTAAATGGTTTTGGATTGGAAATGACACCTTTATATAAATTAAAATGTGGATATGAGTGTAGGGGATCTGAAGAGACACTTTTACATATTTTCCAAGTGGCACACTTCCCAAGGAGGTTGTATAAGTGCCAAACTCATTCTTTTCTTTAAGGAAACTACCTTTTTCTAAGTAACCTGATAATATTCAGTTAGTTAAAGTTACTATAGACCTCTTGGGTCACATGGAATGTGATAAAACTCTTTGAAACTTGCACATTTATTGATAAACCTATACAAAGCATTAAATGCATCTATTTTACCCCTTAAAATGACTCAAAATGATAAAATAATCTAGAGAACTAATGACCAAAGTTATTATAACATCAATTAACATTAATTGACCTATGAAACAACCTATAACAAGATATTAGACCCCATATAGACCTAGAAAATTAAGTTTTTGCCTATAGGTGCCCTAATTTGACTAAAAAGTCAAATTTGGTCAATAAGTAGCTCATAATGTAAGACTTCATTATGCCAACACATTTGAATAGATTATAAGAAAGGGGTGAAAATTGAAAGGCTCTTATTGACAAGGGCTTAGTCAAAATTTAGTCTCAGATTCAAGCACAAGCTTAAGCTCTGACACAAGCACAACAAGAATGTCTAAGAAGCAAAATGTATTTAAAAATAATAATAATATTGTAGGTAATGGAATAAATGAATCCATATATGTAGATGGTGTAACCAACACCCATCCAAAATATTCCACCTAATTAACCCATTTAATTATAAATACTACCTCCACAAAGGAATCAACATCAATGAATATTTTTCTTTGACCTCGGTGATCCCATAGAGGTGGTATTTTAAAAGTTGGTTGAAATAAAAATGGTCATTTATCCAAATACAAATCCTTTTTAAGAATGCCAACTAAATCCCACATGGTATATCAATAATTAATATTATGATTACTATTGTGTTAAATGTTATATAACTTACAAGCATATGAAACTCATGCAATTCCTCCAAGACTTGCTTGAGCACAATGAAATTGAGCTAAAGAATGTTACTTATACTTCAAATCAAAAACATAGGTATATACAAAGACCCATTTCTGAATAAAAATTTCTAATAGCCAACATCAACCAAATAATCTAAAATAGAATAACCATCCTTTGAATAATAAAATTAGAATCAAGGCCAAAATCAAAATCAAAATAATAATAATCAAGGTTAGAATTCCTAGACCAACTAGATCGGCTATCATAATGTCTCATATGACTATAAAAATGTTGTGGGTTGTATTAAAAACAACTATCTAGCCACTATTAAGATCAATCCTTGTCTAACATATAACACTACTCAATATGTTTCCCATTATATTCTAGGCCCTCCCCCTTCACATCCTAACATCCATAAATTACCATTCCAGGTCCTACATCTCCTCCTAATTCTAGTAACCCTCTCCTAACTCTAAATTATAAAATTTCAACTCAACATCCATGAGTTACTATCCAAGGTCCTTCATCATCTCTAAATAATAATCCAGTTCAAAGTAATTTGCCTTCAAAATCCAATCCATTTTCTTCTTCCATTGAGAAGAAATATGATATTATGGAATTATTAAACATATAATTTTTATTATTATTGATCTTTTGCTTAAATATTAAGTCCATAAGGAATACTGTATGAGCTTCTCCAACAATCAAGCTCTCAAATGACATTAATCCTGCCCAATTCCAAGAACTCATGGAAAATTTGTCTCGAGGTCAATAACTCACATTTTACCAAAGAAACATGTCATCCCTTGGTCTATTGCATAAACCCCTATTTATATCAAATCAGTCATTTCCCATCACAAGATAAATTGTGTTCTCATAAAAAATAGTTTGGGTTTGAACATTGCCTCATTAAAATTGGTCAAAAATTTGGGGTACACTTTAGTACATTTATAGTCAGATACCATCCATATTAGGGAATATGACAATGTAGAGAGAGAATAATATGGTATCATTTATTTGTCTATCCTTATTGGTAATTTTATCCATGATACCCTTTACCATGTCATTGATTTTGAACTACCAAAAAAATTACTCCTTTGATGTCCTTGGATCCATGAAGTATGTGCAATCACTTTTACATCACATCAATGTCTGAAATTCCCCCATTGTGGAATGGAGGTAACTATTCCTAGTGATTTGCATTTATAGCAATATTTTAATCATTTTATATCCAAATAAGTTTAGTAAAATTATTTTCCTAGCACTGATCATGCACCTAAAGATTATATGAATGTATCTCTTAAATCTCCCAAGTCTAATTATATTGAACCTAATAACCTTTCATCTACTTCTTGAGTTACACCTCCTCAAATTTATTCCCATTTTACAATTGAAGATAAGGTCCATGTCATGTATAACATAAAATATGATTTACGTATTTATAAATTGACTAAGTCTCATATACACCATGGTATGCCCAAGATGGAGTGGTGAAAGAGATTGATTCTCATCCAAAGGGACCACCTATTTTTGTTAAAACTATTTGCTGAATCAAGAACAACTCAATAGTTTTGGGGATTTATGGATATATAATGATGATTTCACCTCTTTCTATTGGAACACTAAATATCCCATTCGAATAGAATCATGGAACATAAATATTAAAAAGGAAAGGGCTTGGTGTAAAAGCAATAATGTATTCTTGAGCCAGTCTTTGTAACTAAACATAAAATTAATCAAGGAATTAGATATAAAATTTTTGGGGGTGACTCCTCATATCTCGAAAGTGACACAATTTTAATTTATAACAAATATGATCCCAGAAGTGATGTAGAATCCTACTATAGTATCTATGATGAACTAGTTGACATGTTGATAAAAATGTCATCCTTACCATCACATCCACATCCAATTTACCTCTTATCCTCTTTTATCCTGAATTAATTGATTGGGACCATAAAAATCATGTTATACCATTGGATGGATTTCAAAATGAATATACACATGGGTTTTAAGGATGTTTTACTAATTGGATACCACAATCAAGGATTTGACTTTATATTGGACCTTACTACCTACTTTAGAGAGAAGGTGAGCTTCCTTACTTAAAAAAATAAAAAAGAAAATCAAATATTGAGTTTCACAAGTGAAAACCTTTTTGAGACACTTTTGGACCAAGGTGAAATTAAAAATAAAGACAAGTTCTTTGGTGAAAACTTGTTTTAAGTGATAAAATATGGGTAATTTCTCTCTCTTCCACAAGAAACACAAATCCAATAAGTGTGTGCATTACATTTGGTTCATATATGAGTATAGAGGAATAAAGGACATTTGAATGGTTGATTCAATATTTTCCTCAAGCATTTGCCAAATGGCCATTACCGTCCATGAGTGATTATGAGTCTTATTAAATTGATGAGCTTAATGGCCCATACTTAAATCAAGAAGATCAATTCCCATTAGTACCCACTATATTATAGGATGGTTCCACACTACTTGTGGAAGACACCACCAAAGTTAATATTGGTACTGTAGATGATCCTAAAATTTTCAAGCTTGGGGCATCCCTCATTACAGAGGAATGTAAGTTCATCATCATTATTAAATAATTCATTGAAATATTTGAATGGTATTATGTTGATATGCCTAGTCTATATTCATCTTTGGTTGTACACGATCTTATTGTATACTGCTAAGCCTATTAATAGAATTTGCAAAAAATGCATTTGTGTATTTTCATCCTAGTCAACAAGGAACTAGGGAAATTATTGGGAGTAGGATTGATTAGACCAATTGATTATTATAAATGGATTTTTAATATCATCTCAATTAGTAATAAGTTTGATGGGATTCACTTATGCATGAATTTTAGAGACATTAACAAGGTGTGTCCCAAAGATGATTTACCATTACCTAACATTGAGATGATCATAGAATCAACAATTGGATATGAAATGATATCCCTCATGGATGGTTTTTTAGGGTATAATCAGATTAAAATATCACCAAAATATCACCATAAAACAACATTCACCACTATGTGGGAATATTATATTATTAGGTTATGCCATTTGTCTTGAAAAACATTGGTGCTACATATTAGTGTGAAATGACTATTATCTTCCATGACATGATGCACAATAGTTTTGAATATTATGTTGATGATATTATAGGCAAGTCAAAAACACATGTATGACACCTAATAGTTCTACAAATAACCTATGAGAGACTTAATGAATATAAGGTGTACCTTAATCTAAATAAATGTGCATTTGGTGTCATTTAAGGTGAATTATTAGGCTTCATTATTTACCATAGAGGTATTTATTTCAATCTTGCCAAGGATAAGGCCATCACAAAATGTCTCCCCCATCTAATTTGAAATAACCACACAACATACAAGGCAAAATTTAGTCCATTCACAAATTGATTTCACATATTTTTAACCAATGCCATCATTTTAATCACCACCTAAAGAAGGGAACCACATTTGAATGGAAAAATTATTATCAATAAGGATTTGAGCATTTAAAAATTATTTGGAAAATCCACCAATACTGACCCCACCAATGCTAGGGGAGCCATTATTGATTTACATCTTACTAAATGAACATGCCTTGGAGACACATTTGTCCCATTTAGATGATCAGGGAAAGGGACATGTAATATATTATCTAAGTAGGACATTGGTCACTTATGAAATAATTATAAACCCATAGATAAAACATGTTTATCATTAGTATTCACATCCCAGAAGTTGTGTCATTACATGTTGAATAACAAGACTATCCTAATTTCTAAATTTCATCCACTCAAGTACCTTCTGTCTAAATCCACTTTAACTAGTTGCATGTACAAATGGGTTATGTTTCTTAGTTATTTTGACATAGAATATGCACATCATAAATCCATCAAAGGGAAAGTTATTGTATACCACCTTGATAATGCACCTTTGTCAGATATACATTCTTTAAACATCAATTTACCTGATGAGTCTATCTTTACTTTAGATGAATAATGATAGTGGAATATATATTTTTTGTTTTTTTCACATCTCATGGTTCATGAGTAGGAATTATATTAATTATTCCATAGGGTGATATCATTCCCAAGGCATTTCAAATTAATTTCCCATACACCAAAACTATTTCAGATTATGAGACACTCATTGCATAACTTCTCCACACAGTATAATGAAACATTCAATAGTTGGTTGTGTGTGGAGATTCATAATTGATTATTAATTAGGGTAATGATCAATATCAAACAAGGGCTAAAAATCTCATGCACTATAGAGGTATGGTTGATAATATTAAATATAATTTTGAGAACATATAGTTTGAGCAAGGGCCATGAGAAAATAATAGATTGATGGATGCCATAGAAACTATTAGATCATTGCTACAAATATCTTCTAATGTCCATGAATATTATTTCCTCATTGAAAATATTATGTCACCAACTTACTATCATCTAGAATTAAAAATGTTATATGATATTTTGCTAGTCATAATTCCTCTTGGTACTAAGATGTATAAACTTACCTTTAAGATCATATGCTCCTTGTTGACTTATCATGAAATTAACATAAATACTTCATTGATAATGCATATCGATACATTTTACTTTGTGGTATGTGTATACACACAATATTTTAATAAACTTTATCACTTACAAACACTTTTTTCTTGTAGGAACCTATTTAGTTTTAATCTCTCTAAGTACACACCTTAAAGGTTTCACCAAGAAAAGGTTGGGAAAACCATTGGTGATTCACAATATTGTTGTGGCTTTATTTTTGGAGGTAAAATCACTGAGAGGAGGGGGTGAATTAGTGATGTAAGATATTTAAAACTTTAAATGCAATCCTTTCAAACTCTTAATCCATTACCATAAGCATTCATGAAGCATAAAAGATGTTCCTAACAATGAATAATAAAGATGATGAAAGATCACACACATAACACAATATCTATGTGAGAAACCATCTTGGAGAATAAAATCCACTCTCAAGATTGAAAACACATGGAATACTTATCCTATAAGATGATCAAAAAAATGAGACCTTTTAGTGAAGCACCCACTTCACAAAGAACACCCACCCCTAATTATGAAAAAACACCCACTTATTCTAAATTTTGAGCACCCACACAACACCTTATGAAATCAAAAAATTGAAAAATCTAATTCCATTCAATCTAATTAGAGAAACAATGTATAACACTTCTCTTTCACCACTTCACACACACTCAAACTTTCTCATGCAAGCAGTGCATCCAAACACCCCTTTTAGATCTCTCTAGGCTTCTTAGCTCATCTTCAATCTACTCTGTACTTTAGTCTATCCACTAAGCACACTACCTCTGATATCTTTCCTTTGCCTCTATCTTCTACTCTCTCAACACATTCACATACAAATCTAGAAACCATTACCTTGGTCTCCACCTTTTATAGAGTATTCATGAATATAAACATCTAGGTTGATCACAATACTTTCCTTAACCCTTAAAACATATAACATGATAAGACATAGATCAAATTCATTGTCATAGGTTGGCCATAGCATCTATGGGTCATACTTAAGTATCTATGCCTTTCAATTAGGCCTTTGTAGACCTTATAGGTCTCATGGAGACCTATTACCATTTTATCACCTCATTAAGCAAATTAAGAATATAAGATCACTTTCAAATACATGGGTCCACTTCATTTAACCTCTAAGTCATGTTCAAATGAAGACTCATGCCAAAACACTCTTCTACTAAATCACAAATTTCTTAAATACTATTCTATACACAGTAACATCATGAATAAATAAATAGTCAACTTTTAAGCTCAATAAAGTTGACTATACAAATATTCAAAACTTATAACTAGATTTTATGAATGCACCTTGAAGTCCTCTACAATTTTTCTTTTAACACCATCATGATATTCATCCTGGATCAAAATATATAGCTAATATATCTCAAATACTAAGTACTATCACTATGTAAATGCTAAACATCAAACACTTTGACCTCATCTCATACTCCCTGGTAACTTTGAAAAAATACACACTGTTGATCTCTTCATAAGTCTCCTAAATTTAAGTTATCATTGCTCATCATTGATCTAAGATACTTTCTTCTACAATCATGTCACTTGGAAGCTCTACGTGCCTTCTTTGCACATTGACTATTTGAATCAATATGATCCATCGATCTCCATTTGTATGAAAACTTGCATGCCATTGATATATTTTTCAACTTAACGAGATTGAGACACATATCACTATCACATGATTTCTAAGCATCCTTTGACATATTGACTTCATGCATGCGATTGGATCATTAATGACAATATCATGCACTCTATTAGATCCTTATTTGATTAGATAAATTTGTCATCATTAGATATTTAATCTGATTCAATGCTCACTATAGATATTCAATATCACAAATTTGACTAAGTATGGGAACTTGGTAAACTTTGTTTGAGAAGCCAAATTTTCACCTTAATAACTTTAGCTATGCTCCATGTCTAGACCTAAAATTTGAACCATATGATAAAATTTAATAGGGAAATGCACCCATGTATCAAGATGCTCTTGAAACCTTCACACATGTGAAATATGACATCATTAATCTACTTACTCACCTTTATCTTTCAAGATGACTACTAGAGCTTAGACATTCATATGACTATTCTGATGAATTATGTTCACTTCCATAAGCACTCTAGTCACTCATAAAATTCCATAAGGTCTCTGTAACATGTCCATACCATTAATATCATACATTAATTGCATCACTAAGTCAAACACTCTCCAAACCATCAATCTAATCACTTTGTCATTAATGCACTAGTACCTTATGCTCTCTTTGACATCAATGACAACCTAACATCAATGACTATGTTCAATAATCTCCCTCTTTATCATTGATGGAAAAACACCCTTAGAATTACTTCTTACTCATTTTAAATTCATTTTGATCTTTCTCCCCTATTGACATTAATGACAAAGGGTCTCTTCCTAAACATGTCAATAATCATTCCTTAACATCATGTATGTATTCAAATACTATTTAAGATGCTGAGGATACTTAAATACTTTTAAACATGTTAATCAATTGTTCCCCCTTTGATATGCACCAATATGAGATTGGGATTTTTTGATACTTGGACCTGACAAACTGCTCATAGAGCTTAGAAAGATACCCCTAACATTATGTTCCATCTTATGTGATCTATTCTGAAACCATACTTAGTTCTATAATGAAACAAGACAATTGAATCTATATCTTCTCTCTCAGATTCAACTACATAGTCCTTATGATATTAGGACCTAACCATTTACAAACATCCCCATTTATTTATGCAGGAGGATTCAATACATTTTCAAAATACATGACTTGGTTTGATCAAGTCATCATGTCAATCTTCTTGAATTCACAACTATAGCAGACATCTTCACACTTCTATCATGACTGAAGTATCTTCACATATGCTCCCCCTTACATCATGCACATCTTCTTCAAGCTACTCAAACTAACTAAATTATCTCCCCTTTATCCAAACACATCTTTCATATTATCAAAATGAAGAGAACATACCTTTATATTGATTGGCATTTTGATCATTACCTAGAGCACACATACTTGCTTCTACACATGAAAGATGTATCCTAAGAAACATAGGTAGAGACACCCACTTGTCATATAGGGACTAAAGATCCCAAAAATTAGGATACTCCCATATTTACATGCTCTTACTTCACTTAGAGTCCTTCCTGATCTTCAGATTGACTTTGAATGAGTTTTCAACCTTATTATTTTCTTTTATCTTAGGATCCTGCTTGATTTCCTTATCCATTTGGGTAGATAAGGCTTGTTCCTTGATACTTGAATTTTTTACATATTCTATCATTAAAAATAATCTACTTTTTTCTTGCTTTTAATTTTCCTCCTTAGGCCTCCATTCACTATAGCTCCTTCTCTTCATGGTAGGATTGACAAATTTTGAAGTAGAATACTGATCATTCTTGCAAAACCTTACTATGTGACCTCTCTCATGACATTTGAAACAAATGAGGTTTATCAAATTTTACATACCTTGTGATTGAGATATATTATTATTCCTTAAATTTTCATGAATTCATTCATTTACGTGATCATTTGGTCTCCTGATGAAGATATTACAAAACTTTGTAGTATGACCAAACCCTTGACACTTGTAAAAAATGATGTCATTCTCTCCTTGTGAATTTTTTGACTATCTTGAGTGATGATGTTATTCATGATTTCCAATTTATTACTCATAATTCCATGAAAATTCATTACTTGAGGATCTTTTACATTCTTTTGACATATGACCAAATTGATTTCAAGAGTAATAATGACCACTGAAATTTGCATACCTTATAGCATTTGGTTATCTGATCTAATTTGTCTTTTTTCTACCAATACCTTCATTCCTTGATTGATGATTGATCTTCATTGTGTGATTTTCCTTATCCACATCAGCGTTTATCTTGTCTTGAGTCACATGGTTTTTTTATTCTTTGTATCCAAGGCTAGATCTATCACTTGCATGACTTTGACTATTCAGAATATTGTCAAGATCATTTTAGCTCTTTTCAAACTTCATAAATGACTTCATCTTATAATATGTCTTGTCTAACTCAAATTTTAATGACAAAATTTCAATCACATGCCTTAATCACTCATTTTATTTAGATTTTAGGCTTGTAGACATAGTTTTAAATTGACAATTGAGATTCTTGATAGTATCTTCATGTTACCTGGTGTCATCATTTATTATTGATTCAAACACACTAAATTTTTCTTCATAGTCTTTGATTTGTTACATCATTTCCTTATTATTTTCATTTTCAATCTTCAAATATTCAAGATCATTCATCAATTCATCCTTATTATCTAAATCATTAGCTATATCTTTGATCATAGCTTGATTTAGTTTCATCTACAAATACTCTATATCTAATTGATACATGATACACTCTTCATCCTTATTCATTACTACATTAAGACTAAAAACCTAAGTTTCAAGTTGTTGTGTGATCTCATCATGCCCATTGACTTTATTACTCAACCTTCCTTTTTAAAAATCCCAATTTTCTCCTCATAGGATTTGATCAAGGAATCTTTTTTTCTATTCTTTATTTATAGTAACTTCATTTCTTCCATAGTATCTATATATTTATCTTCAAGATTTATTTTCTCATCTTCATCCTCTAGTCTATCTCTACCAAAGAAATATCCATTTAAAGAGAATTCACCTTCATCATCACTAAAATCCATGAACAATGTCTCTATGTCATTATTATGAAAATAATCATCACTGTCAAATGTGTTTACTTCTTCTACAAATGAGTTATTATCTTCTTCATGGTAAAGTCTCTTACTGCCTTTTTATGATTCTTTCTTTCCATTTTTCTTACTAAAGAACTTTATGTACTTGATAAGACCCTTAATTTCTTGTGTTCATCCTCATGAGATACTTTATAATCTTGTTTATGTTCAAACTTGTCTCTATTTGGACATCTATATACAAAATGACAAACTTTACCACATGAAAAACATTTGAAAGGAAGTTTTACTTCATACTTACCTAATCCTACATTCAATTTTCTTATAAACATGCCTTCAATTTGATCTTCATTAAGATAAAAGTATTCAAGACTTAACTTGTTATTCTTGGATTTTATCTCCTTGAACACCTTGAAGGCTACTTCCTTCTTAGAAAGTTTGTCTGCATAAACTATCATCTCATAGGCAGTAAAGATGGCATGTAGTTAATCTATATTCAACTGAGTGAGATCATGACTTTATTATACAATAAATTTTTTTGAATCAAACTTCAGTGTAAGATTCCTCAAAAACTTTTATACTATAGTAGCTTCATCAATCACATCTCTAATACCTCTTATCATATTTACTACCTCATCAAACCTTAGAAGATAGGATGCCACAATATCTTCTTCCTTCATTTTAAGATCTTCAAATTGCCTTTGGTAGGTCTAAAACTTAACTAGTTTTACCTTTGAGTCTCCTTCTTAGATAGTCTATAATTTGACCCAAATTTTCTTGGTATACTTGAAATGGATCACTTTGGTAAACACAACATCAAATAGACCATAAATGATAGCATTCATGGCTTTATAATTATTCTCACTCAACTTCTTATTAGCAACATTAGTTGGAGGAGTAGTTGGTGTGGTATAACCATCCATAATAGATTGCTGAATATCAAACCCTAAAGACATTATATATATCCTCATCCTTACACTACAAAAATCATAATTTGACCCATTAAACATTGGTGATTTATTTTTAGAGAAACCCTACATCTGTTGACTTGCCATATTTGTACCTTAGATCACCTTCAAGTGGTTAAACTTGATTTAAAGGTCTTGATTTGACACTAATTATTGTAGGTACAATCACTGAGAGGGGGGGTGTAAATCAGTGATGTAAGATGTTTCAAACTTCAAATGTAATCTTTTCAAACTCTTAATCAATGACTATAAGAATTCATAAAGCATACAAGATGTTCATAAAAATGAATAAAAAAGATGATGAGATCACACACATAACATAATATCTACATGGTAAACCCCTCTTGGGGAATAAAAACCACTCTCAAACTAGCAAACACATGACTACTTATCTTATAAGATGATCATAAACATGAGACCTTTTAGTGAAGCACCCACTTCACAAGGAGCACCTACACCTAAGTATGAATAAACACCCTCTTGTTCTAGATGTTGAGCACCCACACAATACCTTATGAAATCAGCAAGTCTAGAAATCTAATTACATTCAATCTGATTAGAGAAATAATGTATAACACTTCTCTTTAACCTCTTTATAAACACTCAAACTTGATCATGTAGTAAATGCATCCAAACATCCATTTTGGATCACTCTAAGATTTTCACTCATCCAAAATCTACTATATACTTTAGTCCATCCATTGAACACACTGCCTCTGATCTCTTTCCTTCACCTTTATCTTCTGATCTCTCAACACATTCACATACAAGTCTAGAAACCATTGCCTTGATATCCACCTTTTATAGAGTATTCATGAATATCAACATCTAGGTCAGACATAATATTTTCCTTAACCCTTAATAAATCTAACATGTTAATACATAGATCAAATTCATTGTCATAGATCAGCCATAACATCTATGGGTAACACTTAAACATATAAGCCTTTCAATTAGGTTTTAGCATCCCTTATAGGTCTCATGGAGATAGATTACCAATTTTATCACTTAATTAATAAAATTAAGATTATAATATAACTTTAAAATACATGGTTCCACTTCATATATCCTATAAGTCATCTTTAAATGAATATTCCCACTAAAACACTCTTTTGCTAAAGAATAAATTGCTTAAACAATATTCTGTACACATTGGAATCATGACCAAACAAATAGTCAACTTTGAATAATAATAAAATTTAATTTAAAAATATTCATACCTTCTAACTATATTCTCTAGATGAATCTTGAAGTCCTCTACAATTTTTCTTTTTACACCATCATGAAATTCATCCTGGATCAAAATATATAGCTCAAATACTAAGCACTAGTTTTCCCTTACTAATTTAAATATTTAAATTCTAATGGTCATTATGTAAATACTAAAAATAAAACACTTTGACATCATCTCATTCTCCTTGGTAACTTTTTAAAAATACACACCATTGATCTCTTTATAAGTCTCCTCACTTTAACCTGTAATTACTCACCGTTGATCTAAGATCCTCTCTTTCATGATTGTGCCACTTGAAAGCTCTATGTGCCTTCTATGTGCATTGACTATTTGCTTCAATTCACTCCATCGATCTCCATAAGTACAAAAAATTGCATGCCATTCATCTTCTATCAACTTAATGATATTGTGACACATGTTACTAGCACATGCCTTCTGAGCATCCTTTGACATATTGACTTCATGTGTGATGTTGGATCATTACTAAAAAGATCATGAATTCCATTGGATCCTTATATAGTTAGATTATTTATCATGGTTATATCTTTGATGTGATTCAATGTTCATTGTAGATCTTCAATATCACAAATTTGGCTAAGTATGGGAACTTGGTAAACTCTATACGAGAATCCAACTTTGCACCTTAATAACTTTTGCTATGCTCCCTATCCAAACCTAAATTTTGAAGTATATGATAAAATTTAATAGGGTAATCCAATAATGTATCAATATTCTCTTGAAACCTTCACACATGTGAAATATTACATAATCAATCTGTTTACTCACCTTTATCTATCAAGATGACTAATAGATTTAGACATTCATATGACTATTTTGATGAACTATGTTCACTTTTATAAGCCCTATAAGCACTCATAACATCCCTTATGGTCTCTAAAACATGTCCACACCATCAATATCATCCATTAATTACCTCACTAAGTCAAACACTCTCCAAACCATCAATCTGATTACTTTGTCATTAATGTACTAGTACCACATGCTCTCTTTGACATCATGATAACCAAACATCAATGCCCATGCTCAAAATTTGTATCTTTACTAGTATTATTCTAAACTCCTTAAAATTTATTTCTATTTACCTTCTATGATGTCTCCTGAAATCTTGAAACCCTAAAATATGGCTAAGTCTAAAATTTTAAAATCCTAAAATATGCGTAGGTTTGAAATCTAATAAGACCCTCCAAAAGTAGAATTTGCATTATAACTCCTAAAAGTTTGAAATCACTCTCAAATAAATTGAAAGTATAAATATATAATATATATTAAAGTAGAAGAAACTATATGTCCATGTATAAATGTGAACTTATAATTTATAATTTATTTTATGTTTATACTGTCTATTTCATCACCTTTCATGCCATTATCTAAATACATATTAACTTTACCTTCTCAAATAACCAATAACTAAGTAAAAGCTCAATTTTTTGACTACATCAACCAACACATATACATTCAACCACTAATCCAAAACCCAAATTTCTAACTATGTCAATGAAAACATATATAATTGACAACTTTACATCTATTTTTTCTACTAAGTTAGCCTAGTCAATTTGTTAAAAAGGGTTAAAACTTCATGTTATGAAACTAGGTCATCCCTACTAACCTAGTTTGAGGCCTAATGGTTACTTTTCTTGCATAAAAATATTGAGTTGGCTGACCTTGTTGGCTAATTTTTTGGAAGGGTTTAATGTAAATCCATTACTATAAATACCACTTTAACTTCAATCTAATAGAGAAGAACATTATTTTTTCATTGTTATAGCTTGTAATTTTGTAAAGTCTACACTTGAGGAGTCATTGACTAGGGTTTTACCTTATAAGGAAATAATTTTGTCTCGTGAGAAAGTCTTAGATGTAAAGTAGAGGTATCTTAGCTCAGAGTGATTTCTATAGTGTGATACTTACAAAGCCACAACAACCTCTTTCAAAGCACTATTGGCCAAGAGAGAGAGATTGAGGAACTATAGGTTTGTCCAAAGTTAAGTATTATTAAATTTTACTTTTGCATTTGACAGATAGATATTGCATAAATTAATATGTTTAATGTTTTACTCCTTACATAGTTTACCTCTACATTGACTTGAGTAGAGTTCTCTTTGCTTGTTATGTGTTGTTTGTTGTTAACTATTCCCCCTTTGTGCCACAAGCTTTACTGATCACTAAATTATATTTATTTTATATATTGCAGTCCTAGTTAGGGTTATTACATAATATCATTTACCTACATGATTTGGAACCCTCTCCTTTGGTATTATGTAGTAAGAGATCCCTTGGTTAGGTTTAGTGGATATAAATTTGCAATGTCTTGATATAAATAGATATGTAATGAGTTTTTGGTAAGATTACATTTTTTTAATATTAGAATACACTAAGTAGGACAAGATCCATCCTAATTCATTACATACAATACACTCTATTGTAGAGGCTATGATGGGATGCTACTTCATTATTTAAACTCAATGCTAAAAAATGTGAACAAAGGGATTTTTGGGGCCAATACCAAAGAAATGGTCCTTGCTAGGATGTTATTTTAAACAATATATTATTTGCCCATGATGGAATCATATGTGTGTGCTTATGTCAATACGTGCCTTACCTATAAAAAACATGGTGTTTTAATTAATGATCTTTTACGAGAACTCCAACCTATTGAATTTACCTAGCCATTTTAAATGTGGGGATGTGATCTCATAGGAAAGATAAAACATAAATTATTAGATGATTATAAGAATAAGCATTCCTATGACTTATGTAACCAATAAGCAAACATCTAAATCTATCTTGAATCACCTGATTTTCCACTATGGAATTCCCTATACCATCATATATGATAATGTAAAGTCATTCAAAAATAAGGATTTAAAATCCCTTTATGTACAGTTCCATATTGAACATAGATGGTCAAATCTCTATTACCCCTAAGACAATGACCAAGTTGAGGCATCTAATAAGACTATTTTCAAAATTCTTAAGAAATTATCAATGATGCTTGTTGTAATTGGAATTTGAAATTATTCCCTACCTTATGAGATTACCATAGAAATATATGTATACCTATATGCGCAAAAACATATTCCCTAGTTATTGGATATGAAGTTATCCTCCCTATTGAGATCAAGTTACCTTCCCTAAACATTTCAATATAGGGTATCATTGATGATGAGGAGTATAGAGTAGCCTAGATGCAAAAGCTAGAACCCTTGGATGAGAAATGTATAGCCACATTAAACCATCTCAAAGACTATGATAATAAGATACACCATTATTATAAAAAACATATCATTTCTAGATAATTTGAAGTTGGTGATCTTATGCTATAAGAGAATTAGAAAAATATCAATGCAGACTATGAAAAGAAAGGCAAGATCGAGCCTAACTAGTTGGGTCCATTCATTATCACCAAAAATTATGGTTTTGGAGCACATAAGTATGATATTTTAGATACTAAAATATGATTTATGTAGTACTTCAATCTTATACACTTAGATAATACCTATTGTAATTGTACCTTTTAATTCTAGACCCAACTGCTTCCAAAAGGATTGTGTTAACTATCTATTTATGACAAATTAATTATATCTTAGTCCAACCATTTTTATTTTAATGATCATGACTTATATAATATTCAAAAATATCTAAACATGCTTATTATCCTTCACAACCATTTTTGGACCTATACCCATTTTCTAGCCTCTTGGACACTTACATCCTAAATAGACACGTGTTAATGTAAGTGTCCACTTTTATTACAAAGTATCCAATGCCCAAAATTCATCTAATTTTCAAATGGAACATATTCTAAAGGTCCTCCCAAGTGATTTAATGTGAGACATTTCTAAAAGATATTGGTATATATACAAGATCAACCCTCATTCATTCTTCACCTAACAAACACATATAACTATTAAATCCATTTTTCCCTATGGTTATTTGAGACATTATTCAGTGGATTATGTGTTGTTTATTAATAAATTTGATGTTTGTTATGAGTAGGATTAGTTATGATGTTTGGATAACAAATATATTTTGTTTTGATGAGCTATTTAGATTAAGATGAACCCACCTTTGACTAGTGTGGAATCTAGGTCGAGCACAATAGGAGGCTTGGGTATCCCCAAAAAGTACAAAAAATAGACAAAGACAATATGAGTAGGAAAGGAACCTAATATAAGACACACCAGTAGACCCAGGTTACCAGAGACAAAAGATCAACCAAACAAAAGTCCCCCACAAGACCAAGTGTGGGCTCCCCATGGTAAAAAAGGGACCAAGTACCAAAAAATAAAGGCAACCCACCAAAGAATAAAAAATACCCCTAAAGGAAAGATAGGAGCACCAAAACTAGAAACAAAAACCAATAGAACTAATTATGATAGGCTCCCTCGATTATTCGAACATAGGATGCGTTAAAAATCTTTTTGACTCCTAATTTTTATAAAAAAATTGTTATGGGGAAGATTTATAAACTCCCCATCATACTTCTAGAACCCCTAATTAACATTAAGATCCTCAGGGTTGAGATTTCAATTTTGAATTCCTTGAGCCTCTGTGCATGAATCATTGAGATGACCAAATTTCTTACAACTTGAGCAAATTTCTTCATCCCTTTCAAACATAATTTTTTGGTTTTAGGATCCTAGGGTGGAGCTGAAATAAATAGATTTGGGAAGATTCTAGTCTATTACAACTAGCACACAAAGTCCAGTTGAAATAATCATTTTACATGAGTGGGTAGTAGGGTCAATAGTCATAATCATACAAAAAATTCCCATAAGACTTCTTAGGATATACTCAATATTTTGATGAGCTGTTACATTATGATAATGATCATGATTTTTATTGATTAGTCACATTCAATAATTGTTATGATTTCATGATAATTTTTATCATGATATGGGCTAACTATAGGTCTATTTGGTGAGTTGGATGCAGGATAATTTCCATCCTCATTAATAGTGTGGAGGGAAATTATCATTGAGAGGGGGAGTAGTTGGCTATATTGGGGGTAAAGAGAAAATGAAAGGAACATGTACACACCATAGTAGGACTAAATTAACATTTTCTTCTTATAGATAACTTTATGGTTGATTATGAAAGTTGAATGGATTTGATATTGGTTTATTTTTAGTTGTAGTGTATTAAAATTTTTACTTAGACATTTCATATTTCAAGATGAATGGACAAATCCTATAGGGTTGTGAGTGCACTAAAAACTATCATTTAGATCTAATATGATATTACTAATACTTATTTATGCATATAGGAATATACATGTTATGATGTATTAAATGCTCTTAAAATGCTTAATTTATTCTTTATAAAGTTTTATTAAAAACTTACCCCTTGGGGGTCTTGTTAGAAAAAGAGGTTCTAGGGGGAAATACCCCATATGGTAATTATTATTGTTTTAATTCAAAAAAAAAAAAACAAAAATATTGCATTCGAGTAGGACTAGGTTTGAATAAAACTATTATTGGAAATTTCAAGAATTTCTATAAATAATGTGTTTTGATAAAAGGTAAGGGAATTCATATCAAAGTTTTGATATGATAAGGTTGACTTTGATTTGTGCATAATGAGTTTTTGGACACTGAGCTCACATGGAGTGGAGGTATAACTATGAGTGTAATGGAGGAGTGGAGTTGTTTATTTATGAAGAAATTATGCATGAAGTTGAGAGGCTGAGAGAAGGGGAGTTAATTTTGAGACCATACCAAGCATATAGAGAATGAAAAAGATGATGAGTAGGACAAGATGAAGATGGAAGGAGGATCATGAAATAAGGAGGTGAATAGAAAAGAAGAAGATTAAAAAATAAATATTATAGGTAGAAAATGAGGGGACTAACATTCAAAATTGAATGAAAAAGTAAACCAATAGCTAGTTAGGTTGAGTAAAAAAAATACTTGGTGTTTTTCTTTTCATGCTTTGAAATAGGCTCCATGGTAATACAAGTTTAAATTACCTAGTTATTGCTTGAATAATGATGGAACCATTCATTTTTAAATATAGATAACCATCCTTAATTGATATATAACAAATATGATTTCCTCCCTATTGACCTAGGATGGAACTAGGTTCCATCCACAGGCCAATGGGGAGGACATTAGAACATATAATTTATTGGGGGTTTTTATTAAACCATTAACATAGAAGACTATTGGTTTATAATATGCACTTTATGGGTAGAAAGTAATATTTTCCTTGGGTAACCTACATATATTAGTTCTTATTATTATAATTTATGGGATTTTATGATGGGAAATAATGTGACCATAATGGGGTTATGATCCCTATCAAAGGAATTTCTAGGATTGAGTATGATTCTTGGATTGAGATCTGTAGATTACATTTACACAACTATTATATAAAGTAAACTCCAATATATAAACTTGTGAGTATGATCCTTGTTTAATCCCATATAGCATGACCATGTGACTTTATGTGAAGTGTTGGCTTAATTGATATTATTTTACAATTGTTTTTAGATAGCCATGAGGGATTCATTTTATTAAAATAGAATTTAGGTATAAAGATTTGGAAACACTGTGACATGGAATAGACTGTATAAACTTAGTCTGTTTGAGTTTTATATGTATATGGTTTGACCTTATTGAGAATCCAAGAATGAGTGCATTCTTTCTCAATTATTTTAGCATGACTGTAGAAACTTATATGTGGATTGAGGTAGTTTTTGGTGTTACTTAGTAATGAGTTTTTTTGAATTCTTTCTCAATAGAACTGGTAGGTTCCATTTAAAAGGTAGAGTGGCATGTTAATAATCTATGTGTTTAGGACATGATACTATATATGTGAATGTTTGTCTATATGAAAAAAATTAAAACAAGAGTTATTCTTATGTGAATACATATATTATGAGTTAAAAACTCGAGGACTTCCCTTCTCAGAGAATGTATCATTAACATATAAAGAAACTACTAGTGAGAGAAAAATATATAAGATGTATATGGAATAGGAAAATATGAGTAAATTCCATGTATTGGGTTAATGAGTATTCATATATTAGGAATATAAATTGTATGTTTTACATTTGATTACTGTGGAATTAAGGTCTGTCTAAAAGATAACATAGAAATAAATGTTTGGAAAGAAATCCAAATTATACCCGGATAGAATATGGTTTCCCTCTATAGTATAATGTAGTATAGGCAATATTATAAGATTTATATTAGGATGTGTATTAATCATATTCATATAATAATTATGTTATTTTGTTGATAAGAAATGATAGTAATGTTGACTGTATGTTATGTATATTGTACTTTTGGGCATTATACACATAAAGTGTTAAGATTAGGAGGGAAGAATAAGTTAATTGCTCTTGATATACGTGTCATTAAATAAATTGATAATTGAGAATTAGTATGATGTGTACTTGGTAATCATGATAAAAATATATATTGAGATAAAAACTTATAAAAACTTGATTCTTGTTATAGTTTGTTAACATATCTATATGATGTTAAAATAGTTACTTGGATTTGATTGTTTATTTCTTCATTATTGCATAGTATTTATTGATCTACTTTTGAATACATAATTGAATGATATGTATGGATAATAGGAGTTAATTGTATGAGTATGTCAATGGGTAAATCATATATGTAACCCATGATATCATTATGTATGGTTTAGTAGCAGAGAGTACTATGTGAGTGAAAATGAATTAGATTATTTATTCTATATTCTATAATGAAAACTTTGCTAAAGTAATGTTATAGTTGTGACATTGCCATTTCACTATACTTCTAGTTTACATATTTTTCTAATATCATTTAGATAGAGGAATGAATTCCATGTTCTATTTATTTATTGTATATAATAGTGTTAAGTACGTACACGAGTTTTAATGTTTCTCTATATCCACATTGTTCTTATCTACACCTCTACAAAGGGCAGGGACACTCCTAGAAGGGAAGTTTATGGGAGATCATTGGTATATGGTTAGAGGTAAAACACTTGAATGATGCTCTCCCTCTATCAGCTAAATCAACTAGATGGAATTTTGTGTAGGCTATGTGATGGATCATGGAGATCTTCTTAGTATCTCATATTATACTTTTGTACTTTATTCATGTATATTTGATATTATACTTTATTGTACCTTATTTGGATATATAGTTAACATAACAATGGTTGTGTACTTGTATAAACATTATTATTTATAAACAATAATGTTTGTAATTTTATTTTGAACTGATTTATGGTTTATATTTGCTTTTGTGGTACTTGGTATACCTTAATGCATAGATAATCAATTTTTATATTTAATGATGTGTTTAATGCTTGAGTATTAAATGAAGTTATTGATCCAATGCACTAATGTGATTCATATATTTGATGATTTTAGTTCATTTATTTTTCAAAATTTAAACTAATAATTGTAAATAATCTTTGCAATAAGATTAAGGTTTAAAATAAAACAAATAAAATTAGTGTTATTTTGAGTTAAAACCTGTTAGGTCTAACATTGTGGTATTAGAGATTAATATTTAGATCTCAAACCTAATGAATCCACTAACATAGATATTATTATCCTAATTTTATAGAAAGGATAATGGTGTGAGGAAAATAGGTTGGTGAGGGTACTTCTAATGCCAACCCTCGGGTTGATCCTATTCACCTAACATTAGAGTAAGCTATAAAACTTGATCATATTCTCATAGTTATGAATGAGACTCATGATCGTATAGTAGATCTTGAATGAGAGGTTCATACTAAAGAGTAAAATGAATAAGAGGTACCTAAATAAAACCCTAGTGAATAGTTAGTTCTTTAGGAGTAGAGGTATGAGGAAGTGCATAAGGATGCTAGAGCTCAAGTAGATGCAGAACTAACATGAGACATGAAGAAGGCAAATCCATCCAAATTTAATGGCACAATTTTGGGTGATAAAGCTAAAGCTTGGCTGACAAAGATGGAAAAGTATTTCAAAATTCAAAATTACTCTAAGGTCACTAAAGTTGTGTGGAACACTTATTAATTAACTGGTGAAACAATAACTTAGTGGGTTAATAAAAAGCTCAAAATGAATCTAGATTCTACTACCACCACCTGGGAATAATTTATGGCTCTTTTTAAAGCATTATGGTTAATATTGGCTAATTTAGACACCCTTGATCATGGTATTTTCAAATTATGTTTTAAGTTGTCTAACCTTGTAAATGGCCATCTTTGAATACTTTAGCATTATTTAAGGTAATTTAGCATAGTTTAAGATATTTTCAAAAGTTAAGGTTTAATGTTTATATTTTCTTAAGTTATTATTATATCAATACAAATGTGATTCAAGTTGGTAAAGGTCAAAAAAGTCCTAAAAAGAGTCATTGACATTTGATAAATATCATATGGTGCCTTATTATGTCCATACATTCAGCCAAAATGCCAACTCCATGTGTATACATATTATATTTTCAAAATTATATCAATCACTGATGCTTTTTATCTTGTAAGAACTCATTGAGTCTCAATATATATAAGTGCATGCCCTAAGGGGTACATTAAGAAAGGGTTGGGTGGACCATTGGTGCTTCAAAAGATTGTTGTCCTTTTTTATGACTTGTTATCTACACACTTGTCTCCTAAAAACCATTTACCTAAGCTTTGCTTCCTATTTTCACCCTTCTAGAGCCTTTTACCATATTCATTATCCCTTTATCTAACCTAAACCCATTTTTGGTAATTTAAATTACATATTTGGCCACATCAACATTTTATTGTTATTTATAAAGCTTACTAGAAACAAGGTCAGACCATGGCCGACATACTTCATAACCTAGTTAGTTTTTGCCAATTTCAATACTAGGTCATCTAGGTCAACCTCAATCAACCTAAATTTTTGGAAAGGTTTAGGGTTATATATACCTATATAAACACATTAATTTTTCCATTTTTAAGAGAAGAGAATAAAAATTAAGATATATTGTGCATCTACTTATTCACCATTCTACTTGAGGAACAAACACAGGGTTTCATACTTTCTATGGAGATATGGATCTTATCTTATGGAAAATTATTTTTAGTAAAATGATAGGTTATGTAGCCTAGAGATGATTTATCCTTATCATCATTACATACCACAAAAATCTCTTTCAAATCACCTTGGCCAAGCTAGAGATTGAGGCTCGATAAATTTGTCTTCAAAGATAAGTATTCTTAACTTTATTCCTCCTTTATAAGAGTAGATAGATATGCATTTGCACTTATCTTCCATGCATTAGGGTTTCATATACATTTAAGTGAGTATATATCTTCTATGCATGTTTAATTTTCATGTTGATTACCCCTACTTTATGCCATAAGCTTTGGTGAGCACTAGATTACATTTTGATTTACTTATTATTATAGTGAATATGAAAACATAGGACCTAATTAGGGTTACTACATCATTTTGCTTGACTTAAGGCTTTGGAACCCTCCCTAGTGATAATTATTGTGGAAATATATCCCTTGAATAGGTCTAATAGATCCATCTTGGTTATGACCCTAATTATCTTATGTATTCTTAATCAAAAGTGTAAGTAGGATTTATCTTCTCAGAGCTAGGATTGATTTGTAGATATGCTACATTTCCCATTACATACATTATAGTGAACTTGACATGAATCTAACCCTTGCAAATTTTCTCATGCTTTAATATTATAATTTTATTATTTTTATATATTTATGATACTATGTCGACCCAATTGGTATAGTTATAACTTTTATGTGTAGGTTTAACACAGAGTCATCAAAATGACTCTGTTATTTCTTTATAGGTCTTCATCAAATATAGGTTAATGGATTGGATAATTTAACACAATACTCTTATTTAGTAATATATTAAAAAAATAAGTCAAATATTTTGACTTATTCCTTCCTTCAACATCCAAATCAATAAAGTAGGTCAAACAAGTCAACTTAGTCTTCCAATGAGCATCTAGATCAATAAACTAGGTTGAATAGGTTGACTTAGCCTTTTAGTCAACATCTAAATCAACAAAATAAGTTGAAAAATTTGACTTAGTCTATCAATTAGAATCCAAGTCAAAAAACTAAGCTGAATAGGTTGACTTAGTCATTTTATCTTGCTTCAACACATAGGGTTTTATAGAAATAGGTCAAACTAGTCAACTTAGTTTGTAGAATTTGAAAGCAACATTTAGGGTACTTCAGCAAAAAAAATTCAATCCTAATCATCTTCCAACCCACCAAGGTTCCTCTCTTTCTCTTTTTATCAATTCAATATTTAATTATAATTTTGTTTTGTGCAAGTTTTAAGTCTTCAAAACTATAACCCTACAACAAAGTCAACTTGGTTGACTTAGTTCTGTATCTTATCTTCTATCTAAAATACTAAGTCAACCTAGTTAAATATATTCTTAAAAACTCTTTCTTCTATAGAATAGTAGAGACCTAGTCGACTCTATTCTATAATGTTTGCATATAACGTAATTTGGACTAACACTTTACTATTCTAAATTTGGGAATTAACTACTATTTTCTAGTAATTAATTCACACTTTCATTTTCATCTGTTAACACGCTTAGAGTAGATCACATAGTCTAATTATTTGGATTTTCAAATTACCATTTAGTTACACTATATTTATATTTTTACACACACTACCAAATCATAAAATATTTAAAATGCATTTAACATTTGTCTTCCCAAATCCTACCTACCTAGATTTCATTATCAAGGGGGAAGCTAACTTGGTTTCTTCACTAATTATAAACATGTGGTTAATGATATATATTGGTAAAGCACCCAACACTCTTATCACTAAAGGATTGTGAAGTGAGGGGTATGCCTTTATACCAAGCTAGTACCATTGCCAACATAGACACATTTCAACTTAAACATCCTAAAACCATCCATATATTTCTTTCTAGTTCCATATTTTTAGCCAACTTCCCTATCATACATAAAATAATGCTTTCTAAGAATCTAATAACACATAGGATAACCACTTAGTTAGCATTTAATTTTTAGTCGATTACTTGCTTTCTGATCATTGTGTGTTATATTGAAATAAATTATATTAGCCAACATTGGTGTAAGGTTTTGTGTTGTATGCCCCAATTAGATCACTCACATTGATCTAATTATTTATGTGTTTACTTCCATTTTTTCCTTCAATTATATTTCAAAAATTTTCCTTATTTTAGCATAATATCATTATGTTTGATACAATATCTTATAGACTATGTTTCCCCTATCTATAATATAGAGTCAACCAGTATGACTATATATCCCTTTTTCTAGTCAGGTTATATTACTAAGTTAACCTGGTTGACCTTGTATCCTTATTAGCTTAGTTTCCTACCCTGTCTATAGTATAAGGCTGACCTATATGATTCTATGCTCTTTTTTGCCAGTCAAGTTATAGTACTAAGTCAACTTAGTCAACCCTGTATCCTTATCAAGCTAAATTTTATACCATATTTATAGTAATAAGTTAACTTGGTTGACCTTTTACTCTTATCTCTCCCTTGTATTACAGAACATAGTCGACTTGGTTAACTTTATATCCTTCCTATCTCTTTACTTTCACATCAGATTCATCTTCCTTAATCTTCCTTTCTCATCATAAACTTACTATTTGAAGACAACAATGAGCTGACTTTAATAAATATGATGAACTTTACCAAACCCAATAGGTTCTCCCATAAACATATTGTGTCTCCTACCCTAGATGAAAGTAATGTGCATATATCCATTCACACTACAAACTATAAGACCCCTCCTCATTCCTCTTCAATTTATAACCCTCTCTTCTCATTCAAAGATCAACCCAAATTAGAGTATAGCCCATAAATTCTCCTCTTCATCAATGAGTTTTCTCAATGTTAAGGAAAATATCCTTCTACTATTTACCATCTTATGATAAGTGGTCAAACTAAGGAGCCCTATTCACCTTCTCCCACATTATCACACGGATTTGGGGACAATAGATTCCTTGATTCTCAACCTCTTCCCTCTATTTTGACCCCTTCTCATACCATGACATCTTCCTTTTTGATTTCCTCCACCTCCATGCCTAGTATATCTAATAACATGGCTAGTTCTACATCTAGTGAGCCTCTTCTATGACCCACTCTTCTTAATTCTTCCATGATTACATCATTTACTGCCCATGGTAATCATGCCTCTAGTGATACCTTTTTTCATCCCTCTACTATTACATCTTTTAACACATAATCAAATCATGCGACTAGCACCTCCTTTACAATAATTCTTCTCAATCTACTACTAACACCCATAGTGTTACCCAAGCCACTACTACCAATTCCAATGCTTCACACAATATTAATAATACCACTCAAACCAATCAAATTATATTACAAACTCTTAATCAAATTAATGATTTCCTATCTAATAATGCCAATCAAATGATGTGAATGCTAAATCATCTTATCCATCTTCAAAACCACCCTCAACAGGTTTCATGGGGAATGAATAGCCAAAATGCCTCCACCTCCTTTCAAGATTCCCATGGTAATCTTATTCCTCAACCTCTCCTTGTGAATAAAACAATCAATCACCTTAAAAATGAGCCTCTTATAGATCAAATTTATAATATCTATATAGAAGGCATCACTCATACTATTACTTATAATGGGTCAACCAATCCTACTCTCCACTTAAAAACATTTGTAAATATATATAAATATTGGGTCAAGTTAAATACTTTTGCCACTACCAATCTATTAAAAAAAAATATCATGAGTGATGCTTTATATTGGTACAACCAACTCAAATCTCATTTCATCACTAGTTTAGAATATTTAGTCACTACTCTAGTCCAAGAATTCCAAACTAGTGATCTCCATGAAAATATCTTGGCCCATTTTATTAATTGTAAGCAACTTGAGACTGAAATCACATAAGCTTTCATCAAATGATAGAAGACCTTGTATAAGAAATGTGAACATAATATGGTAGATGAAAATCTCTTTCATCTATTTACCAACTCCCTTTATCCCAAGTTGTAATACCAGGTTCAGACTCTTTCACCATGAACTTTGGAAGAAGCCATTGACCAAGCAAAATGCCAAGATTTCCTCATGAATTAATTCAATCCATCCCAACCTTCCATGGGTACTTGAATTTTAATAAAAAATAATAATAATCATGATAAAAATGATGGTTTCATTGATTCTTATGATACTATTCAAGCTATTGTTCCCACCAATTTATGAGATAAGGTTCTACTCCCAAACACATCACTAATCCTCATTTATCTTCAACAAATAAAATCAATGTTCATAAACATTTATCCTTAGTATAATTAAAAAAATTTATACCAAGGCATCTTTCATGATAAATTGATCCCACCCATCCCATAAAATCTTGGTATGATCCCAATATTTTTTTTTGGTTTCATGCTAGTTTGGGTCATTCTTGTGAGACTTGTTGGAAACATCATAATTTGGATATATATTTCCTTATAGGTCCCAATTTTGACCATGTTTCTATCATTCACAAATTTGAAAAAAACTATGACATTGCCTTTAAAGCCTATGAAACACAAACTAAATCTCAAGCTTTGAACTAGAATAATGCTCATTTGACCATCTATAAATATCCTCTTTCGAATCACCTAAAAAATCAAGATAAACCTACCCCTTCTACCAATAATATTGATATTATTCTTGACCTAAATCCTAAAGAGAATATGGTCAATATGACTAATATGCAAAGGGTGGTTGCCTTCATTGATCCTCATCCTATCCACACTCCTCAATTGTCTTGCATTTTTCATGTCATCCAAAACTCTTCCCCAACTCACTTAATAGAGTTGGGGCACAAAGACCTTCTATATTTTTATGAACCAATTCCAACACCTCCATTGGATAACACTTCTCATATCATTTATACCACTCCTATAGCATATTCACCCATCATAAATGATACTTAAACATCTATAAACACTTCTTCCAATCTATCTCAAATCGAACCTTCATCAACTACCCTATCTTCTCAAAAAAATCAACAAACTTGTCCTCCAATTAAAACTTCTATATCTTATCAAAATAAATTCACATGTACCTTGCCTCTTCCTTTCAAGGACCTCCTTCAAAACTATGTACCTCTTTCCAACATCCATCTTAAGGGTTATTATGAGTGGGATCCTATTATAGAGCTCACTAATTTCCCATCTCAAATCCCATTACTCTAACTTACGTGAACCTCTCTGTGTCACCATTATCATCTTATGTAACTCTTTCTTGGAATGATCATCCCTCATTATCCCCTAACAAAATGTGAAGCCATCTTATCTAGATCTGGAGATAATATTTTAAAATAGTGTGAAGATATGTCCATACATGTTGATGAAATAATGGATACTTCTCTTTCAATCAAATTGCCCATTTCTTTTATGATCCATGATGAAATTATACTTCATGTAGATGATCATCCTCTTTTTATCAGTATCTAAATTGGTGATATCTAAGTCAAGCATGCCTTGATTGATGAGGGTTCAAGACTTGTGTTACCCATCTCAATTTTATCAACACCCTTAGATATTTTGAATGTAATCTTAAGTCCACACAAAAAATGTGTCAAGGCTATGAATGAAGGTAAATGCCTCCCTTAGGATATGTGTGGATCCCTATCACAATATCACCTATAATCATTCATGTGAAGGTGATGATATTCAACTTTCCTCTATCTTATAACATTTTACTTGGTAGGCCGTGGATTTATCACATGAGATCGGTTGCCTCTTTTTCTTTGTAATGTGTTAAATTTCCTCATAATGGAGCAATATATAGGATTCAAGGTGATAGTAACCCTTGGAATTTTGAACAATTCTAAGACCATGGTGTATTCAAGATTCCAACCCTTGAACCCTTGCCAAGCATTACGTTCTATGAATATCAATAGTTTAACTTTCCTGTCAACTCCACTGCAAGTTACAATGGTCAACCCAAACTCATAGGGAATATACCACCTAACATCCTAGATTCTAATGATGATGAGAATGACAAGATTAATCTCAAGATTAAAATATTGAATCTCTCACCTCATCTCATTTCTCAACTTCCCACTTCTAAAGATTAAAACCTTGAATCTCTCACCTCTGAAACCTCGTTCCCCTTAACCACCTAGTGATGATATACCCATTATATTAACTAAGAATTGAATTTATATTCATCACACCACATTAGATGACAAGGTAATCTCTACCTATGTCATCAATCTTCATACACCTAACTATGATGATGGTTATACCTTAGATGATGCATTTTTATGAGGTCTTGTTCAGTCCTGAGATGCTAAAATTATTCGTTATCATTCTTCTTTGCTTTAGTATTTCCATATTTCTTATATAATTACATCATATATCATTCCTAATTTTATTATTTTCCCTCTTTTTTGTAGGGTCAATATGGGCACACACCTCCATTTATTGAAGAACCTCATAGGAGTATGCTAATGGATCATGCTATGAATGGTCCCTATTATTTTGATTGATAATAAGACCCCTTTAGTTGTCTTATTCCTGAGATAATTGTGATTATCATTCATCCTTATATGCATCCCATCCCTCCCTCAGTAGATTTCATTTTTAATCCTATTCCCACTCCTTCTTTAGTTGAGTCTCTTCTAATTTTAGATTTTCTTGCTCTTGTAGTCAAGCCTATCCCAATATCTTCACTAGCCCCACCTTCCCTTGTTTATGGTTTTCTCCATGTACCATGGTTAACTCCTTTACCTACCAAATGGGCTAATTAGCCATATTATGACATTCATAAATCTATTAGTCATTGGATTAGATACTGTTCATTACACTAGCCTTCCTTAACTTCCACTTCCACTCCTTATGTTAGTACACGTACCAAGTCTACTAACAAGTGTATCTATTACTTTTATGGCATAGATAATCACTCATCGATGTATTATCATAAGTTGTGCCAATATTTAGATAACTTGCATCCCACCACTCCTCATCCCATAGACAAGGCCATACCTCCCCCAAAATTATTACCTAAATATCTTCCCAAATATGGTAAGGTATATTGTCTCTAGAAATAATGTGGTACTCATCATACTGATCATTGTTGCATCCTTCAGTAATATCTCAAGGATCACCTCATATCCATTACTACACCTACTACCATTCCTCCCATAGGTTGGCCATGCAATAAATCTCCCTCTTCTTCCCCCATGTATCCACCACTTATGGTCCCTTTTCCACCCATGATTCCCTCACCTATGGATATAACCTCACCTATGGATCCTTCTCCACTGGTGACTCCTTCACCTGTGGCCCATTCTCCACTAGTGATCCCTTCATATCCCATAAAATCCATTCCCATTCCTTATTTCAAGAATACCCTACATGATAGCCTACATCAACATGATCCTTTAGGTGTTCTTAAATTTTATTTCAATAAGATTCATCATGAAGTATTTTATCAACTTTCCCTAAAGATTGATGGGACTTTGGATGCAGTCTAATTTCAACTTCATATATACTTATCATATGTTATGGATAATGTGTGTAGATAAATATATCAGTATTTATGAAATAAAAATGGTGTTATTTTATTTATTTCTTCATTTTGATTGGATGTGTTCTCCAAGTTTACATTTATCTATCTTATATCATTTAACATTGTGTCAAATTCTTATTTATATTACATTATGACTTTTGTTTGCATTATATTGCTTATGATGTCATTATTTTCCTCAAGTTCTCTTATAGATTCTTTTTCATGATTACACACTTCTTCTTCATGAGTTCCTTTTTATATGGTTATTTTGTTATATTTCATGATTGTTTGCTATCCTATCTCTATAAACACAGATAATTGTTATTGTGACATGGTTATACAAACCTTACTCATTTTAGTCATTTCTTATTTACCATGTGATTAGTTAGCAAATAATTCATCTCATTATAATCTCCTTTTACCAGTCCACCTTGGATCTCCCCTTATTTACTTTCGAAAACTAATCATACACATGGTTGAAACTTGAGATAACATGTTGGTTCATTGTTAAGCCTAAGTGTTCTAGTCAGTAATTTTTTTGGATACTTAGCTTCCTTCAGCCTAAGCCTTAAGCTCATTCATGTGTATCATTTTATCTCTCATGATTGGTCATTCCAAGTTTGTATGGAGGAGGAATCTTAAAATTCATAAAAATTCAAAATACAAATCATTAAAAAAAGGTAATGATCTAAAAGGCAACATTATAAATTTTCAATAGTCAAATCACACTAAAAGACGTGATTATAAGCACACCTTTTTATAATCAAATCTCAAACTCAATAGTTAGCATCATGATAAAGTAAAATTACATTGGGGTATAGTAGGCCAATATATTGGAAAAGGAGAATAAAAAAATCTTTTAGTGATACCTACTTTCTCATGCAAGAACCCAATGTTTGTAGTAGACCAATAACTCTATAAGGGGTCCTGAGGAGTGGTGAAAATGTCATGGGAAGGTAGGTCTATTTTAATTTTTTTGTTCAAAACAACTAACATGATCTGATCTTAGTACCACAATTATTTACCTATATAGCTTTACACCTATAGTGAACATGTATCCTTTTTATATTGATGGTCACTAGTCCCTTAGTGTCTTTCCATGTCCTTAGTGTGCCTCATGTCTCCTAAGGTAGTGTGCCTCATATCTCCTAAGGTATTCTCATAAGATGCATATGTTATGCTTATTGCATTCTCTCTTTCATTCCCTACAACCCTAATATTTACCCTTGAGAAATATTGTTTTGTTTACTGATCACTCCCCTTAGGGATTTCATTTGTGAGTTGTAGTGTAATACCTTGGAAAGGACCTGACCTTCCTCACAAATTACCAAATTTTCACATTACCTTTCCAAACATCCATTTTTACCATATTTTATCCATTATTTACACCTAATTGGTGTTCCCTTTATGACTTGTAGTGTAAGACCATGGATAGGACCTGGCCTTCCTCACAAAATATTCCAATACCCAAGTCACAATAAAATTACATGTGTCAAATATGAGATAAGATGTGATTGTTTATGAGTTACACATCATTGACATGCTTCCCATATTGATTTATTATGTTTTATGATTAATTTATTAATATTTCATTTTTATCCTCTTATTTTATGATTGTATGTGAGAATCCAACGATTTTTCTTAAGTTTTTCATACTTCCCAACTTGAACTAGTGTGATTAATTTAAGACCATTTTGCAAATTTTGTTTCTCGTTTATACTTCCCAAAGTGATTTGGTATGATTGATCGACTTAATTTATTTGTTTTTATACCACTGGTATTTTATGTGATTTCCATTTAATTACATTATTTTCATACTTCCCAACATGAAATAATGTGATTTTACCTATTATAATTTGGTGCCAATCTTTTTAATGGTTTAAAAACATGTTGTCCTCTTGTTTACCACTTTTTGGTTTATTATACTTAGTCATCTTTTGTTATTACACACTTCCCATCATGAACTAGTGTGTAGTGCATTTATTTTTTAATACTTATGCTTTTTCTAAATCTTTTTTGCCTATTTCTTTTTAATCATGCGTGTGTAATCCATAATGATAGAAAAGAAAACATCCTGCATATATTTACCATAACATATACAACAAAATAAAAATACACATGATAAAAATAAATATATCCATGCATCAACACCCACAACCAAAATATAACTCATGAGACCAAAAATTTAATTGTCAAAACCAAATATCTCTATATATCATATGTTTTTATATAAAATATGTAAATTTATCAATCCAACTGTATGGCCGAGCTCCATCATGCCTATCTCATGGCCTAGTCATGTTTCCCATATATGCCTTAGACCATACCCTCTACATAATATGATATAATGAGGTTATTCAATATCTCAAACCTACTACCTATCCCTATAGGTTAGCCATCTAGGCTTATACCTATCCTAGCTAGATCATGATAACCATGTGTGTAACTATCTCTTGAGCTAGGGATTAACAAGCCTATGATTTTCATAATTCCACCCATACCAATGGTTAAAATCTATGCTTACATGTCTATAGCTACCTCATGTCCTCCCTCACCATTTTAAACCAGCTTGCCCAAGCTAGGGTAGATGGTACCACATGATCATATAGCATGGTGGGGTCGTATGGTGCCATCACTCTATCTAAAATGTCATGGTGTACTACTATGACTAACGACCCCCACTTGGTCTCCTATATCATAGGGTCTCAAAAAATAAAACCCAAACAAATATTAGATCATAGATATATCTCATAATCTATCTATATATCTATAATCATATAGTAGTAGTCTATCTCAAAGACTAATAAATCCAACATTTCTTACCTATCCTAGTGTCACCAACCACTATCTCCCTATCCACTCATCCATCAAGCAATATCTCTCCATAAAATTGTCCCCTAAGCATATTTTATATGGGATGCTTCCCTATTATAGAAAAAATTAGAGTCACCACTCATGCACACCTTGAGCCTCTCCTTGGTGGTGTCTTTATCAACCATCTCTACCCTACGCTGACTATTGGTTCATCTTACATGACCACTCTCATATGTACTCAATCTTATTGATGGTCTCCCTATCAGTGGTGTGACCAAAGTGGTTAATGATCCTCTTGCTAGAGTGCCTACTATGATACCTATTATACCCTTACATCCACATCCATGCCCTCTCCTCCTTTGATTATTTGCTATGATGCTCAACCAATATATGGTATCACATGCTACAGTCTAATCTCCAATCTCTTGACTGGAACTCCTACTCCTCCTATCCCCCTCAACTCTCTCACATATCATTCCCAAAACATAGGCACTACTATAAGATCTACTAGGTGTCAGAGTCCAAACTATCCTAGAAAGTGTGCCACTAGTAGCTCAACCCACTAGGTATAGTGGCCTATGATCCATTCTTGAGCTAGCCTTGGTATGATGGTCACCCAACTTGGCCAATTCATAGAAATATGTGCATAAGGCTACCACATAATCTTTCCTCATATAACTATTTGTAGTGATGGATTATGGGGCATGACCCATGTTACCTGGTCCTATCTCCATCTAACAACCTGAGGTAACCTAACATCAACCACATGGGGAAACCCAACTAGTTGATACATCAAAAACCTATCATATATCTATGTGATTAGTAAGACCACTGGTCCCATGATATTCAACCCTTTAATATTTACCAGCATATTTCTTACTTTGCTCATATATTTGTATCTACTCACTCTTTCTCCAATCCTTAAAATGTTCTACAATCTTGATGTCATAGAGAATATTTTCAATTGATATATGTACATGTTGCAAAATTTTCTATTTTTCACTCTTTTTTGATAATCTCTATAGGTTTGCCTAATGTTCCTCACATTGGACACCTTCACATTTCTAACATATCCTTATTTATCTACAACACTAAGGTAAGTAAATGTATTTATTTCAAAATTCTATCCTTTCATTTATTTTATTTGATCCTTACTAAAATTTATTCAACTTTAACATTATGTGTTGCTATGATCTTTTCCCAAAGCACCATGTTGAATTGTACCTACATGACACATGATCAAATTTGAGTGGGGCATATCTATACACATAATATTTTCAAAATTTATCAATCACTAATGATTTATATCTTGCAAGAACCTATCGAGTCTAAATCTCTCTAATTACATGCCCTAATGAGTGTATCAAAAAAGGGGTGGGAAAATAATTGGTGCCTCACAAGATTATTATCCCTTTTTACCACTTGTTATCTACTCACTTGTCTCCTAAAAACCATTTCCCTAAGCTTTGTCTCCTATTTTTAACCCTATTCTAGCCTTTTACCATTGTCATTATCCCTTTCCTTAACTTAAGCCCTTTTTTGGTAGTTTAAATGAAATAATTGGCCACATCAACCTCATATTGTTAGTTACAAATTTTCTTAGGAAATAGGTCGAGACATGGCCGACATAGTTCATAACCTAGTTAGTTTTTGCCAATTTCAATACTAGGTCGATTGGGTCGACCTTGTCAGCCTAAATTTTTGGAAAGGTTTAGGGTTAGATCCTCTTATATAAACACATTCATTTAACCATTTCTAAGAGAAGAGAAGAATAAGTAGGATATATTGTGTATATGTTTATCCACTATTTTAATTGAGGAGTGAGATTAGGGTTTCATACTTTCTTTGGAGATATAAATAGTATCTTATGGATAAGTCTTTTGGATGCATTGGTAGGTTGTGTATCCTAGAGATTATTTATCCTTGTCATCCTTATATACCAAAAAAAGCTCTTGAAAATTACCTTAGCCAATGAAGATATTGAGGCTTGGTGGATTTGTATTCAAAGGTAACTATTCCTAACTTTATTCCTCATTTTAAAAGTAGATAGATATAAATTTTCACTTCTCTTCCATGCATTAGGATTCTATATACATTGATGTGAGTATAGGTCTTATATGCATGTTTAATTTTCATGTTGATTACCCCCACTTTGTGCCACAAGATTTGGTGAGAACAAGATTAGATTTTAATTTACTTTTTATTAGTATAGTGAATATGAAAACATAGGACTTAGTTAGGGTTATTGCATAGTTTTGCTTGACTGGAGGCTTTAAAACCCTCCCTAGTGATAATTATTGTGGTAAGAGATGCCTTGGCTAGGTCTAGTGGATCCATATTGGTCATGGCCCTGATTATATAATGTATCCCCAATAAAAAGTGTAAGTAAGATTTATCTTATTTGAGATAGGATTGATTTGTAGATTTTCTACATTCCCCATTACATACGCCATGCATTTTCAACATTAATCACATTTAAAAAATCATTTTGTTCATTATTTTAATGTACAAACTTGAAATAATGTGAGAAAGGATAGGAAATGAAGGTAAAGATAATCTTGGTACACTAAAATATCATTGAATAACTCCATTTATGATTTTGAATATAGGTACAATAAAACATTTCTCCCAAATGGATAAGTTTCTTAATGAAAAAGAGATTATGAAGGTTTTAATAGTGAATCAGAGCATGAAATAGAAAAGACAACATGAGATGGAGTGAAATAAGCATAAAAAAAACATCCTCAAAACTTATCAAGATCAAAACCTTGTAGAGATAGAAGTTACAAATTGAAAAAGGGTAGAAAACTATTCAAGATCTCCATTGAGTCATTGGCAAGAGAAGAAGGGTCATTTTCATGAAGTTGTTTCATGAGTGGAGAGATGTACCAGGATAAATAATATTAGGAGTTTGAGATACCTAATATGCCCTAAAAGTTTTTGGTATAGGTTCAGGGTTATAGGGTTGTTTCTTTGTGAACCATCACTAACAAGTTATTAGCCTCTAAAACCCTTTAAAACCCCAGGTGCTCAGTTTTAGAAAAGTTGAATTCATTTTGAAACTATTTGAATGAAATATAATAGTTAAATAACACTATAAATACATATAATAAACCCTAAAACATAAAAATAAAGACAAAATTCCATGCTTAGTCATCTAATGCCAAAAAATTTCATGTTTTGATGATTTTATGACATGATAGGCAAGGTTATTAAAAGTGGCTTTTTTAGTCATGAAAGTGGTTTTATTAAGGTGTAATATAATTTAATAAAAATTATAAAGACCTCATAAATCTTCCTCAATATTATAAAAATAAAATACAGGTCCAAATTACTAAGAGATAGTTGAGTATGCATGCCCAACTTGACTGTGTCAACATAACATGCCTAAAAAGAGTATTTTTATAAGGTTTTATCAATTGATTGAATGAATATAGTGATTTTAGGATATATAGGGGCATATTAATGTATTATAAAATAATAATTAGGCCTTTATACCCCATTAAACTTAGGTTATGCCCATTTCTTTCTCTCTAGATCCATTGTCTCTAATTTCTAGGTTGTTGCAGACTTGAAAATGAGTGTTTTTGATATTTTTGTGATTTATCATGACAAAATAGTGATTTTAATGGTTATAGGGGTTAATATATGTTAAAATATGAAATTAATGAGGTATTTAAACCTAGTGAAGATCAATATATAAAAATTCTTTGCTACTAGCCTACTTGTTGCCCTACATGCCCAAATTTTACAAAAAGATGATAACTTGACTTTTAAGCCTCAAAAACATATTAAATTTGGATTAAAGGTCTGATTAAATATTTTTAAACTTTTGAAAGTGATATAATGTCTTTATGGTACCTTAAGAGAGATAAAACCCAAGAATACAATTTAGGTCTACTAAAAATGGAAAAAATCACTCATCTAGAGTAAAAAAATTGGCATAATTAAAGAATGGAGGATAAAAATTCCTTGAAAATTCATATTAAAGTCTTATAATTTTGTTTTAATATGGATTATGTGGTGTTTAAAATACCTTGGGCCATTGGCATAGTGATTTAAGGCCATTATACTAGTCAAAACAAGGTCTTCTTAATAAGTTTTTGAAATTAAAATGCGGTTGCAGACCTTCTTAAGGTCATAAATAGAAAAAAAAATTAATGAAACATATATAATAATATAATTACATAATTTAATGAATATTAATTTCATATATAATCTTATTAACATGTTTAAAGGTAGAGTTGAAAGGTTTACCCACATGCAGTTCACTAGCTTCACATTGTTGAGAACATTAAATGAAGCATATAGGCGTCTATCAACTTTTCAAGCTTACCTCAAGATTAAAATGATATTGAAAATATTAATAGGACCTAAAAAACCTTATAAAGTACATCCATGAGGTTAACAAGTTGTTGTGGTAATATTCAAATAAATATTAGGTCTTGAATGAAGAAATAGACTTGTCTTCATTACTTTCCTTTGGATCAAACAAGTTTAGACATGAAGTTGTAAGTTATAATGATAGAGAGAAAGTGTGAAGAAGTATAAGTTTTAATTTTTAGTTTCACCAATATGAGAGATGCTTTGAAATAACCAATAATGGTGTAGAAGGATGCTAGAAAGGGAAAGTAAGCCATGTGTCAAGATATCAACTTGTAACTCCTCAATCAAGAAAGGGTAATTTTAAGAGAGAAAAGATTAGTCATAGGAGGTAAAGATAAAATTATAAACCACCTCTCATGAGGACATCATCAAGACAAGACAACACATGTTAAAGATGAATGATAGGACTATTTTTCACCTTTTATTGTTATTGTAATTGGTTTCATCATAGATTTCAATCATAATGAACTTCTCACATGTCTACCCTCTCTCTTCTCCATTATTCTATATACTCATAAAAAGGACATTGTAAAGGATAATGTAGCTAGTTATGGCATATCCCTACCAAATTTATGTTGATTTCTTGCTTTTGAATTGAATACAAGCTGATTTATGCCTTTTCCATCTAGCATCTAGTGTTCTTATGATGAATTGATGATGAATTATAGTTATAGTTTTAAAATTCCTTGAATTTATCCTCTTTGTTCTTGCCTCTTTATGAGTAATTCACCTTATTATATGTCATATGGTACATTTCAAGTAGTATTTCAAAGGTTAAGTTTGGAAATCTTCACTAGTGTCTTCCTTTAGACCTCTTGATTATCCCTCTTGATTGATGCATTAACCATAGCTTCCATATTGAAACACTTATGTTGGAAGGATGATTTTGGAGTTTAAATTATATTTAAATCATATTTTAGTCTATATTAGCAATCATAATCAAGTAGAGGAAACTCAAAATTTGGTGCATCACCCCTTTTATTCATTGTTTTCATTATTTTTTTATCCTTTTTTCTTGTAAATTTAAATAGGTGTAGTGTTAGTCTTAGGTTTAGAATCATAGGAGACAACTATATCTAGAGGTTATATTTAGTCACAAGTCACCCAGAACCTTAAATAGTTCTCATTGTGTCAATTGGGTGAGGAGACTTGAAACACCTCCTCAAAGGGTATAACATAAGGTGATAATAGTTTTTGGAACACTCAATGGGATAAGGACTCAACGTAACTCATCTATTGAAGGATTTTTGGTGTTGTACTTTAATACATTAGACTTTGGAGGCAATTCTACAAGCATCAATGGCAACTCTAAGTTCATTCAATTGGTTTTAATAGCCCAGGTATTCTTTCCAAGCAATTACCCTTTATTTTTGATTTCCACATGAAGTTTTATGGCTGAGTTTTAAGTAGGTTTCAACTTGGTCCAAGTTATTTATCCATATAAACCCCATAAAGAGCCATACCATCCCTATAATTATCCCACTTTCCCTTTATATGGCTTTAATTATGCATCTAACTAGCCTTACCTCTAAGGATGTTATCCTTCCTTTCTCCTCAACAACCTTACCAAGATTTCCAACCTTCACACCAACCTTTCAATGCATTCCATTAGTCCTATATAACCCATTCTTCTCTAATTCATCATTCTCATGATCTTATCATATCTAAATTTTTTATTGATATCAAGGCCAAGCTTGAAATAATTAATCGAGTAGAAGTTTGAAAACTTGCTTCCTAAAGTTCCTTAAATTCCTCAACCAAAGAAGTTTCCAAGCTTATCACCCACTTATCATATGCCAATCCAAAATAAAGAGAGGGAGAAATTTTTAGAATCTAAACTGAGAAAGTTTCCAAGTTTATTGATCTCTTCATCCACTCCTCAAGTTGGAATTATTCATAAGGATGAAGGTATATTAGAATTTGATAGGATGATTCCTAAATGGAAAGAGGAGAATAAATAAACCTTAGCACAAGTATCTTTTCCTCTTTCCTAAGAGATCCTAAATGAGTCCATTACTTCCAAATTTTGAAGTTGGAATATTACTCCTTCAAAATGTAAGCCAACTCATGAGAATATTAATACCACTCTACCAAATGAGCCATTTTTCCCTCTCACCATATCGATTTTTGAAGGAGGACCTATTGTATGGAAGGCAAGTGAAGGAGAGCCCTTAATGACCCACTTTCCATTTGATAATGAATATTATACCCATGCTCCACCATTTGGAACCCCTTTACTTCCTACCATCTCCCTTTGCATTAGAGTACCTGTTGTATGGAGAGTAGATGAGGACCATTCAAGTGAACATGATGAAGATTTTAGATTTTTAGTTGCAATTTAAAATGAACCTCAAGAATGATATGATGACTATGTTCAATTGGTGGCTATAGTAGAGGTGAAATTAAATATACCTCAAGATGTATAAAGTGGCTAAAAAGAGAAGAAGTATCTAAATGAAGAGAATTCAATCCTTCCTAGTCAATATTACATTCAGGGATATGAACAAGAGTTTTATTAGATAAATAAGCTTCCATTCAACATGAAAAAAGAAGAGAAGATTGAAATATTGGATTCATAAGGTAATAATACTAAACATGGACTAAGTAAAGACATAAAATAAGATGTAGTGATTCTTAGTGAACCTCAATAAAATCAAAGTGGGGATCTAGAAGGTTTTAATGGCATGCAGCAATCATGCTTTGACATTTGTAAAGAATTTGAATATCTTGATAGGTCTACAACTCATGAGGATAAAAATGAGGGTGTCATAGAGGTTCTTTCCCTCCCAAATGGACAATAGGATGATCATAACATGTTAGGAAAAAAACATTATGATTTCATTGAAAAATTGGAGGTCTTTAATAGACCTGCATCTCCTAAAGGTAAGAATGAAAAAATAAATAAGAATACACCAGCTGACTTGCAAATAGAATTTCCTCAATTTATCATGATTGATCATGAGAAACCTTTGATTATGTTAGAAATTTCATTATTTTCATCAAAAAATCAAAGATTAGACAAGGTATGACATTATGCTTAACTTGCATGATCAATCCATAAGTTAATAATTGAAGAAGATAGGCTTGATTTCCAATAAATAACACAATGAGCATGCCAACATCACAATGGGTAAGGCATAATTTTCAGCTCACAAGAAAGAATCCAATAGACTCCATCCATCAAGTTCCAATTTGATAATATTAAGTCAAAAATATTCTAAAAGTTTTTCTTTTGATCCAGGTAGAGTTGGCCTTTGAGGTCTTATACATAGTAAGCTAGTATTTGCTTTCTCCAAGTTCTTTTAGCATAATGTTTACCTAGTTGTTTTATTTTCTCTTTTCCCTAAATGCCTCATGGCATAGTGTGGTGTCTTATTTTATGTGTATATTGAAGGCATCTTTAGCTGTCTTAATTTGTTCTAAGGACTTGTAGTCAATTCTCAAGGTCTAAATCATGTTTATTGATTAGTGATGAGTGACTCCATAGCCTAATGGAATTCTAAGGCTACCATATAGATGTTTATTAGGAAAACAACCCCTGTATATTGCCAAAAATGTTGGCTAGTTTAGCCATCCTTTATCATGGTATTTTAAAATGATGTTTTGAGTTGTCTAACCTTGTAAATGTTCATATTCAAGGACTTTAACATTGTTTAAGGTAATTTAACATAGTTTAAGGTATTTAAAAAAGTTAAGGTTTAATTTTTGTGCTTTCCCAAGTCATTATTATATCAATTCTAATGTGGTTCAAGTTGGTAGAGGTAAAATAAGTCCTAAAAAGATCCATTGACATTTGATAAAGATCATGTAGTGCCTTATTATGACCATACATTCAACCATTATTTCAACTCCATGCATCTCTAATGTTTCTCACATTTAAATTTTTTTTGTCCATTGTTTTAATGTCCAAACTTGGAATAATGTGATAAAGGGTAGGAAAGGAAGGTAAAGAGACTCCTAGTACATTATAATATCATTGAATAACTCCATTCGTGATCTTAAATGTAGGTACAACAAAATATTTATCCCAAATAGACATGTTTATTGATGGAAAAGAGACTATGTAAGTTTTCATAGTGAATCAAAGAATGTAATGAACAAAATAATATGACATAGGGTGATATAATCCTATCAAAACCTCCTCTATCCTCCTAATCTTAAAACCATGTAGAGATAGAAGTTACAAATCCAAAAAGGGTAGAAAACCATTCAAGATATCCATTAGGGCATTAGCAAGAGAAGAAGGGTAATTTTAATGAAGAAGAGGATATATTAGGACAAATTACAATAGCGTTTTAATGGAACCCATATGCCCAGAAAAAATTTGGTAGAGGTTTAGGGTTAGATGGCTTGTGTTTTATGAACCATCATTAACAAGTTAGTAGCCTCTAAAACCTTAGATGCTTCATTTTGAAAAATTTAAATAGAGTTTTAAACTTATTGAATAAAGGATAATAGTTTAAAAATAATATAAAGACCTATAATAACCCATAAAACATAAAACACAACACAAAATTCCATGGTCAACCATCTAATGCTAAGAAATCTCATGTTTTGATGGTTTTATGACATGACAAGCATGGTTCTTAAAGGTGTGTTGTATTTTTAGTCATGAATGTGGTTTTAATGAAGTGAAATATAATTTAATAAACCTTATAAATAACTCATAAATCCTCCCCATGATTCTAACAAGCATATATAGGTCCAACTTGCCAAGAGATAGTTGAGTATGCATGCATAGCTTGACTATGTCAACATAATAGGCATGAAAAGAGTGTTTTTGGAAGGTTTTATCGAGTAATTGAATGAATATAGTTATTTTAGGATATATATGGGTATATAAAGGTCATATAAAAAATTAATTAGATATTTATACCCCATAAAACTCAAGTTATTCCCATTTATCTCTGTAGGTCTATTATCCCTAATTTCCAAGTTGGTGTAGACCTAAAAATGAGAGTTTTTAAATATGTTTTGTGCTTGATCATGACAAAATAGTGATTTTAATGGTTATATGGGTTTATAAAGGTTAAAATTCAAAATTAATTAGGTCTTGATACCTAGTTAATCTCAAGATATAAAAATTCTTTGCTAATAGCTTGCTTGTTCCCCTACAAGCCTAGATTTTACAAAAAGATGATAGCTTGAGTTTTAACCCTCTAAAACCTATGAAATTTGGATTTAAGGTATATTTAAAAATTTAATAACTTTTTAAATTTTTATAATTTATGTATAATACTTGATGAGATATAAAAATAAAAATACAATCCAGATCTGTAAAAAATGGAGAAAAATAGTCTTCAAGAGGACCAAAAGTCACATAATTAAATAATATAGGATATAAATACATTAAAAGATAATATTCAGGTACCATAATGTTATTTAAATATTTTTTATGTTTTACCAATTCATTTTTATCATTACATGGTGATATAAGGCCATTATAAAGGCCAAAACAAGGTCTTCTTAAGAGGTTTTTGAAACTAGAATGAGGTTGCAGACCTTCTTAAGGTCATCAATGTCAATAAGAAACTTCATGAAAAAACTATGGGAATTTAATGGAATATTTTTAGTCCTATTAAATTTATATAAAATATTATTAAAATGGTTTTAGTTAGAATTGAACTTTTTACCCACAGGCAATTTACTAGCTTCATGTTGTTGAGAACATTCAAAGAAGCATACATACCTCTATAAAATTTTCAAACTTGCCTCAAGATGAACATGATATTTGAAAATAATAATATGAAATAAAACACCTTATACAATAAATTAATGAATTTTTCAAGTTATTGTGTCAATTTTCAAACAAAAATTAGGTCTTGGATGAAGATATAGACTTGTCTTCATTACTTTTCTTTGGATCAAACAAGTTTAGACACAAAGTCATAGCTTAAAATGATAGAGATAAAGTGTGAATATGTATAATTTTTAATTTTAACTTTAAAAAATATTATATATGTCTTTCAAGAGCCAAGAAAAACATAGAAGGATGATAGAAAGGGTAAGTAAGCTATGTGTCAAGATATCAACTTGTAACTCCTCAATTAAGAAAGGACAGTTCCAAGAGAGAAAGGATGAGTCATAAAATTTGAAGAGCCATTTATATGCCAAATATCATGAGGAAATCATAAATCCAAGCCAAAATATGTTGAAAATGAATGCTACATATATTTTTCACCTTTTATTAGTATTGTAATTAGTTTCATGATAGATGATAGTCATAATGGACTTTCCACATGTGTACCCTATCTCTCTCCTCCATTATTATATATATACTCCTAAAAATTACATTGTAAAGGATCATCTAGTTGGTTATGATGTATCCCTACTAAATTAAAGTTTATTTATTGCTTTTGAATTGAATACAAGTTGATTTATACCTTCTCCATCTTGCATCTAGTGTTCTTATGATGAATGATAATTATAGTTTTAAAATTACTTGCATTTGTCCTATTCATTATTACCTATTTATGTGTAATTCACCTTATTGTAGGTCATAAAATGAATTTAAATTATTATTAAAAAGGTTAAGTTTGGAAATCTTCACTATTGTATTCTTTTAGACCTCTTGATTATCCCTATTGATTGATGCATTAACTATAGCCTCCATATTAAAACACCTATGTTGGAAGGATTACTGTGGAGTTGTAAAATCATATTTAAGTCTTGTTTTATTCCATATTAGGAATCATAATAAAGTAGAGGAAAATCAAAAGTTAGTGCATCACCCCTTCTATTCAATTCTTTCATGCTTTCTTTATCCCTTTTCTTTATAAATTTGAATAGGTGTAGTGTTAGTCTTAGGTGTAGCATAAAGGGAGCCAACCCTCTCTGGAGGTTCTCTTTAGTAATAGGCCACCCATAAAATTAAAGAGTTCCCATTGTGTTAATCTGGTGAGAAGTCCTGAAAAACCTCCTCAAAGAGTGAAACTCAAGGTGACAATAGTTACCTCAACTTTATTTTGACTAGAAATTGATAGATTTTCAGAATTCAAGGCAAGGGGATTTGTTAATGAACGAGTACTAGGAACAATTTACTAAGATATTGAAATATGTTTACTAGTATTAGAAAGATAAGAATTTTTGTATTTATAAATTCATTGTGGGTTTGAGACCCTATATTGGATGTGAAATGGATTTGCATGGACCATCAACTATGGATCATGTGTTCGAAAAAGTTGTAAAATAAGATCAAAAGCTAAAATATTTAGCAGAGGTCAAGAAAAAGTATAAGAATTTTTTTAGTATTTTCAAGACTCATTTTAAGAAGAAAATATAGAATTGGAATGGAAATTCTAATAATTAGTGCAATAATTAGAATGCAAGATTTATAAATACCTCAGGGAATAGGAATCTAGGAGGTAATTTCACAGAAGGTTTTAAGTGTGAAAATAAGTATGAATGAAAGGGACCTCTAGGAGGATGTTTCATTTGTGGAGGATATAACTATGATAAAGACTATCCTTGGTGGAAGATAGATAGAAAAAATAATAATGCAACTTAATCTTCACAAAATGGAACCTTTGAGTACCATATCTACGTAATGATGGATAATCGATAGGCTAAATTCCAAGCCTCTCACATTGAAGTGTCAGGTACTATTTTTGGTCATATAGTTTCTATTTTTATTGATACTAGAGCTACTGATTGGTTTATTTATTCTAGAATATTGAATAAAATATCTAAGAAATCTAGTTATATGGAAAATGACTAGTCAGTATAGTATGGGAATGAGTCTAAGGTCAAATTTGATAGATTTCTTATGGAGGCTAAAATCTATTTGCCATAATTCACCATAGTTATAGATCTATATGAAAAACCATTAGGGTCATATGAGGTGATCATAATATTGAATTGGCTATCTAGACAAAAATCCAAAGTGGATTGGTTCCTTAAAAATGTTGAATTTCAAGATGATTTTAGAACTCTAACCTAAATCTAGGAAAATCAAAGAGAGTTAAAGCTTAGGATAATTTTTGACATTTAGTTAAAGAGGGATCAAAGTAAGAGATGACAATCATTCTTTGTTAAAATTGATTAAGTTTTAAATTCCAAAGAACCCACCTTATAATATTATCCCTTTCTAAAATAATTTTAGGATGTCTCTCCAAAATAACTACTAAGGGTGACTCCAAAAATGGAATTTGATTTCACTACAGATATCATTCCAGAATTAGAACAAAGTCTAAGGCACCCTATAAGATGAAGAAAATAGATTTTATTGAGTTAAAGGCTCAACTTCAAGAAATTTTGGCTAAGGGTTTTATTCGGCCAAGTATTTCATCATGGGGAATACATGTATTTCTTGTCAAAAAGATAGACAAAACTATTCATTTGTGCATAAAATACTACATACTCAATAAGGCAATGATGAAAAATAGATATTAATTGCCTAATATTGATTATATTTTTGATCAAATATGTGATGCTATAGTATTTTTTAAGATAGATATATGGATAAAATCCACATTTTGAATATTTGGTGTAGTTAGCTTTTCATTGTATATGTGCTTGGTGAGTTGGGTAGATTAGTATCAATCTCTTCTTTCCTAGGTTCCCCTTTTTTATTTTTCACTAAGTATCAGCTCCTTCCACTGGTGTCACATGGTAACCCCATGCTCATTATTTGTAAAAGAGTTCTTAACTTCCCTAAGAGCAGTACCATCTCACCATATGGCATCACAATGCTCCTTAAAAGTGAACGGTTATTTTGTCAGAGTTTTAAGGTGCACCATTGGTTGATGAAATAATATGTAGGTCCCACTATGTAGGTATAACTAAAATAAAGCAAACCTTCCATATGTCATCACAATGCTTATTGAAGTCAAATATTTTTCTATCAGATATTTGAGTTATGCCATTGGCCATGGGAAATAGGCCATATTTCCAACAAGAATTCTAGAGGCAGTTTAGAGGGAGACACACATCACTACAATGCTTATTCTAAGAATTATGGGAATCATGAGGCATCAAGATTGCACCATTGCACCATATCTAAGATTTGAGTGGTAAGATCCAAACTTATGATATTTGGAAATAATGTAAAATATAATGTAGATCAACACAACACAATAGATATTGGTGGACCAAGATGTCTACATATTCAATATATGTAGAAATCGAATACCCTTAAGGTAGGGCAATACCATACAATACTTATTTAATAATGAATAACTCCACAATGTCTCTTCGAGGGGACAACCTCCAATATCCTCTTACAATAGAAGACTCAATTATTATTTGATTTTTTTATAATAATATTCACCTCCTTTATAAAGACCTCTAAATAACTAACAATGGATGGGTAACCTCCTAATCCTAATGTAGGCCAACCATTACCCAATGCATTAATTCCACAAGTTACTCAATTATCCTAATATATTGGACCCATATGACTAACTAAGGGGAATGTGTCCCACATGTCATCATCTCCATCAACCCATATACATTAATATATCATATCCCTAGATACATAACATTCCTTGCCTCCTTGACATGTTTCATCTCTGAAATATAGGAAGAAACCAAATAATGAGTGTGCTTCAAATGAATTCACACTTTTCTCCAATCTCAATCATTTATCCATCCATATGTGATCTTGGTAGGTAATAGCTCTCCAAGATTTTTTTCAAATTTCATTGTGTTCCTCTAATTTTGTTCATGATCATAACTGTACTACTTTGGTGTCCATGCATACTTATTCCTCTTTTGATTCCATGTACCATATTCTAATGCACTACTTTGATTCAATTTATGACCATAGTAGTTATTCTTCCATGCATAGTCATAGTGATTTCCCCATTCAATCCATGTTCCATAAGCCACTGCGCTTCTCTGATTCCATATTTGAACATAATAGTCCTTATTTGGCTTTCATGAATAGCCATAATTATTGGAACTCTGATTTCATATATAGCTAAATTCATTATTTTGACACTCTCAAATGGCTCTATGATTTTTTCCTCTCATCATGATGTGGTTGTTTATATAACTCAACTTTTTTTTTGATAATTTGACCTTATCAACTTGTTCTTGTACCTCTTCCACAATTTTCCTTATTTGTTTTTTGAGTATATGAAGTGTTCATTTATAATTATATTATGTCTTTATATATGTCATCTAAATCTTCCTCATGCTCTTCTTCACCTACTTTAATCTCATCTTTATGATCTACCTTGATTGTTTTTTGTGCATTTCCAACTATGATATCATGTAAAGTGACCTTATTTCTCTTATACCAAAACTTCATGAACTTCTTCTGAACATTAATATTGATTATTTCCAAAGCCTATAACCATGTATATCCAAGAACCATATCCACATCATCCATATAAAAAGCATAAAAATCTAAATTCAAAACGTATTTTTTCATAATGAGTTTCACATCTTCAAACGCTAGAATATTCTTACCATCCACTTGAACCTCCTTGATATTATTTGCTTTAAAATGTAGATGCTTGCCCACATTCATGTTGATGAATTTATAGTTACTAGTAGGGTTTATGGACATAACAAACTTATTTTTAATGCATCCATAAAATTGAAAAATTGACTCAGATTTCTTTGGAGCCAGATTATATGAAACCTTATCATCCAATTATTCTTCGTTATCACTTACATGTTCTTCCTCATTGTCATTATTTTATTTCACTAATTTTTATTATTAATCATATCCATTCTCTTATTTATTACCATCATTATTTTTTACCTCTTCTTCATTATCTTCTTTTTCTTTTATATCCCATTGATCTAGGAAGATGTGTTCCATTTCTTCCCATCAAGAATACATTTGTGTGAAGCTCAACTATTTAAAACAATGTTGTGTAAGCCCAAACAAAGAAAGAGATAATAAAGTTTTCCAATTTATTTTTTAGTATTATTCTCCTTAAAAAGGAGCCACCATTTTGTAGCATCAATATCATCCTCCCCTAAAAATACTTGCAACTTCATGATCCACAAAAAAAGCTAGGGTTGATGAAATACCCTAAAATGTCAATAAATCATTATAAGCTCATCCAAATAGTACCAAATTTTTAATGTATATTCCTCTTATGATATTGGAACTTCAATAAAAAATTTGTGAAAAAAATCCAAAATTTTTGGCCTATAGAGTGAATCTATGAAAAATGCTAAAATTATAATAACTCACTCAAAAAAATTCAAAAAATTATGAATTCTTTTTTGTATTTATCTTCTATGTTATCATAACACTAGTAAATTTTTTGAAAAAAAATTACTTATATTTAGGATGATATGGTAAAATTATTAAAAAAACTAAAATATCTATAACACCCTCAAAACTTGATCATAAAGGTTCTTTTTTTACTGTGACTTCCTTAAAATATTCTTCATCTCTAGTAAAAAAATTGTATAGATATTCATAACCTATTGAAATATATTGATGATTTGAAAAACCTAGTTTTTCACTCCACACAAATTGCCCAAATCAAAGCTCTGATACCACTTGGTAAGATCCACACTTATGATATTTGGAAATAATGCAAAATATAGTGTAGATCAACACAACACAATATATATCAGTGGACTAAGATGTAAAATTTTTCAATATATATAGAAATATAATAACCTTAAGGTAGGGCAACACCATAAAATACTCCTTTAGAAAGGAATAACTCCATAATGTCTCTTCGATTAGAAAACCTCCAATATCCTCTTACAATAGAAGACTCAATTCTTACTTCTTTCCTTTACAATGATATTAACATCCTTTATATAAACCTCTAAATAACTAACAATAGATGGATAACTTCCTAATACCAATGTTGGTCGATTATTACCCAATGCATTAATTGCCAGGATCTTGCTCCTCAATAAGAGAACATATGATTTCCTTATATAAACAACTAATCATGGAATTAAACCAGAATTAACAAGTAACTAGAATTCACAAATGACACAGAATATGAGAGACAATACACAATCTTGTATTAATACTCATGCCTAAAGGAAATACAATGAAGATGCCACAATCTTCCACACCTCTCAGATGTATAGATCTCTTTCCCTCAAGAGCTCACTCTCCTAACAAAAATGGTCCCAACACACAACTCAAACACAGAGTTGGTGTTCACCTCCAACCAGTCAGTAATAACCTTCCCAGTACACAAGTACTCAAAGTACTTCAAGTAGATCTCCCATGAACCTGCAACAACTTGCAACTCAAATGATCTTACTTACCATGTATAACTTCTTCCTGATCTTGCTGCCACCTGCAGATCAACTGTTCTTACAATTGGAAGGATCTCTTCCTTGCCTTAATCCTTGATCCTTGATCCTTCATTACAATACATGCCAATGAGTCTATAATTAGATCCCATACTAAACAATAACTTAGACTTCTAATTTACAATAATTAGACTCACAACTCAAGACCAAAAATAGCCTTTACATGCAAAAAACCAGTTCAACAGACTAACTATTTGTGCAACGAGTAGTTCTAGAACCGCACAGGCAACCAACGTTGGTCCCTGTCTGTCTGGAGGTGACCGACGTCAGCCGACTCCTATCGATATCAGTTGCTCTTTTGTTCACCCCTAATCGATGTTAGTTATGCTATCGATGCCACTATCCCTAGAACTCAGCAACCTCTTCCATGTTTGCAAATAGTGAAGATTTTAGCTCCACAACCTAACAATCTCCCACTTGGAGATAAACAGCTACACCTGTACCTGTACCTATACATCATCTAGTTTGTTTCCTTAGCTTTGTATCCCTCTTCAATATCACCCTTAAAGACCAACCACCACAAATCCTGTGGTGCACCTCCTATCATCCAAATCACCTACCATATCTGCTTCTACAAACCCATGTAGAAAATAACTTGACCCTGCATAGCATGTGCACCTACTGCTGGTCCCTCTCAGATATCTGAGAATTCACTGAACTTCCCTCCAGTGCTTCTTTCTTGGATTGGCTCCAAACTTGTTGACAACTCCCACTGCTTGGGAAATCTTAGGTTTAGTACACATGTACTCAACCTCATCATGTGAATCATGACACTATTCATAGAACTGCCCAACCATCGGCGTGTTAACCGGTTTCACATAATCATCTGGAGACAAAATCAACCTGTGACCTTCCATGTCTCTAGAACACACTCATGCCAAAGAATCTTGCTGCTCTTAGATTCCTCATGACACACCTCTAAACTAACTTTACCTTTAGTTTAACAACTCCCTGTATGTGTAACCCTACAATAAGCACACAATACAGTAATAGGATAATGTAGCTAATATTATCCAACCTAGTAAAGAGAAACACAATGGTCAAACCTCCATTGTCCTGCAGCTTACTCAAGACCATATACCCTAGCCTTTCATCTCACGTATCCATTCCCACTCTTCTTTATCTTGAACATCCATTCATCTTTAGGTGCTTACTTCTAGGTGGCAACTCCACCAAAAACTCCCATTTGGTTCTTCTCTAAGGAATCACATCCTTCATCCATGCCAAGCTCCCACTATTTCCTGGATCTACCTGCTCTGCTTCTTTAATAACTTCCTAGTTCTTGACCATCAGTGAGAAACAAGTAGTGTAAAGAAGGGAAATGATGAATTTGAGGCTTACTTACCCTTTAAGTCCTCCATATGGGTGCTTGAGACTTCTTGACAGCTTGCTATCCACCCAAAATCTATCTCAATGACTGATGCCAGTCACATCTCAGTCTGCACCTGACCAACGTCAGTTTCATGTGACTAACTCATCATCAACGTCAGTTCCCCCTAACTAATGCTGATGTTTATTTGTTTAGAGTCACCGATGTCAGGGTGCACATAGCTAATGTCGGTCCCTGTTTGGATGCCGACTTCAATTTTATAACTGACATCGGTCTCTGTGTTTTACTTGTGAGTGATGACTTCTACCCATGAGCTCCTTTTGGATCAAACCCTTGTCCATATCAACCTTTGCTTAGAATTCTTTAGTCCCTTATGCTGATCTCTATCTGTCATCTTCTCCTTGAAAACCAAGGCTTTCCTGTTCTTGTCACGAACATCAAATTTCTCAAGGAATGTCACTTTCTTCCTTTGCTTACAAAAATCTTGATCCATGATTTTCAAATCTAAAAGCATCCCATTTGACTCAAGAACATGCATCCCCTTCTTATTCATGTGACCAAGCCTATTAAGCCACATCTTTGAATCTACAGCTGAAGTAGATAAACTAGAAGGAGAATCAGTAATACAAGTAGATAGATAAAGCGTGCCTACTTTCTTACCTCTTGCTACAACAAGTGCACCCTTGGTAACCTTCCAAGAGTCCGCTGTGAGAGTTACTATGCAACCCTCATCACCCAAATTTCTAATAGAAATGAAATTCCACTTTAGGACTGGGACATGCATGACCTCCTTCAACACCCATGTGTTGCCTGTCTACAATTTCAGCTTCACTTTCCCTTTGCCAACCATTTGACAAGGCTTACTATCCCGTAAAAAAATTTCTCCAAAGTCTCCCTAGACATACTCATGAAAAAATTCCCTATTTGGGGATGCATGGAAAGAGGCACCAGAATCTAAAACCCAAGATTCTACTTTATCCAGAGAACATACCAGAGCATCCTGTGCAACAAACCTGCAACAATATCTGCAACATCTACTTCTTTAGTTCCTTCTTGTTGATCTTCAACCAACCAACAATCTTTCTTTCTATGCCCTTACTTTCCACAATTCTAGTAGGTTATTCTACCATACTTGGACTTGGATCTCCTGCCTATCTTTAACCTTGATCTCCCATGCTCGATCTTCTCTCTTTGCCTTCCCCTGCTTTCCACACTCAAAGCATTTCCTGATGATTCACTTGTGCTTTTCCTGTGAATTTCTTCATTCAAGATTACACTCATAACATCATCCACTTTTAATATTTTTGAAGCAGACGCAGTATTACTAACTGCCATTACCAAACTCTCCCAACTTTCAGGTAATGAGCATAAGATTAAGAGAGCCTTAATTTCATCATCAAAAACAATATTGACTAAATTTAACTGGTTTACCAAACCATGGAAATCACTAAGATGACTATGTATAGATCCACCTTCTAACATTTCCAAATTAAATAATTTCTTCATAAGAAATACCTTATTTAAAGCTGAGGGTTTTTCATATAAATTTGCCAAAGATTCCATCAACTCTACCATTGTCTTAGCCTGTGATAAGTTGGAAATCACAGACGATGCAAGACTCAACCTTATAGATCCTAGAGCCTTCTGATCAAGGACCTCCCATTCTTCATCCTTCATATCCATGGGCTTGCATGCAACCCCACCCAACGGTAAGTATAAATCTTTCTGATACATATAATCTTCAATCTGCATCCTCCATAATTGATAGTTCTTACCATTAAACTTCTCCATTTGTAGCTTACTTTCTTCTGCCATTGCTATACTCCCACTCAAATAGAAACCCCTATGAGTAACCTGTAATCAACACACACTAACCAAATTTGAAACACCTGTTAGTAACCCAACCAAAAGCTCTGATACCACTTGTTAGGATCTTTCTCCTCAATAAGAGCACATATGATTACCTTGTATAAGCAACTAATCACGTAATTAAACCAGAATTAACAAGTCACTAGAATTCACAAATGACACAGAATATGAGAGACAATACACAATCTTATATTAATACTCATGCCTGAAGGAAATACAATGAAGATGCCACAATCTTCCACACCTATCAGATGTACAGATCTCTTTCCCTCAAGAGTTCACTCTCCTACCAAAAATGGTCCCAACACACAACTCAAACACAGAGTTGGTGTTCACCTCCAACCAGTCAGTAATAACCCTGCCAATACACAAGTACTCAAAGTACTTCAAGTAGATCTCCCATGAACCTGCAATAATTTTCAACTCAAATGATCTTACTTACCATGTAGAACTTCTTCCTGATCGTGCTGCCACCTGCAAATCAACTGTTCTTACAATTGGAAGGATCTCTTCTTTGCCTTAATCCTTGATCTTTGATCCTTGATCCTTCATTACAATACATGCTAATGAGTCTATAAATATATCCCATACTAAACAATAACTTAGACTTCTAATTTACAATAATTAGACTCGTAACTCAAGACCAAAAATAGCCTTTACATGCAAACAACCGATTCAACAAACTAACTGTTTGTGCAATGAGCAGTTTTGGAACTGCATAGGTGATCGACATCAGTCCCTGTCTATTTGGAGGTGACCGATGTCAGCTGACTCCTGCCAATGTCAGTTGCTCTTCTATTCACCCCTGACTGACGTCACTTACACTGCCAATGCTGGTATCCCTGGAACTCAGCAACCTCTTCCATGTTTGCAAATAGTGAAGCTTTTAGCTCACAACCTAACATTAATTCCATAAGTAACTCAATTATCCTAATATATTGGATCCATATAATTAACTAAGGGGGATTTGTGTCACATGTTGGAATCTCCATCAACCCATATAAATTAATATATCATATCCCTAGATACATATCATTGAGGACCATCTACACTCATGAACTGAAGCTCCCATTTTTAGTTACAATGGCCTCATCATGAATGCAACTGCTAGGTTTTAGGTGTCATTTATTTTTGAGGCTACCATGCCTATATATTTAGGGATATTTTACTTTGTAAAGTGAAAGATAGTTTGGAGTTCAAAGTTATTTTAATGACTATTAATCATAGATAAAACATGGTAATAGATTTTATTCTGAATAGAAATCATAGTAGTTATTGTCTTTCATTTCAAAACCTTATCAGGTACCCCTCACAAGAAAGATTGAATAGTTTATACTATGCCTTTAGGCCTTTTGTATTTTGTTCTCTATCCAATAATGAAGAGGATGTGATGTTCTATTTCAAATTATATGGAATTAATTACTGTATATTATTTTAATTCTATACTTCTATAATGTTAGCTTTTATTTATATTGTAGGCTTTAAATCATGCATATGCTCTTTTAAATCATCTATAATATTTTAGAGGTTCAAGATATTTTATACAATATTAGGAATAGATACATTAAGAATTTTGGTGCATCACCTTAGATAGTTTTATTTTCATTTCCTTCTTTCCCTTTCCCTCACCAATTAATTTGAAGTGTCATCTTCACAAAATTTTGGAGGTCACTTCACAAATCACAATTTCAGTCCCAAATATGTAAGACTTACCATAAGAGAATTATTTATCAAGGATGAAAGTTTTAGGCATCAACATTAACATTTTTTGGCACACCCAATGGGATGAGACTATCTATAATCACCTAATTAAAAGTTAGAGTTTATGAGCTAGAGGCCCATCACAAGGTCACTAATAACATAAAATCCTAAATTACTACTACCACCTCTAGTAGCTTTAACTCACCAAAGGACCACAAGGTCTAGCACAACACAAAAAACATAGAATATGGTTGTTCGAAAAGCAGCAAAGAAATTTTTAGAATAGAACAATGGTATCCCACTCATCCCTCATGTATCCCCAACTACATGGGATCCTATTCCTGCTAACACCTTGAAAGCACTCCCTAAATTCATAGGGGAGGATTTTAGAAACACAGTGGAACATATTTAAGATGTTGCCCATGTTTTTACCATACATCATGTCATAGAGAAATAATTTATCCTTAATTCTAATGGTGACCTCTTTCAAAAGATGATGAGATCTTGATTGGTATCAGTCATTACTATTCAAATCCATCACCACCTAAGATGAACTAGGCAATATATTCTTTGAATGATTTAATGAGAAAGGAGATTGATCATCTCTCCTATAATAGTTAATCACTATTAAAAGAGCCCTATAAGAGGCTATCATTGATTTTAATACTAGGTTTGATAAGGCCTATAAAAGAATCTTGGTAGCACCTTGACCACCCATGGGTATGGCCATCATATTTTACCTTAAGGCCTTCAAATTGGACATAGTTTTTATGATTCAATCCTTTAGAGACTAGACACTATCACATGCATATGAATTAGCAATCAGAGTAAAGAAAAAATTGATAAATACTGATAAAATTCCTTACAACTACTAAAGCCTATGTTCTCAAAACTATCAATGCCACTGCATGAAGAAGTCCCAAGAACCTCAAAAGTACCTCCTTCCATGTATGTATATCTAGCTACTCAAATGAGTGCATCTGCTTCATCTGTGCTAGCTATGGAGATGAACGACTTGAAGAGTAACCTAAAAAACTTCTAAAATGAGATCATAAACCTTAAGAGGTAGCAATATATGCCTCTAAATCCTCCTCTCTAGAATTACCAAAGTGGAAGAGTTCCATATCAATATAACTAGTACTACGGGGGTTAGAGGTTGAATCATCAAACGTAACCTAAAAATCAAATTGTCCTAGTTCTTAATCCTTTACAAGTGGTCCCACCAAAATCAAATAGAGAATTGGTCACTAGCCAAAATAACTTGGTGGATGACTCAAATTCATGTTGTTTTCCATGTAATGATGCATATACACCCCAAAATTTCCTAAGAGGTAATCTACAATAAAAGGTTACTAAGCAATGAAGATAAAGGAATGCACCTAATTAAGCTCCTTATGGATACCATTCCCTAAGTGTTGAAAATGTGATTGTAATAGCTCAAATGCAAGTAATGTACTTGGAGAAAGAGAAGGAGATATCCTTAGAACATGCATTTTTATATTGGGTGGAAGGTGAATATGTAATCTATGCGAGCAAGATCCCCATGTTGAAAACCCCACAAGTCAAATCATACTATTACACTCGATCTAAGAAGAAAATAGACAAGACCTAAGATACTTTTGTAGGACATAAAGTGATTTTTAGGGAAATTTTAGGACCCTAACCATCACCCTCAAAATATCAAAAATTGGGGTGAAATAGTACATAATAAGATAAAGGATCCCAAAGTCTAACCTCAAGGGTCATTTAATGTGGTGGAGTAACTGAAGAAGCCCCCAACCAATATTTCTCTTTAAGATTTCTTGTCCATCCCTAAGAAAAAGTGTATGTTGTAAGAGGCATTGAAAGACTAGGAAAAACCAATGTGAGCTAACTTGGATATAAAGCTAGTACCAACCAAGGGAAAAGAGGCCAATAAGAATACACAACCCCATGCACCATCCACATTTATAAACTCTAAGGGTAAGTAAAATAAAACCCACCCCATTTTTTTGACTCTAATTATATGGGGCAAGTTGTTTCAAAATTCTATGATTTATTCCAGTGCCATCACTATAGTAATGCTCAATTAAATTACAAATGTACTAAAACTTCAATATGAACCTTTAGATAAAGGGGTAATGTAGATAGATGGGAAGAATTTTAGACCATATGTGTTATCAAGGATCTTACCCTAACTTTGTATTCTTATCCTAGTATTATAGTCTCCAAAGAAGTTGTGGTAATAGACAGTTCACCAGTCATTAGGTTATGTTTGTCAAGAGATTTCATAGAAAAGATAAATGGATACTTATCTTTGGATTGGTCTCACTTAATCCTAAGGACCAAATACATCTCAAAATTGAAGGTGTTATTTGAGATGATGCATTTAGAGCATGTAGATGATGATGATGCTATGATGAATTTTGAAGTAACACACACTTCTTTCTCTAATAAAGAGATGTATTGTGTAGAAATTATTGAGGAAGGAGTGGCAGACAATAGGAGCCCAGAGGAGGAAGTTCTCATGAATGGATTCATTAAGAATGATCCATTTGCAAACTTTTATTCCATAATAATTGGGACCTATGTAATCCATGATGAATATCAATCCATATTTGAATTCATAAAGAAAATAGAGGATCAAAGCAAGGGGCTTGAAAATGAGTCCAATTTTTAGACTTTACATTTCTATGGTATGAAATGAAAAACTATCCCTAGAGCTGGTATCCAATTGGAGTCTCCATTTATAAAAGATACCCTTAGGTCCTTCCACTTCCAATTTTTCTACATAAATAATGAAACTAAGTATTAATCCCTGGTATATGGCCTTAGCCTTGCCAATTGTATGGGTATGAAGTAGTTAAAGGTATTTAGAGATTCTGAGCTAGTAGTAAAGCAAGGAAGAGGAGTCACAACCCCGAAGAATATTTGCATGAGGTCTTACTACCATTGAATATGAGATTTAATTAAGGCATTTGAATAATTTAATATTAAAATTATTATTAGGTATATAAATGCAGAGGTAGATAAAATGATAGTAATTAGATCATAGTTTGATTTGGTAACTGATTTGTCAACCAACAAATGAGTGGTGTGAGTGATTATCAAACCTAATATCCTAGATAATGATCAATGTCAATAGGTATTTGAGAGTGATGCCAAAATTTTCATGTTCTTTAATAGTCATGCAAGTTTTTAGAGTAGTTATAGCCAAAGATTGAAGAAGCCTACGAAGATCAAATCATACAACTAAAGTCTAATAAACTCCTAAAGGGACTAATCACTTTAGAGAATCTATTTGATTCCAATGATGTAAGGAATGAAAAATGATTTTTTTTCACAAATAAAGGTAACTACTCTTATCTTGATGTAGGAAATGGAAGAAAATTGAAAATGGGGAAAGAAGTTTCCCAAAAAGATAAGGATTAGTTGTTATCTTTCTACAACAATTATGAAGTGGTTATGGCTTAGACCTATGATGACCTAAATGGTTACAACTATGAATTTGTCCAACATACCATGATATAATTGAAGGAGCTAAGCCTGTTTGCCAAAAGAAAAGGCTATTAATCCAAAAAGTGAGTCTCTCATGGTTGAAGAATAAAGGAAATTAATTAATCCAAGGATTATATACACAATTAAGCATTGAACTTGGGTAACTTAGTTTTGGTAAGAAAGAAGAATGGAGAAATTAGGATATGCGTAGACTTTAGAGACTTAAAAACAACATATCTAAAAGATCATTATCCCTTTCATTCAATGGAATAGATCCTCCAAATAGTAGCAGGTGTAGAAATGTTCTCTCTACTTGATGGGTTCTCGAGTTATAACCAGGTATGGGTGAATGAGGAGGATTGACATAAAACCAATTTCACAACAAAGTGGGAAACCTTTACATATGCAAAAATGCCTTTCAACCTCTCTAATGTAGGAGCTACTTTCTAGTGGGCCATGGATACAAATTTAAAGTGCTTGATTAAAAAAATCATCCCCATCTATTTGGATGATCTGACAGTGTTCTCTAAGAAGAGAGAATATCATTTTGATCATTCAAAGAAGATTTTTCAAAAATTTCAAGAGTTCAAGGTATCCCTTAACCTAAAAAAAAGCATATTCAATGTCCTAAAAGGTAAGATACTAGGGTACATGGTATATAAAGAAGGAATATCTATTGATCCAGATAGAGTGAAGGCCATCATGGACTTAACCTTACCGGTTAACAAGAAAGGAGTCAAATATTTCCTAGGGAAGATTAGCTTCATTAGTCAATTCATATTTGACTTCATAGGGCTAGTAAGGTCAATCATATTGATGTTGAAGAAAGAACAAACCTTTAAATGAATTGATGAAGGAAGAATAACATTTGAAAAGATCAAGGAAGTAATACCCACCACTCTCATGACAGTTAATCCCAACTTCTCTAAATATTTTGTCATGTATGTTTATGGGAGTGAACATAGCTTGGCATCCATATTAAATTAGAAATTAGATGAAGGGAAAGGTGAACATCTTATTACATTGTATTCAATATACCTACATGGTTATGAGACTAGGTATAGTTTTGTGGATAAATAGGCTTTCACCATCATTAAAGGTATCAAAAAATTTAGACACCTGGTAGTGGGAAGTAAAGTAATGATATATGTGACACATTCCAACATCAGAGAGTACATCATGGAGGGAAAAATCATCAAGATGAGAACCAATTGGATAACTAAGATCCTAGAATATGATGTTGAAGTCAGACCAACCAAGGTGATCTAAAGGAGAGGACTTTGTGAGTATTTAATGCAATGCATGGATGCCCCTATAGATGAGCAATATACATCACAAATAGTTTTGGTGAGTTAGTATGAAACTATTGGGTCTTGGGTTGATGATAAAATAGTATTTATGCAAATTGGATGATGTCTAGATGGACTCCCCACACATAAAAGGAGATTCTATAGGTTTAAAAGGGTTAGTTATATACTAGTCCAGGGAGTCCTTTCCAAAAGGAGCTTTGATGGGGAACTACTCTGATATGTTGACAACCACCAAGCCAACAAGACCCTACAAGATATGAAATTTTACCCTCTAGGTAGACATTTCTCAATAAAAATGATAGTAATTAAAATCATGCATGATGGATACTACTGGCTGACCCTATTTTTAGATTGCTATTTTTCATAGGCAAGTAAAATAAGTCAGCCATGTCATTGAACTCAATTATGATTGATGATCCTTTCATATAGTGGGGCTTATATTTCATTGGGATGATCAATCCCATGTACAACATAGGTTAAAAGTGGATACTCATATCCATGGACTACTTTACAAGATGGATTGAAGTAACTCCTTTGAAAGAAGCAACTAAAAATGTGATCCTCAACTTCTGAGAAGAATTAGTAATAAGGTTCACCCCCGCTAAAAAAATTATATCTGATAATGTAAAGGCCTTCTTTGATTCAAATATTTTATAATTTATGGTCAATAAAGACATTTTCCTTAAAACTTCATCCAACTACTACCCACAAGGGAATGGGTTGGCCAAATTGACCAAGAAGAACCTCATAAGGTTAAATAAGAGGATGGACACTGACCGATAGAGGGAGTGGTATAATAATCTAAAAATAACTTAATGGGATGATTGAATCACTCATAAGTATATTTTAAAAACATCCCCATATGAATTAGTATATGATAAAGAAGTGGTCATGTCTATTTTGATGGAAATTCTTACTTTACAACTGTTGAAAATTGTCAAAATAGTAGAAAATAGAGTAATGGAGGTTAGGTTAGTGGAATTGCTCACTTTTTAGGAAGCAATACAAAACTATAATGGTACTATGGTCAACCAACAATAGTTGGTTAATAAGTGGTTTGATAACAAGACATCTGACTCAGGGTTTAAATTGAGAGACTTGGTTTTAAAATATGATGAAAGGGCCACAAAGCTAGGTCAGTATGCAAAGTTCAATTCCCTATGGAGAGGACCTTTTCACATCATAAGTGGTAGGTAGGGAAATTAATTTGAATTTGTGGATGAATAATACATTACCTTAGAGATTCTACTTAACATAATTCACTTGAAGCACTTTAAATGATTTACCAGCCTTGCTTTGTACATAGTTAGTTAGTTTCATTTTTTTGCTACTATTTCTCTTTGATAATAAGCTCCATTGTCCCAATTTATTGTTGTCCCATCACTAGTGTCCACACCTTGGATGCATTATTTTTTAATCCTCTCTAATAGATGGTTATCTACCCACTCCCCTTACAATTAATGCTCAGGTACGCTCAATGGCAAATCTCCCATAAGAATCAACAAAAATATTTTATGAGTGGCTCCTCAAGCATGTGTGCCACCCTTCTCATTTATGGGCACTCAAATTCAAAAATGGTGCATGATTATTTTGATAATATTGTTAGCCAATAAATACCCCTCTCTTGATTGAATAAAACATTTAAACACCTTAAGATTTTTTGAGAGCACAAAGCTAATCAGAGAGCCTTTAGTAGAGAATTGTGTGAAAAATTATGATAAAAACACAATATCTAGTGTCTTCCAAAAGTTTAGATAGGATTATCAATAATAATTATAAGATGGAACCTTCTAGATCCTTGTTCAATGGTAGACATCTTAGAAATTAAAGATCTCATAGACTAGGTGGTCATGGGGAGCTTCGCCCATAATTTGTAGAGATAAAATCATATGATTCTACCCTTGCATAGCCAAAGCCCATAGTACCAAATTTCAAGAGTGTTAATAAGGGATGTTGAATGGGCCCCACACTATTCCTTAACTATGTAGATGGGATCCTTGATCCTAAATTGACAAAGAATATGAAGAGTCTAAGGGTGGGCAATCATGTCTACATGATCACCAAAGTCTATAATAATAACTTTGATTTGCTTGGATTTAGAATATGGAGCTTTACCCTATCTCAATATATAATTCCTCTCATGCACCTATACCCAGAGCTTATTGATCTATGTACAAAAATATACAATGCCAACATTGGTGTTATCACATGCAACCACTTTAATGTGGAGATCAATGCCAATGTGGTGAGGGAGATTATCTAAATCCCTAACAACCCAAACATAGAAAACTATGATATAGAGAGATTGAAAAATATATTAGAAACTCATGTCTAGAAGCTGAATTTCCTAAACTTAGCTCTACATATTAATTATATAGAAGTAACATCTATACCCATCACTTTTTTGAGATTTATGGCATAATATATGAAAGACATCCTCTCTATGATGGCATTTATCTTCAGAATGGACTTAGACACCAATGTCCATGATTTACAATTTGATGTAGTCTTCCACTTGAAGATGATGAGTAGGGAGAAGGCCTACAAAATAAACTTCATAGATGTCATTATTGATGTTATTCATAATCAACTGGTTAATTTTTCATCCCAAAATACCTTTCGGTATTCTTATTTCCTTCTTCACATGATTATTTACTAGAGAACTAGGTTATTTTCATCATATTTTAACATAAATTCAACTTAAATGGGAACATATACCTATATAGTTATCTCCATATTTATATGGAACCACATCCTTTTAGCCACATAGTATTATCATGAGTTTATAGAGTGCTTCCTATCTTTAGTCCTAATCAACCTTAGTTAGGAAGCCATTACCTTCCAAACAATGGACCACCAAAAATTATGGCTCATTAGCTATAAAATTCCATATGATTGGTTCTTTAGAACCCACCTTACATTCATCAAGGTTCATGGATTCAAGGAGAAGCCATTCTAGATTGCACACATGCTCACAAATAGTACTTTGGCCTTGGAGTTGGCCTTCTAACTTGACGTGGTAGATTTAGTATATGACATGAGACAAAAAAAGAGGGCCCTATATGACATCCTCTTTTCAAGAGGGAGTATTATAGTTATGAGAAGGTCACAAGAGTATTTGTTTATTCTCAAATTAGCATAACTTGGCCTATATTAGATTAATGATTAGTAGAATTATGACCCAACCATCCACATAACCACTCTCAAGATGGTCCCCTTCAATCATGAGCCCTAACTATAATTTAAAGAGTGAAAGTCATTAATGGAAGATGACATTAATTAGTATGTTGATCTATAAAAAATATCCTTAGACACCCACCAATCGTGGGAGTCTTTCTATAAACTAGTATGGGATTTTGATCCCATAAAGCTCATGACCAAGGGTCTAAGAGTGGAGCTTGTCTAGAGGGGTTGAAACAAGTAAAAAATGGAAGCCTATTGGAAGTATATGTAGGAAATCATCTTGAGAGGGAGATTAATTTTGAATATCTAAAATTTGATGAGAAATTTGAGAACATTTAGGATGAGTATCATGAGGAAGATACTCAGGTGAAAGAAGTTTTGATGGAAGAAGAAGAAGATTCCCCTTAGGGAATGAGGATGAGATTTTTGAGATTTAGAGGCATATTTCCTAACCCCCTCTTATATATAAAACACCCCAACAATAGAGTAGGCCACTCTAGGGTAACCCAGAGTAGGGTTATCTTAGCCTAGATTTGAAGCACTAGTTTCTAGCCCTCCTCCTGAGCCCAAATAGAAAAAGGTGAATTTTTATCACCTCTCCTTTACACTTATTCATTCTTTACTTTATCTTTGCCTTCCACTATTTCCACTATGATTACACTACTTTTCACTACTTAGCCAATCACCATGATTGCACCACTTTTCACTCCTCTACCTTCATCCACTATAACTACATCCATCATGACACAATCACCCACCACCCCTCTCCATGGCCTCTCACCTTTCTCACCTTCCACATTAACCATTTACCCACTCATCCCTGAGGGAATAACATCCACTTCTTCAAAAAAACAAGTGACCATTCCTTTTTAATTACCATAGGGATACCCCTTTATGGGGGAATTGATCAATCAAAAGAGAAGTTTCATCACTAGTTAGAGACTATGAGGAAAGCTTAAGAAGATTGGGAAAAAAAGAGAAGAGGAAAAGTGTCTAAGGCCCTGATGACACCACACATGTAGTCATTCTTTCACCCCAAAAAACAATATCTAATGATTGCACACATGACAAACAATAATCAATCCCCAAGAATAGATGTAGCTAGGGGATTACTTAATCCACACCATTTTCCTTAAACTCAGCTAGGCTAAGACACATGATAGGGTCAAGATAATGGAGGATACCTAGAATTCCATGATAATGACTACCTCAAGGTAGGCCATTAACTGGAGAAGAAGGTGTAAGAACTTACAAGAGTTAAAGCCACCATCGATCACCTAAATGTGGAGACCAAGGCTAAAGATGTGGAGCTCAAAAATATGAGGTCTAATCTATAAATCCATGTCACCTTTGAGATATTCAAATTGGAAACTAACAAAAAAACACATCTATAAATCTAAGTAATAGAGCTGAAGGTCAAAATAGATGGCCTAAAAAGGGAAAAAGAGGCCGCAGATAATAAGTTATGGGAAAAGGAAATAGAGCATGCAAAAAATCATAAGATTCTCTTGGACTCTATGATCACATAGTAACAGATGAAATAAAAAATGTAAAAAGAGTCCCAATACAAAGGCTAATAAATCTAGTAGTTGAAGAATGACCTCATCACCCACTCCCATACTGCAAACATCCTCCCAATTATCTAGTAATTATAAATTTCAAATTAGGAGAGGATAAGGAATGTGGCTTTAAACTTAAAGCTAATAGTTGGGTTCATTATAAATTCACATCGATTAAATGCACAAGAGAGCATGTTTTTGGATTAGGTACTCCCTTTGTATCCCTTAAGGTTCAAGATTCATAGCTCCTAGTCCAAAAACTATATAGCATAATGGACATGATGCTCTAGGTAGTAGGGGTGGTTGATAAAAGGCATGTGATGGTCAAGGTTAATGAGTTCTTAAGTTACAAAAAAGACACATCAAAATGTAAGGCATTTTTGAATGCCTTAGAGCAAGTGGTTCAAGACATGAAGGGAAACATTGAATATCTAGTCTAATTAGGACTCATCTCCCCATTCTTTACAAATAACATGGTCCTTTTAGAGGAAAAATAAAAGAGCTATTGATCAAAAATTAGAATGACTAGATCATATTTATAACCCTAGGTCAAGCACCAAGCATCTCCAAGGTGGATAATATTTTTTAGCTTCTTACCCAACTCAAATTTTAGATAAGGGTGGTTGTAAAGGGTCTGAGCAGCATCTCCTTCAAGGAGATAATTTATATAGATAGATCCTTTGAGGCTTTGAAAAATAAGATTTAGACTATAGAGAAAGAGTGGATTCCTTTGAAGGTAGATATTTATAAGTTATAAGTTTTGCGAGCCTCACCTTTTTTTATATTTTTTGCTTCAACTAGTTTGAAAAACCAGAATTATTGGGTTCTATCTATAGGCAGATTCCCCTACAAGTCTCCAAGAACTATGGATAAAATATGCATTTTGATAATTTTGGGTAGTTAGATTTTTTTCATAGACATGCTTAGTAAGCTGGGAAGATCAATATAGGCCTCTTCTTTCCTAGTTTCCCCTTTTTAAATTTTGGCTAAGTCTTGGCTCCTTCCATTGGTGCCATATGGCACCCTTACACTCATTCTTTGTAAGAGAGTTTTCAACTTCCCTAGGAGTAGTGGCATCTCACCATGTGGCATCATAACATTCCTCAAGAGTGAAGGGTTCTCTTTTTAGAGTTTTAAGGTGCACCATTAGTTGATGAAATAATAGGTGGGGCCCACTATGTAGGTATAACTAAAAAGAAGTGAACCTTCCACATGGCATTATGATGCTTATCCAAGGCAAATATTTTTATATCAGATATTTTAGTTGTGTAATTGGACAAGGGATGTGGGCCTCATTTCCAACAAGAATTTGAGAGGCAGTTTAGAGGGAGACATCATCGCTAAAATGCTTCTTCTAAGCATCATGGGAATCATGAGGCATCAAGGTTATGGAATATCTAGGTTTTAGGATCATTTTCACTCATGACCTAAAGCTCCCCCTTTTTAGTTATAATGGCCTCATCATGAATGTGAGTGTTTGGTTCCAAGTGTCATTTCCTTATGAGGTCATCATGCCTATATATTCAGGGATCTTTTTCTTTATAAAGGGCTAGCTAGCTAGGAGTTAAAATGTTTTGATGACTATTATCAGAGAAAAAACATTAGAATAGCTTCAATTCTAAATATAAATAACATTAGTTATTGTCTTTCATTTTGAAACCTTAGTATGTACCACTCATGAGAAGGATTGAATAGTTTATACTGTGCCTTTAGACCTTTTGTATTTTATTCTCTACCCAACAATGAAGAGGATGTGATGTTATGTGTCAAATTGTATGGAATCAATTACTATATATTGTTTCTATTCTCTAATTCTATAGTGTTGGATTTTTTTTATATTTTAGGATTTAAATCATGCATATGATCTTTTAATTCATTTGTCATGTTTTTGAGGTTCAAGCCATTTTATGAATTATTAGGAATAGATACATTAAGAATTATGGTGCATCACCTTAGATAGTTTTATTTGCATCTCCTTCTTCCTTTTTTCCTCCCAAATTAATTTGAAGAGCTGACTTCTAAAATCTTAGAGGTCATTTCACAGATCATAATTTCAATCCCACATCTATAAAGCTTCCCATAGGAAAATTGCTTGTCGAGGATGAAATTTTTAGGCATCAATAAAATATTTGAGCATGATACCATCAATTGAGGATTTAGGATGAGGATATTCTAAAAATAGCTTTTATAAATTGTTATAGGCACTACACATTCACAATGCTACCTTTTTGGTTGAAAAATGCACTAGTAACTTTCATGAATCTCATAAACAATGTATTCAGATATTTTTTTGATCAATTTTTTTTAATCTTCTTGGATGACATCCTCATCTATTCTAAAAATGAATAAGATAATGTTGAGAACTCATGATTAGTGATACAAAGGTTGCAAAAATAGAATCGTTATAGAAAATTATCAAAATATGATTTATTTTATAAAAAGAGAATAGCACATGGGGTATATCATTTTTTGTAAAAGGAGTTTCAATTGATCCAACCAAGATTAGGGCCATCATGGAATGGCCATCATATAAAAATGTGCATGAGGTGTGTAGTTTTATGGGATTAGTAGGGTACTACAAGAAGTTTGTAACTAAATTTTGTATGATAGATAACCTAGTCACCTCTGTTCATTAGAAATATAAATAATTTGTTTGGTCAGATAAATGTGAAGAAACCTTTCAAGTAATAAAACAAAGGATTAATTATGCACTAGTATTATAGATTATTGATTGGAATGGGCATTTATTAGTGATAATTTATGCATTAGGAGATGGTTTAGGAGGAGTGTTCATATAGGATGGTTTGGTTGTGGCCTATAAATCAAGGAAAATGAATATATATGAGGCAAATTATGCTCCTCACAATCTATAATTGGCCACTATAGTTCACACCTTGTAGGTTTAAAGAGATTACTTGTTGGGTAAACCCTTTAAACTTAAGACTAATAATTTAGGTCTTAAGTATATTTTAACCCAACCCAACCTCAATGTTCACCAAATGTGGTGGCTAAATTTTATTTTATATGCTCTTAAGGGCAAGGAAAAATGACTAGCATATGCCCTTAGCCATAGGAGATACATTACAACTTTGGCTACATTAAGAAGCAACTTCAAAGATCATGTAGTAAAATTCTCACTTGGCAATGATTTTTATGAACTATTCAATAAAGATTTGACTAAAAACTCATAAGATCATACATATTAAGGTTTTTAGTTAGAAAATAATGGGATTTTAAGATTCAATGGTAGGAATTATGTTCCTGATAACAAAAATTTATAGAATATTGTGCTAAAAGAACTATAAAATTCCCTTTATTCAGGACATTCATGAGTAACTAAGATAGTATAAAAGTTAAAACCTTTGTATTTATAGAAGGGTCTTAAGAAAGATGTAGTTAATTTTGTTTCTAGATGCTTGGATTCTTAACAAGTGAAGGCTTAACAAGTAGATCTAGCTAGGTTCTTATACTCACATTCGGTACCTGAATGGAAATGGTAGGTGATCAACATAGACTTTGTTCAAGGTTTGACTATGTCTATAAAGTACCATGATATGATATTTGTTGTGGTAGATAAATTAGCTAAGGTAACTCATTTTATCCCTGGTAACATAATTGCTGATACACCTATGCTTTCTAAAAGATTTATAAACGAAATATACAAATTACATGGGTTTTCTAAAAAAATTATTTTAGACAGGGACCCTAAAATGACTTCTAAATTTTGGTAAACTTTAAAATATTCATTGGGAATTTAGTTGAATTTTAGTAGAGCTTACCATCCAGAAATGGATGGGAAAATAGAATAGATAAATCATATCCTATAGGATCTGTTAAGAATATATTACATGGACCAAAAATACAAATGGGAATAGTACCTTCCATTAGTAGAGTTTTATTACAATAACTCCTACTAATCAACTATAAATATGGCTCCTTTTGAGGTAATATATGATAGAAAATATAGAACACCCATCAGTTGGGACAAGTTGGAAGATAGAGTGGTTTTTGGGCTCGATATGCTTACTAAAATAGAAGAGAAAGTAAAATTAATAAGGTAGAGATTGGTTGAAGCCAATAATAGATAAAAAAGCTATGCTAATATATAAAAAGTAGTTTTCTATTGGAGATAAAGTTTATATATAAGTTAAACCCTAAAAGAGTTCAATTAATTTTGGTAAATTAGTTAATTTATCACTTAGATATGTAGGACCTTTTTAGGTTATATAAGTAATCAATCATGTATCTTATAGGCTAGCATTCCCACTAGCTTTAGCACAAATGCATAATATTTTTCATGTTTCATATCTTAAAAAGTATATTACTAATCCTACCCATGTTTTGGATTGGAATGCATTACAAGTTCAAGATTCAAAGGTGGTCATAATAAAATCAATTAGAATAATTTATGCTCACAAGCTTAATTTGCATAATAGATAAGTATCACAGTGCAAGGTCTAATTGGAATAATATTCTAAGGATAGTGAAACATGGTAAGACCATGAAGAGTTTTTGAGGCCATTTCCTAATCTATTTTCTTGATTTTATGCTAGATTTAATTTATTTTTTATTGAGACATTATTTTTAAATATTCTATCTTAGTTAAATTTTAGAAAATTTGTTTGAAATAAGTGTCATTGGGATGATGACCAATTTTAGGGGGGAAGGATGTTACACCTAGTTTTTACCTATGATTATTTTAGACATTATTCAATGGAACATGTGTTGTTTATTAGTAGATTTGATGTTTGTTATGAGTTTGATTAGTAATTTTTTTTAGATAACAATTATATTTTATTTTGATGAGTTTTTACATTATGCTAATGATCATGATTTTTATTGATTAGTCACATTCAATAGTTGTTGTGATTTCATATTATTTTTTATCATGATATGGATTAACTATAGGTTAGTTTGGTGAGTTGGATGCATGGTATTTTACACCTTTATTGATAGTGTGGAGGGAGAGTATCATAAAAAATGGGGGAGTAGATGGTTGCATTGGGGATAAAGGGGAAATGTAGGGAACTGACACACACCATAGTAGGATTGAATGAATGTTTGCTTCTTATTGATAACTTTATGGTTGATTTTTCAAGTTTATTAAATTCATTATTGGTTGATTTATATAACTATATTTAGTAACACATGATTACATTAATTTGGATGATATCATTTTTCATGCTATCTTTTGGTTGGTTTTAGTGTAGTAAGACCGTTACTTAGACATTTCAAATTACAAAATGAATGGAAAAATCTTGAAAGGTTGTGATTGAACTAAAAACCATCATTTAGATCTAATATGATATTAGTAATATTTATTATGAATATAGGAATTTATAAGTTATGATGTATTAAATGGTCTTAAAATGCTTAGTTTATTCTTTGAAAATTTTTGTTAAAAAATTACCCCTTAGGGATCTTGTTAGAAAAATAGGTTATGTGGGAAAATACCCTCATCCCCCACCACACCCCCCCGCCCCCCACATTTATGGTAGTTTTTTATTGTTTTCATTCAAAAAAAACTTTGCATTAGAGTAGGACTAGGTTTGAATAATAATATTATTGAAACTTTAGAGACTTTTTATAAACAATGAGTTTTAATAAAAGGTAAGGGGATTTATATTAGGGGTTTGCTATGACAATAAGGTTAACTTTCCTATGTTCATGATGAGTTTTTGTCTATCAAGATCAAATGGAGTGGAAGAAGAACTATGAGTGGAATGGAGAAGTGGATTGGTTCATATATGAATAAATTATGCATGAGGTTGAGACGCTAAGAGAAGGGAAGCTAGTTTTGAGACCATGTTGAGCATGTAAAGAATGAAAAAGATGACGTTTAGGGAAAGATGGAGATGGAAGGAGGATCATGAAATAAGGAGACAAATATAAAAGGGGAAGCTTAAAAAACAAATATTGTAGACAATAAAGGAGGGGACTAACATTTGAACTTGAACAAAAAGGCAAATCAATATCCAGGTAGGTTGAGTAAAAAAAACTTGGTGTTTTTATTGTCCTTATTTAAAAATAGGTTCCATGGTAATACAAATTTAAATTAACTAGTTATAAATTGAATAATGATTGAACCTTTGATTTTAAATGTAGTTAAATCTCTTTGCTTGATATATAAAAAATAGGGTTTCATCCCTATTGACCTGGGATAGAATTAGGTTCCATCCATAGGCCAATGGGGATGACATTATAGCATATAATTTTTTAGGGTTTTTATTTAAACCATTAACATAGAAGACTATTGGTTTATAAGCTACACTTTATGGGTAGAATGTAATATTTCTTTGGGTAACCTACATCTATTAGTTCTTAACTGAATCTTGGTTTTATGCAACTTTTTTATTTTTAAGAATATATATATATATATATATATATACATATATATATATATATATATACATATATATATATATATATACATATATATATATATATATATATATATATACACACACACACACATATATATATATATATATATATATATATATATATATATATACATATATATATACATATATACATATATATATATACATATATATATATATATATACATATATATATATATATATATATATATATACATATATATATATATACATATATATATATATATACATATATATATATATACATACATACACACACACACACACACACACACACACACACACACACACACACACACACACACACACACACACACACACACACACACACACACACACACACACACACACACACACACACATACACATTTGACAATAGTCAATTTGCTTATGCTTCTATAGTGGTCAAAATTATTATAATTTATGGGATTTTATTATGGGAAACAATGTGACCATAATGGGGTTATGAGCCATATCAAAGGACATTCTAAGATTGAGTGTGATTTTTAGATTGAGATTTGTATATTAAATTTACATAGTTTTTATATAAAATGAACTCTAGTAAACATTCTTGTGGGTATGATCTTTGTTTAATCCTGTATAGCATGACCATGTAGCTTTATGTCAAGTGTTGGATTATTTGATATTGACTTATAAATGTTTTTAGATAACCATGAGGGATTCATTTTATTAAGATAAAATTTACTTGTGAAGATATGGAAATATTGTGACATGAAATGGACTATGTAAACTCAGTTTGTTTAAGCTTTATATGCATATGGTTCAACCTTATTGAGAAACTAAGGCTAGGTTCATTTTTTCTCAATTATTTTAACATGACTATGGAAACTTATATGTGGATTGATGAAATTTATGGTGGTACTTGGTAATGAGTTTTCTTCCATTAGTTTTCTCAATATAACTTGTAGGTTCCATTAAAAAGGTAGAGTGGTATGATAAGAATTTATGAGTTTAGGACATGATACTATACATGTGAATGTTTGTTTATATGAACACAAAAAAAATAAGAGTTATTATTGAATGAATACATATATTATGGGTTAAAAACCGAAGTAGTTGAAAGTATAATAAACTTCCCATCTTGAAGAATATATCATTAGCACATTAAAAAACTACTAATGTAAGAAAAATATATAGTTTATTTTCAGAATATGAAACTATGAGTAAAATACATGTAATGGGTTAATGAGTAATAATGTAATAGGAATATGTATTTTATGTTTTCCCTTTGATCTCTATGGAACTAATGTTTGTCTAAAGCATAACATAGAAATAAATGTTTGGAAAGAAGTCTAAATTATACCCTGATAGGATATAGTTTGCCTCTATAATATAATGTAATATAGGAAATATTATAATAATTGTATTAGGATGTGTATTAATACTATTCGTATAGTAATTATGTTAGTTTTTTGACAAGAAATGGTATTAATGGACTATATTTTATGTATGTTATACTTTTGGGCATTATACATAGAAATTGTTAAGATTATGAAGGAAGCATAAGTAAATTATGCTTGATCTACTTTTCATTAAATAAATTTATAAATGAGAATTAATATAATGTGTAATTGGGAATAATTATAGAAAGATATGTTGAGTTAAAATATTAAATAAATTTGATTATTATTCTAGTTTGTGAACATATATGTATGCGGTTAAATTGGTTAATTGGCTGTGATTGTTTATATCTTCCCCATTGCATATTATTTATTTATATGCTTTTGAATCTATAATTGCATGTTATGTATGAATAAAAATATTTAATTATATGTGCATGAAAATGGGAAACTCATAGATATAACCCTTGATATCATTATGTATGGTTCAGTAGCAAAGAGTACTATGTGAGTGAAAATGACTTAGATTATTTGATCTATATTATATACTAAAAACTTTGGATAAAGTAATATTTGAGTTATGACATTATCATTTCACTTCAATTCTAGTTTACATGTTTTTATGATATCATTTAGATATAATAATGGATTCCATGTTCTATTTGATTACTAAATGTAATAATGTTAAGTGCATACATGCGTTCTAGTTATTTCTTAATATATGCATTATTATTATCTACCCCTCCATGAATGGTAAGGCCATTCCCATAAGGGAGGTGTGTAGGTGACTATTAGTCTATGGTTAGAGATAAATAACTTTTATGATGCTCTCCCTCTATCATAAAACCAACTAAATGGAATTTTTCTTAGGCTATGTGATCGATCATGGAGTTATTCTTAGTAACTCATATTGTAATTTTATAACTTTTGTCATGTATATTCAATATTATACTTTTATGTAACTTATTTGGATGTATGTGTATATGGGTAGAAAGAGAGACACATTAAAAAATAACTAAGTTAATATACATTTGTACATGTAAAGAGTGATGGCATGTAAAACTTGGCCAACATAATTCCTTATGACACCAAGATGACATGTGAAAAAAATGACCATTTTATAATTTTTTATACACTTTAATACTCTTCTAATTTTATTTATAGACTTTTATATTTTTCACTTAGACCTTGTAAAAATATCTAAACCTTAAAATGCATTGACAATTTTCATTATACATTGATTAATAAGTGTTACCTTCAAAATCTAATGCATCTGTCATATGCTATTATCCTCCTAACTGTGAAAAAAGTAAGATATATTAATTAAGTTATTGTTTGTGTGTGTGTGTGTGTGTGTGTGTGTGTGTGTGTGTGTGTGTGTGTGTGTGTGTGTGTGTGTGTGTGTGCGCGCGCGCGCGCATGTGCGTGTGCGTGTGTGTGTGTGTGTGTTATTGCATAAACATTCTAATTTGTAAATAATAGTGGATGTAATTGTATTTTAAATTGATTCATGGATTAAATCTAATCTTGTTATACTTGGTATAACTTAATGCATAGATAATTAACTTCTAAGCTTAATGATGTGTTTAATGCTCGAGTACTAGATGAAGTTATTAAACTAGTGGGATGATGTGATTCATACATCTGATACTTTTAGTTAATTTAATTTAGTAGTTCATGGGCCATATTTTACAAGTTACAAGATAGGTCACTACATGACTTTGCTTATCACACGCTAAATCCTTGTGCACACACACAAAAACATGTAGAGGAGAAATATATAAGTTTAAGTCCCTATTAAAAGTATTGACTATGTAGGTATTTCCCATTGATATAGGGGTCCTTAGGGAAACTCAACATTATGCACACACTAACCCATTTTTATAATAGTCAATCTAAGGGTGAAGAGATAGGGCTTAAACATTTAAAAAGAGTGATAACTTATATGTGAAGACATTAGAATAAAGGTGATATAAAACTTAGAATGATCCAATTGGTTACATATAGATCAAGTTATTTTTTCATATAGGATACCTATGTCAAGATTAGACACTTGCATCAATACAATTGACCAGATCTGACATAAGTGTCCAAGGCCACAAAAAGAGCATCCTAAAATATGATGATTGTTCTAGGATCATATTCTAGTCCACTTGTAGTCTATTTCAAATTAGACCTACATGCCCACAATAAAACTAGATAAGTATAATTTCTTTTCAATTCATTATAATCACTATCAATAGCTTTACTTTACTATTTTTAGTAATTTTAGTTGTATAAATTTAGAATACTATTTGATTGAATTTTTCTATTAATTAGCCTATTCACTAGATTATTTCACCATCCTTGTGTAAAATCTAATATAATACCTCTTAATACTATATAAACACACATCTAAATTTAGGGTTAAAAATTTGGTAAACCCAACCTTTGGTCTCAAAACCCTCAATTGACCTAGGGTTTTCTATTTTCTAATAGATGTAAATTACTTTTTAAAATTATATATTTTTTAATTTATATTTAATGGAAAATATTTATTAAAAAACTCATTTTAAAATGGAATATAAATAAGCATTAATCACTCATTTCAATAACAACAATGACCTAATGGATGCATTTTTATGTTAGAAAAGATGAAATAAATAAACATGCCAAGGCTAAGGCATCCCTCATTAGTGATGGCAAATCCTTACGTGGTACTATAATTTATTACATATCAATAACCCTCCCTTTGAACACATCATTTATTCATACATCTAATGGGGGATTGAGTTATGTGTTTACACCATTGTTCCCTAAAACAAGTCCTACTATTGCTACATCCTCCATGGGAAACATTGGCACTTTGACCCAATTATCAGTTTCAATTCCTATATAAACTCAAACAATAGGTAGACCTCCTTTGGTTAATTATCAAACTTCAAACCATAGTGATTAAAATGTGAAAGTTTGTGTCCAAAATATAAAAAAACTTTCAAACTAAGGTTACAAATATTGATCAAAATTCTATGAAGTCAACTTATGATATTGATTCACAAGAGGTGTTACATAACCCTCTTTCACCCGAGACATATTTTCAACCCTTTCCAACTATTTTTTTTGCACCTAAGTTCATATTTTATGATGGAAAGGTTGATATTGAACAACATATTTGATATTTCTATGTGGCATACCTTGATTTTGCCTTCAATGATAAAATTTTGACTAAATTATTTCTTAGAAGCCTCAAGTACTATGCTCTAAGATGGTTCTATGATTTACCAATCCAATCATTAAAATCATTTAAATATATTTTAGATCAGTTTTTGGCACACTTCTCTATCAATAATACAAAAAAGGTATCCTATGCCCAAATTTCAAAATTAAAATAAGAAATAAATGAACCTATCAATGAAGATGTCTTGAGGTACAAGACAATGTTGGCCAAAATGAGAAACCAAATAGAAGATAAAGAGATTCAAGACATCTTCAAGAAAAGTTTTCTTGTCCAATTACATGAGTCCATTTTTAAAAAAATTTAAAATATTTAGATTAATTATACCATATTGTGAGAGACAATGAAATGAAACTTATTTCATTAAATAAAATCAAGTATGTAACAAACACATTGACTACATCTAATACCAAGTTTCATATCAAACCAAGTGACAAGGTAAAACCTATAAAACCTTAAAAAAAACTAGAAAAGCTAATATATTATCACAACAACCTCATTGACATGCCTTCTCCAATGCACCAAGGATAAAATTTACATGATTACTTAAGTCTGTAGCAAAGAAGGCATAAAGAGGATTGTGTATTATCATACCAGTAAGTTGTCATCAAGAAGGCATAAAGAGGAGGTTTTGAGTGATATTTTGTGCCAAAACCCCACAAAGAGGTTGAAATTATTTTATCCTAGTAATTAGCATCAAATAAAGTGATTTGAATATATTTAGAGGTTTGGTTTGGATTTTTATCCTTAAAAAGTAGAATTAGGCCTAATAGGCCTATTTACAAATTGAGTTTTATAGTTAAGTTATGATGTATCTTCTCATGATCCAAGAAGTGTGAATGAAAAATAGAGAGAAGACTTCCATAGAATTATGTTCATAAAGTGTTAATGTGTAATTGAGTGCTTATGAGATTGAATAAAGGGTATTATTTAAGAATAAATCATTATCATAAAAGTGAATACTTTGATTAGGTTCAGTGAGAGTGTGAACTTGATTGCTTAAGGGTTGAATAAGGAAATTTGAGGAAGATCATAGTTTCATGACTGAGTATTCTATTTTGAGTCATTGAAAGTGACTTTTTATCTAAATATAGAGGTGTGAGAGTCCCTTTTTAAATAAATAAAGAGATAGTCAAGGTTACAAAGACATCCATTTTGAAAGTTGATCAAATAGGTATTGAAGTAGATGTTGAATGGGTAAGTAGACCACTTAATTTGACACCAAGTGGTATCAGAGCTTAGAAGATATGAGCTAAAGATTTGATTGTATTTTGAGTGAAGGTGATCCAAAAAGAGAAACAAGGTTGACGAACAAAGACTTATGAAGAAGAAAGGAGGATTAAAAGCTACTAAATACAAGCTTATAGAGATGTCACTTAGGATTAAGGGTGCAAATAAGGGTCAGATAAGGTAATCAACATAAGAGGACATGATGATGGAGTTGAGAAATATCAACGAATGCTTGAAAATAATGGACAAGACATAGATAAGAGGTAATATAGGATGATACATCAGTGATAATGATATATAACCATAAGAAGATACATTAGTAGTAGAGGAGAAATAAAGTGTAGAAAAAAGATATGTAAAGGCAATTATGAAGGTAAGTACTAAACCCCAATTTGAATTTCCCATGTATGATGGTAATATTAATGAAGAAGAGTTGATAGATTGGATAAATACTCTAGATAAGTACTTTGAATATGAGAATGTGGATGAAGATAAAAGAGTTAAGCTTGTTGTGACAAGGCTAAGAGGGCATGCATCATCCTAGTGGGATGCAGTACAAAATGATAGAATAAAAAGAGGTAAGCACAAGATTACCTCATAGAATAGGATGGTGGGTAAAATAAAAGGTAATTTTATACCTATAGATTATCAGATTAATCTTTTTAAGAAACTTTAGAATTTGAAATAAAGATATTTGTCAATTAAAGAGTATATTGAAGAATTTTATAGAATGGCCATAAGATCAGGTCATATTAAAGAGGACATGGGCTAAGTAGCCATGTATGTCAATGGTTTAAAATTAATTAATCAAGATGAAATTACTTTATTTTCACCAAGAACAGTGGAAGGACTTATCAACTTATACTCAATGCAGAATAAAAGGTGAGCAAAGTCCCAAAAGATAAAAGTAGTCACTTTAGAGAAAAGAGGTAGCATGGTGAGAGCATCTAGTTTATGAAGAAAAAGAGATCACACCTTCAAATAATTCTCAAAACTCAAGAGGATATCATCCATACAAAATAATATCATTATATTTATAAGGTAAAAAAGGTTTCTTTAGGGGTAGATGTTGTAAAAGTCATGAATTTGGTCATAGCCCTTATGAATTTCCAAATATTGTCAAAGAAGTCATGCTAATCAAAATTTTCAAGATAAAAATGAAGAAAGTATAGGGTAAAATGAAGAAATTAAAAGGAGAAGATTATTACTAATGGATAAGGCATTCCCCAAACCAAAGGAGACAAATCAGAACTAGTAGAAAGACAAATCTTATTCAGGACTACATGCAAGGTGCAAGGTAAGTGTTGTCAAGTCATTAATGACAGTGTAATACTAATAATTTAGTATCTAATAAGATGGTTAGTAAATTTAATAAAAAAAAGGTAGATCATACTAATCCTTACAAAGTTTCTTAGTTACAAAATGGCCATAAATGTTTTTGTAAATGAATAATGTAGAGTATAATTTTAGATTAGAAGCTATAGAGACATGGTATTATGTGATGTGGTACAAAAGGATGCTTATCATATTATTTTAGGTAGGCCATGGTAGTATGATATGAAGTATTTCCATGATAGAAAGAAAAAAACCTATAGTTTTGAAAAGGAAGGAGAAAAACATATACTTATCCCACTAAAGGAAGAAGGAACAACAATAAAGGGTAATGATAAGGTGTTGGTAATAAAAAAAAGGAGTTTCTACTACAAATAAAATAAACATAGGTTAATGATATCATTCAAGAGTTTTTAAAATAGGTAAAATAAGATGAAGAGGATAATACAATAGTTGGTGAAGTTATTAAGGTATTTGATTTTCCTTTAGAACATCATGATTCATTTGATGATCATATGAATGTGGAGACTAATGAAATTTCCATTGAAATTTTGTTAATAAGCAATGCAACTCCTCCAAGATAATTCATTGAAAAAGTAAGTTTGTCAAAAGAGGTTGATATGGAAGGTAATGAAAAATAAAATGTGTTTATTAAGTAGTATGAGGATGAAGAACAAAAGATTGTCTTATGATATAATAAGAAGCTTAATGTGAACAACCTCTGATTGAGATGGGAAATAACTATAATAAAGTTATAAATGAAAAATATAATCCATGTGAAGGAGGAAAGAAGAGTCAAAAAGTTAAGAAGAAATCCTTCCTACAATTTTTCTTGACTACCATCTATCTGGTAGTCATCCTCGTGACACATAATAGGACTTAATGACCTAATGAATAAGTTTATTTCTATGATATTTATGTTTTATGTGTAGGTATAGGCAAAATAAGAAAAAGTAGAGAGATATTGAAGATAAAAAGTGCAAGAATGATTGAATAAGATACTTTGCTTTTGTGGGTAATCCTACCTTATGAAATATTCAATCAACAAAATAAAAGGATGATATGTTGTATTAAAGGAGTAGGAGCAATTCAATATTTTCAAGAAGATCCCAAGAAAACAAACTTTATGCTTCAAAGAAAATGCATCAAAGTCAAAATGAAAGGAAGCATCTTCAAGCTTAAAATATATCTACAGAAATAATACAAGATTTGGAATCTAGGATGAGAGTTCAAATCAAGTAGCAGGACATCAACAACAATAAGCAAAGATAAACAAGCATGGAACAATATAAATTATTCATGAACATAGTTCATGAAGAGTTATTTTAAACCTCAATAGATTGATGTAGGAGCATCACTAAAAAAATGACAAATTTATTTTTTCATAAGTATTAGGAGGTATTAAGAAACAATAATGGACCATTTTAAGGTCCTAAGAGTTAGTTTTAGGTTGAATTTTAGCCTTTGGAAAGTTTCCCACCAAAAAGGCTAATTCAAAATTTCAAATTATATATTTGTAGATATACGCATATGTAGGTCATGATGAGATATAAAGGTTCTTAGAGATTTTGTAGGAATATATTATAATTTTACTCAAGTCTGAGTTATCCAAAGAGCCTAATGAGGCAAAATGTAATTAAATAATTTACAATAAAGGTGATTTACTAAGTTGAGAGCAAGGAAGTTAGCAAGATTTCAAGAATAAGATAGAAACTCTAGGCATAGTAATCTTCCAAAAAGTGGATATACATATAACATATATTGGAGGAGTAAAAAAATATCATCAAAAATTATAAAAAGGTTAAAATAACTCATGACTGGGTAGAGTTACTAGTTTGCCAGTAGTGTGACAATCAATTTATGTAAAAATAGGGTATATGTGTAGAAAAGTGTGGTTTATTGTGAATATAAAGATATTTATGGATTAATTTGTTATATTTATATTATTATTTTGTTATGGAATGATATTTAATGCAAATTAAATTGGTTTTGTACTCATTTTGAAGTTCTTGTTGCTTAAACCTTCTTGAACCCCTATTTCCATACAAAATCACACATATAAGAGTTTTGTTTCACACACACACACACACACACACACACACACACACACACACACACACACACACACACAAACACACACACACACACACACACACACACACACACACACACACACACACACACACACACACACACACACACACACACACACACACACACACACACATGAGTAATATTTGGTGATTAGAGAGGTTAAATTATATTTTTAAGTCCTATTATGAGTGTTATGTTTATCAAAAATTTCATATCCTTTATGAATAATCAATTTGAAGCTCTCAACTTCTACACATAGTCAAACCCTAGCATAGGGGTTTTAATATAAAAAGGTATGTAAATTGAGATTTAACTAGTAAAATATCTTAAAAATTTGGATAAAATTTGAAAAATAGGGTTTAAAATACATCCCAATTGGTTTAAACTTATAACTCCTCATGAAATTCCTTTTATAGATGACTGTGTATTGTTACCCCTGTAAGTGTCAATTGTGATGATCTAGAAAGAGGAATAATGATTGTTTAATCTTGGTTTTGGGTCTAAATATCACAAGGGAGTATTTATATCATTTTGAAATGTTTCTAAGAGGTTTTTTGAGTCATTTTTGGTTTGATTTGAGTCATTACTAGTTAGGATATTGAGTTAGGTCTACACAGGATTAATAGAATAGAATTATTTTGAGTTATTATTTAAGAAACCAATAAAGTAAAGATTGGTTTATTATCAACATAGATCCAATATAATAATTTAATATGTCATAAAAAAGGATAATAATAAGATATAATAACCAAAACCATTGTCTCAAGACCAAATTTATCACACACACAGTCCTATAGTAGACTTTATAGTGGAGTCAAGTGTTGATCATTGGTGACATAGACAATGTTTTGAATTTGTAAAAACACATATAAAGGGTCCATTATAATTTTATTGAGTCACTCTAATTTTATTTTTGTCCAAAACCCCTTTTAATATTCAAACTTTAGGACTATGTACTTTCATACCTGTAAGTTATCATAAAGAAAGCATAAAGAGAAGGTTTTGAGTGAACTTTTGTGCCAAAACCCCACAAAGAGGTTGAAATTGTTTTATCCTAGTAATTAGAATCAAATAAAGTGAATTTAAGTTGTTTATAGGTCTAGATTATATTTTGATCCTTAAGAATCATAATTAGGCCTAATAGGCCTATTTTCAAAATGAGTTTTACAGTTAAGTTATGATGTTGGATATTCCCATGATCCAAGAAGTGTGAATGAAAAATAAAGAGAATACTTCCATAGCATTGTTTTCCTAAATTGATCATGTGTAAATGGGTTCATAATAAATTTAATAAAGGGTAATTTTTAAGAATAAATCATTGTATTGATAGTGAATACTCTGATTAGGTTTAGTGAGAGTGTGAACTTGATTGTTTAAGGGTTGAATAATGAAATTTGAGGGAAATCATTGTTTCATGATTAAGTATTATATTTTTAGTCATTGAAAGTGCATTTTTATTTGAATATAGAGGTTAAAGAGTCTTTTTAAAAATAAATAAAGAGATAGTTAAGGTTATAAAGAGATCTATTTTACAAGCTGATCAAATAGGTATTAAAGCATATATTGAATGGATAAGTGAACCACTTAATTTAACATCACTCTACCTTATGTATATGATGCCAATGCTTATGTGACTATCATCAGGCCCCTATGAATTCTACCAATCGATGATATACCTTAAAAATAATAATTTACAAGACCTTATTGATAATAAGTAACTTACATTTGATGATCATCCCAAAGATTCAAGGTCACAACCTGGTGAACATGATACCCAAAATATGTTTAGTGATCCATTAGAAGATCATGCTCATGATGTCAAGTGTTTTCATTGATGTCATGTATGCATTCATTTCAAAGGTAATAAAAAAGTGGTGATGTAATGATGGTGATGAGTTTGAGCCTAAAACTATGCAAGGCAAGATTTAGATGCATATGAGATAAGGTAAGTATAGTTTGAGGATTATCATATTGTATCTATCATGTTGATGTGGTTTCAAGTCAAGGAGAGAAGACAAGAATCTGAACATTATGTTGACATAGGCTTGGTAGCCTAATATGTAAGCATGGATCTTCAATATATGCTTGGATATGAAGTTGATGAATGTTATAGAGGATACGATCATGTTGCATAGGTCCTATGGGGTGTCAATAGTGCTTAAAATTCTTATGGGAATGCATGGTGTTCATCTAGTTCTTTAGTATGTTAATCTAGGCATAGTTGGTTATATGTCAAAAAAATATAAGTAGGCAATTTTTTGACATCACCATTGACACGTATATATGAGTCAAGGGGAGTTATTGATATGGGTGTGATTAAAATAATATACCAATTTGTTATGTTTCAAGTTTTAGGTTGTGAGGTTGTATAGAGAAAAAGATATAACTATGTAAAGTTGGCTTCTCAAGCAATTTTTAATGTTTTCCCATACTTAGCCAAATTTTCAAAGGGAGATCTAATGGTAGACATTTAATCACATCACATATCTACAACATGAAATTAATCTAAGATTAATGTCTAAGTTTAAGTAGAGTGAAGTAATCAATTTGATGGTATCATATTTCACATGTGTGAAGGTACTAGGAATAGATTGATATATGGATGGATTCCCTTTTGAAAGAAGATCATATGGTTCAAATTTTAGGTCATGAGATTGATCATATTTTTTTTTTATGAAGAGTCAAAGTGGGATTTTTAGGTAGATTGTAGTGTTTCCCATACCTAGCCAAATTTGTAAAGGTAAAGACTAAGACTCGATAAGGATATAACAACAAGCAGGTGTTCATACAGATGTAGATCAATGATTTTTATTTATTCAAATAGGTCAAATCTGATGTTTAGTAGGTTAAAGTCTGGGCTACTCTTGAACAAATCAATAGAGTGCATTTATTCCAAATTATTAGGAAGCAACGAGATGATAACAAGTGCTTGATGTTTAACAATGAGCAAAGTTAAAGACCAGGCTAATTTCAAGGAAGGTTGATGATGAATATTTATTCAAGATATGAGAGGGAATTAGATGATGAAAAAGTTTTTGATTCTTAACCATGATCATTGGCATTTAAAATTAGCAAAGGGAAAAATCATTTTGTAGTGTTTAAGCCATGACTTTTGATCTAGGATGAATTTGAAGGCAATGTAAAAGGAAAACTTGTAAATAACTCCAAGGCACATCTAAAAAAATTGGTTATAAGGTTTGAATATCTATATAGTTATAAATATTGATCTCCAAAGTTGATTGTGTGTTTGACCATGTTCTATAAGTGACCCAAGAAGGATAATTGAGCTATTCTTGATAGTATTTAGATGTTTCAAGGTGACTTAGCTATTAGAAAGTGTTGTAGACTCTATAAGGATCATCTATATGGATTTTAGAGGGTTTACCAATCCATCTTTAGTATGAATAAATGCTTCAAAGTTGACTATTTATTTGTTAATGGTGCTATTGTGTACATAATGTTGTTTGAGCAAATTGTGCTTTAGTAGAAGAGTGTTTTTGTAGGAGTAATCATCTAAAGATGTCATAAGGGTAATATGAAGTGGACCCATCTATTTGAAAGTAATCTTGTGTTTCTAATTTTCTCATTAAAGTGATAAAGGTGTGAATAGGTCTCCATGAGACCTATAAGGGCTATTAAGGCGTATTTGAAAGGTGTAAATGCTTAAGGGTAACCCAGAGATGTTATTGCCAACCTATGTGGATGGTATTGAGATATGTTAGATGCCTTAAGGGTTAAGGCAAGTATTATGGCTGACCTAGAAGATCATAATCATGAAGGCTTTATAAATAATGAAATCAATGATGATGATTTCTAGACTTGTGTGATGAGGTATGTGTGAGAGTTATAGAGCAAAGGAAAGAAGATATGGTGTGTGCCCAGTCGATGGGTTGTAGAGTAGAGTAGGTTGATGAATATGTCTATGAACTTCAAGTCATATTTTTGATGTCAAAATAGTTCTTTTGTAGGTTTTAAGATTGAAGATGAGCAAAGAGGTTTATAGTGATCCAAAAGGATATTTTAGATGCCTTGAGTGTGAAAGAAGGATATATGATGTCTATGTGAGCTTGGTGGTTTATTTGAGAGGTAGATTAGAGTGTGGAATATTTATATGACCATTTGGTCATGTTTTTGATGTTATAATAGAGTTATTGTTGAGAAGTGTTGAGTGATCCAAAAGGTGGTTTTGGATGTTTTTGAGTGTGTGAAGAAGTGAAGGGGGTTGTGTTTACAAGGTGTCTCCATCATATTAGTAGGAAATAAGTGATTAGGAGATGTTCATATCATAGGTGTTAAGAGGGTGCTCAAAATGTAGGTTAGAAGGACTTGACCATCTTAGGGGAATGTGCTCTTTGTGAAGTAGGCATTTTACTAAATTCAAGTTAGAAGGACTTGACCATCCTAGGGATAGGTGTTCCTTATGTAATGGGTGTTCCACTAAAGTCTCATGTTTTGAATACCTTATAAGATAAGTAGTCTGTGTGTTTACAAGCTTGAGAGTGGGTTTTATTCCCCATGAGGGCTTCCCACATTAGATGTTATGTTATGTTGTGCTTTTATTATTCATGATTTGATGGTAATATTATTGCATATGCTTATTATGTTGATTCATGAATGTCAATGAATAAACGATAAGTGATTTTAAAGTGAAATATTGTTTAAATGATTCACCATCCTCAATCATCTTATACCTCCAATAGCTCAAAATAATCCAAAAGTGAAAATGGAATATAATTCACATCCTCCTCCACCACATTATAGGCACCCATTAGATGGGATTATTGGGACTTATACATAGCATATACTTCTTATGGTTCAAATATCATATATTAATTTTGATGATAGTAGAATTGTGGATGATGAATTAGATATTCATTATATATTTGTTAGAACATACCTTGATCACTAACCTATTCACATTGTTATGATTGTAATGGTGATAGTGCAAATGTTTGAACCATGCCATTAATTTCACATTTGGGATACACATGATTATTTACACCCTTTAACCAAAATTGTTAGAGCATTCAATGGGACCTCACTACATGTTTTTGGTGATATTGGCTTACCTTAATAAGTTGGCCCAACACATGTGGTCACTACCTTATCAGTTATACCATAAATGGGAGTCCTTGATATGTTATTAGGATGATGTTGGATACATAAACTTTGTGTATAACCTTACATAATGCATCGGTGTAGTAAATACATTCATACCAATAAATTAGTCATAGTTCCTATAATTCCATATGAATATCCACTTGAATAAGATAAGTTTTTTCCAAGACAACCAATTATAAAACCTACTAAGTTCAATATTTTGTGAAAGGGTAAACAACAAGTAATATTTTTTCCTAGGCAACCCATACTCGAGAGACCATTACATTATAAATATATAATGGATTCTATAGAATCATTATCTACTACTATGTAACATAATTATCTAGAAAAACTAAACATGTTACTATTATTTCTACTTCAAATACACTACTTAGCATAAAATGATGGGTTACAATTACCCCTATTGCTTTTATTACCTATTTAAGACCATAGAGTCCTATGACACATACATAGAGCATTATAGATTCTACAGTGCCAAATATTACACCTACACATGATCCTCAATAGTACCACTATTTTGATATTACATAGCTAGTGTTAAGAGCACTTATAGATGAACATACCTTAGATGGGATAATTGGATAGACATTAATTTTTTCAAAAAAACAAAAAATAATTATTTCAAAAATACAAAAACATTCAAATAATTTAAAAATGCCAAAAAATTTGAACATGTTCTTAGTTTTGCTATTTCTTATGCATGTTTTATTTGATTCATGTTAGTATATATCATATCATTTACTTTTATATATAAACATGTTTTTAAAATTCCATTTGAGTGTGATACAAATATATAAAACATACCCAAAAAATGATATATGCACATACAAATGTTGGGCCTTCACTCCACTCACATCCTAAGTACATTGGAGGCATCTATCTCTTTGATCATAATACACATAGGTTATATTATTCTATGATCACTTTCCATTATCATATTTAAGATTATACATACTTACACATGCCT